>CM053583.1:334082550-334119816 GCA_028627135.1 Pseudochirops cupreus
CTTCTTGAGTTCCGATATGTCAGGCAAATGAACCAGCAGAAGGTCAAGGACTAGAGTCCATGCAATGCTTCACAGCCAGCCAATTCAGCATTGGGATCCAATAGTAGCTGAAATCATCCAGCAGCAATCTATATTTAGATATGAACTCGATGGTGCATATGCTATGTAGAAACTGTGTTAAGGCTGAGTTCACTTTCCTGAGGAACTGAGATGGTATAAGATAGAGTATTAGCCACCCCCACCATTCCCCCCATATTAGAGGGAAAAGTTTATACTTGGGTTTTGCTGCATTTTTAAAGTGAAGAGCCTATTGTAAACGCTCATTGATGTTAATTGGTTAAATGGAACTGGGGATTGGTAATAGCTATTAGTGAGGGGAACCCACAGGAGTGGGGGAGGGGTGGGTTTGAGGAAAGACACCCTTAACATCTTATGAGTACCCCTAGAACACAGTATGGGAGGGATATAGTCAAATGAATCCAAAGCAACTTTTTAGAGGTCATATAAGCTTCAAATCCTGTGCTAAGTTCACTAAAGAGAGAGTGTAGGCAGGAAAGAGCTCTGGACAGAATGAACTCTGTTAGTTGAGAAAAGAGAGAGAATTGCTCCTTTCCTTTTGGGTGGGAGATGATTTCTCTGCTTTTGCTATCCTCTGCCCCACCATGGCCATGGCGTCTTTCAGCTAACCTACTCTCTTAACTGTAGACACCAGACCCAGAACCCAAATAGTTTACTAAATCATCATGCCAAACAGAAATGCTGAATCCTGGGGAAGTGTCATGACATCACAAGAAGAAAAAGTATATCCTGGCCCTGAACTAATTATGTCCCTGGCTAATTATTAAAATTAAATGTAGCAGTGGGGGCTCATAATCTAAAGTTTTAGGTGTACAGACCCACAGAGAACCTTAAACCTGGTGCTCATTTCCAGTGGCACCCAACCTTTCCATTTAAGTTGGGAAAGGGGCAGTTATGGGCACTGGGGATAAAAAGATTTTTAAAAAATAGTCTCTGGCCTTGAAGAGACTTTGCTAGAGGATACAATCTATTCATGGATATGTACTTAAAAACTGGGAAATTCAGGAAACTCTTCCTATAAGAGATGGAACCTTGAGGAAAGGTAAGAATTCCAAGAAGTAGAAAAGAGAAGAGGGTATATTCCAGGCAAGAGGGAAAGCCTGTATAAAGTCATGAATGAATGAATGCCAAGTTTCAAGGAACAGCAGATAGTCCAGTTTAACTGGAATATTGAGTGTATGAAGGAAGGCAATGTGAAATATGTCTGAAAAAGTAAGCTAGAACCAATTTGTGAAGTATTTTAATTGCCAGGATGTAGAGTTTGTAGTTGACCTTTGATTCAATAGGGAGCCACTGCAGATGCAAGAGAACAGCAAATCAGATCTCTGCTTTTGGAAGTTTATTTCTCACAGTTGTTTAGACGAAAAATTGATGAGGGAAGAGGTTGAAAGCAGGAAGGCTGATTCCAAGGCTATTTCAGTAGACCACCCTGTGAGTTGATAAGGACCTGGATTAGGATGGAATCTAAAAATGGAAAGAAGGGAACAGATGCAAGAGGTGTTGTAGAAATAATTTTTACAAAGCTTGGCAACTTATCAAGGGAGAAGAAATAGTCAAGGATGACTGATGTTTCGAATCTTGGTGACTAGAAGGAAAGTGTCCAGCATTTAGCACAATATTTATTTACTGATTGATTGATTAATATGAGAAATTTTGGAACAAGGCTGCAATTGGAATTAGAGATTGGAGAGAGAAGATGATAAACTTTTTAGGACATATTGAATTTGAGATGTTTACTGGTCATCTAGGTAGAGATGACCACAAGGCAGTCTCTCTCCTAGAGCTCAGCAAAGATACTAGGGCAGCTCCCTCTTTCTGGTTACCCAGGTTTGCAACCCTGGAATCCCCTTTGACTTCATTCTCCATTACTCTCCTCTCCATCTATTTAAACTGTTACCAATCAATCAATAAGCAATGATTAATGTAGCCAGATAAGGTACTAGGCACTGAGAATATAAATGAAACAATCTCCACTCTTAAGGAGTTTATGTTCTGTAGTGCCAAGTCTTGTCAATTCTAACTCTATATTATCTCTCCATATGTCTCCTCTTCATTCACACTCACCACCCTGGCCCAAGCCATTATCACCTCTTACTATTGTAATAGTCTTCTTATTGTTTCTTCTACCTCCAGGCTCTCCCCTCTCTAAAACATCCTCCACATAGCTGCCAAAGAGATAGCTATCTCTAAAGCATAGTTCTGATGATGTCTTTCCCTTACTCAAAAATTTCAGTAGGTCCCTATTGCCTCTGTGCTGAAACCCAAACTCCTCTGCTCATCCTTTAAAGATTCTTCATAATCTACCCAACTACCTTACCCTGCCTTTCTAAATATATACAGATTTCTCCCATGTCACTTCACTGAGGCCAGCTTAAACTGATTTATTTGTTGTTGTCTACATTCTACATCCCATGTCTTCATGCTTTTGCACAAACTGTCCCCACTACATGCTAAGAATGGACTTCTTCCTTATCTCTGCCCCTTAGAAGACTCAGATCCCTTCAAGGTTCAGTTCAAGTACTATCTCCTACATATGGATTTTCCTGCTGTCTCCAGATACTAGTGCTTCCCCTCAGCAAATTACGTTGCTCACTTTTTGACAAATCATATCTTAGCCTTATACAAGAGATTTCTCCTGAGTTTCTGAGGTGGGGAGAAGAAAGAAAGAAAGAAAGAAAGAAGGAAAGAAAGAAAGGAAGAAAGAGATGAAGGAAGGAACGAAGGAAGGAACAAAGGAAGGAAGGAAAGAAGGAAGGAAGGAAGAAAAGAAAGGAAAGAAGGAAGGAAGAAAAAGAAAGAACAAAAGAAAAGAAAGGAAAGAAGGAAGGAAGCAAGAGAGAAAGAAAGAAGAAAAAGAGAAAGGAAGGAAGGAAGGAGGAAGGAAGGAAGGAAGGAAGAAAAAAAGAAAGGAGGGAGGAAAAAGGGAAAAAAAAATGACTCCTGTGGGGGTTTGGTCCTGATTTGTATGAGTCCAGAATCCTGGCTACAGTAGACATCTCTTGTATCTCTCTTCCCCTTTTCAGTCAGACCATCAGAAAATGCTATCTATTTTCATTGCCTTTACTTTGTGACTGACTCCTCAAGCCCTTGCAATCTGATTTCTGATCACTTACTGAAACTGTTCACTCCAAAAATTACCAATATTCTCATACTTAGCAAATAAAATGATCCTCCATTATGACCTCTTTGCTGCATTTGACATTTTTCATTGCCCCTTCCTCCTCTCAATTCTAGGTTTCCAAGCTAATGCTTTCTCTTATTTAGTCTTCTACCTACCTGTCTGATCACTCTTTCATTTTATTTGTGAGATCATCAACTGTATCACAGCCTCTAACTGTGGATATACCCCAAGGCTCTGTATTGGGCCCTTTTGTCTCTATATATACTTTTAGTGGCCTCAGAAGCTCTTGTGGATTTAATTATCATCTTTATATAGTTGACTCATAGATCTATATATTAAGCCTTTCCATCTCCTGAGCTACAGTCTCACATCCCCAGTGTCCTATTGGACAATTCAAACTGGACAGCTTGAAAATATCTTAAGCTCAATGAGTCTTTGTTATGGGAATCTGAAGATCTTCCCTGCCCTTAGGCTCTCTGATAGGATTAAGTGACTCTGAGAACCTTCCTAGATTTGAAAATATACTCAGCCCCCTGATAGGCTGAATGTAGTCACATGGAGCCTATGGCCGGAGGCTTGTTCTTCAGGAATGCCCACACCTTATTACTTTGTGATTGGGCAGTGGATCAAGAGGGCTGTGACATTCTCTGATCCAGCAGAAGACTATATATACCCTGATGTGAGTTTTTGCTTTGGGGCTCACTTTGGAAAGAGTTGTGTGATTTGGCCAGATGAGACTCTGGGAAGCCACTGAACCTCCCGGCTTTGAAAACCCAGATGTTGGTGCTTCCCTCTCTGGTAACTAACTAGGTATGGATGTAATGGCCAGACAGTTGGAAGCCCATCTGCTGATCTGTTTCTTTGCTTGCAACTTCTGTTTGTATTCTCTGAAGTTTAGGGTGTTGACTTTTCCCCCTGAACTAACATATAAGTTTGATTGATTAAAGTAAGATTGCTAACCCATTTTGAATTGCTTTCCTTTAGAAAAGCAGATCTAAGAACCTGTGCTAGCAACCATCCTGGGGATGCTAGGGTGCTTGCTGATATGGTCTTAAACAAAACTAATTATCTTTCTCCAAAATTCTCCCCTTTACCAAGCTTCCTTATTTCTATAGAAAAATCATTCATTCTTGTATCCCAGGATTATAACCTCAGTGCTGTCCTCAATTATTCACTCTTCTTCATCCCCAATCAGTTTCTAAATCTTGTTGTTTCTTTCTGTTCAACAAATCTCAACTCAATTCCTTTCTCTCTATTCACACAGTCACCAACTTACTCGGTCCCTCATCACATTTTTCCCCCAGGGCTTCTGCAATGATTTCCTCTCTGTCTCAAGTCTCTTCCCACTTCAGTCCCATATTCCACACTGATGCCAAAGTGATTTTCCTTAAGCACAGTTTTGACTAAGTCAACTCTCTAAATCAATGGACTCCAATGTTCCCTATTGTCTCTAGCATAAAATATAAACACTTGCTTGTCTTTTAAAGTACTCTACAACTTGATCCCCAAATGTCTTTCTAGCCTTCTTCTTTCTGCACTTTACAATCCAAGCCAAACTGGAATTCTTTCTGTTTCTTGCACAGCACTCTTACCTCATTGTGTATTCCAATTACTTGTCTCCCACACCTAGAATCAATTGATAAACAAGTATTCATTGGACACCCATTATGTACGAGGCTCTGTTGTACGTTCTGGGGATACAAGTAGAAAGTCTAAAACAGCCCCTACTTAGAAGGACTTCAAAGATCTCCCTTGCCCCAAATTCCCATCTTCATTCAAGCTGCAGCTTAAACCTTTCCTGATCTCAACCTCTGCTGTCTTTCTCATTATCTTTTGTTTAACTACTTTATACTTATTTTGCATTTATTCCACAATGTACTTTTATATTGTCTTCTCCTTCTCCCCACCCCGCCCAGAAGCAAGCTCCCCATGTTTGTATCCACTAGACTGGATATACTTTTGTTAACACAGAGATATTCTTTACTTTCATTCCCTTCTCCTGATCACTTCTAAAGGAAAGACTTAAATTGGCCAGTTTTGGTTTAAAATGAGCATTTGATATTCAGAGTTCTTAGAGAGGTAGAATTTCAGAAAAGCCATGGTCTTAAGCATGAGGGCAGGGGCATCATCTCAAAGCATGTGGTGATATGTCAGAATGATAATGATAACATTGGTAAAGATTTAACATACCCATTTTACAGATGAAAAACTTGAGGGTCAGAGACAATAGTGGGTTTCACACAATCACATAGTAAGGATCAGAGTTTCAAACCCAGGCCTGTCCTGACTGTAAGTCCGGTGCTTTTTGTAATAAAAAAAAAAAGTATACACAAATATTCTAGCTATTACTCTTGTATGTTTATGTCCTGTCTTGTATCATAGTAGTGTTTAGAGCATCTGTGTTGCATATACTTTGTGGAAGTGAAAACCTCCAGCAGATACTACCCCAGGAGCAACTAGTTGAGTGATACCTTTGAACTTTTCTTGTACTTTTAGAGGCTTCTGGGAGAATGAAGCTAGAAAAAAAGAATTTGTTCTCTATATCACTTCATGAAAGGGGGGGGAAGTATGCAGGCAGGGTGGAAGCCAATGTTGTCCTGTCCCCTTCCTTCATGACCCAGGAGCTCCTATTGCAGAAAAAAGTTAGAAGCTGTGAATATCTATCATTTAACAATAACAACAATCGCTAAAATATAAAGCTTTCATATCTACAAAGTGTTTTGTATATTTTTTCTTTCTCACAACAACCATCTGAGATGGTGCTATTACTATCTATATTTTACATATGAGTTGTATGTTTTACCTTATTATCTTGTTAAATTATATGTAAAACATATATCACATAGCTATATAAGTTTACATATAATACATGATATATAATACACACATCACATTATACATAATTTATATATCATGTGAATAAATATATAATAAAATTTATATGTAATATGATATGTATTTTAACAAGGTAGTAACTTTTTTCCATTTGTCTCCTTTTGTACTTTTTTATTTTCTTCTGTGCATTTTAAAATGTTATGTTGAGGTTCTTCTTTTGTGTATGTCTGTTATTACCCACTACACCCCCCACACTTAGCTGAACCAATTTGTAACTCCCCCAACAATGGAATGGGACAAATGAATATACCTGTCCTGCTATTACCTCTTCAAAACTTGCTATTTCCTTCTGTGGTCATCTTGGCCAATCTGAATGGTGTGAAATACAATCTCTGACCTGCTTTAATTCTTAAAAGAATGTTACTTTTGTAAACCAGTTAAAGAACAAAGGGCTTTACCACTTTTGCTATCATAATACACAGCAACAAAGAAAAACAAGGGCATATCCTTGCTTCTGCCTAGCTTAGAGTTCATCCCAGAGCAACAGTTTCCAGATGCTGACTCCTTGCTACATTGCTTACTACTTTCTTCAATTACTTGAAATAACATTAAATATTAAATAAAAATTTTTACCTATAGATGAGGAGGGACACGTGTAGTGAATATGTGTGTATTCCCCATGTGGTCAGTTATTTATCTGGTCAGTAGTTAGCAACATAGAACAGGTAAAAAAAGAGTGTGTATTTTTTAAAGGCATTCTATCAACTACCCAATAGTCTACCCTCTTTCCTATTGTGCTAGGACTCAGCCTCTGAGCACCTGTCAATCATATTTATCTTTCATTGGCCCTATTTCCCCACATAATGCTCCCACTCACCGTATCTTAACTTTGCAAATGAAGTGTTTTAACCTTGAGGTTATTATTAAACAAATAATTATAGTAACTAGAAATGTTGGGAAATCACATACACATATGTGTATGATACATATACATATATGGAGTATCCAGCTGAGTCTCCCATATATCCAGGTTTTTCTTCAATTATATTTCAACAAGGAAAGTGAATAATTATAACTCAGGGTAATAAAATTAAGCCTCTGGTATTTGCCCAATAGTCAATTAGAAGGGATGTAAAAGGAACAAAAGAGTTAGTTCCAAAAATTGAATTCTTGGGATGACAAACTTAAATATATGCAAAAACTAGAGAAAAATGCTTAGGGTACATAACCATGTACTCAATTTCATAAAAAAAAATACTATAGGAATTGAGCAAAGGGAGAAATCAATGTGGACTCCAATAATTGGGGTTTCATAAAAGAGCTGGGATTTGCAGATTAGGTAGGATTTGAATAATTGGAGAGGTGAGGAGAATGCATTGCAGACATAGAACAAATACAAAGAGATAAGAATAGAATATATGTGGAGAGAAGGGAAGGCAACAAGCCTTCATAAAATACTAACTGTGTGCCAGGCACTGTGCCAAGTGCTGGGGATACAAATACAAAGCAAAAAAGAAAGACAGTTTTTGTATTCTATTGAAGGAAGACAACATGTAAATGGGAACTAGAAAGCAGGGAGGATAAAAAGGTGTACATGGGCAGGGGTATGGTGGCAAAGTTCAAGGAGTCAGAAGCACAGGTAGGAAGGGAATGAAGCATGATGACCCTAGGCCTGTCTCCTAAATGGAAACCCTCCAAAGAACTCACCAGTAGGAGAAGGAGTCCGGCATGGTAGAGGAATATTACATGATGATTAGACCCTATCCATTTTAAGGATCAAATGGGAGAATATTTGAAAAGCGCCTTGCACAGTGGCTGACACATAATAGGTACCATATAACAGTTGTTTTTCCTTTCTGATTTTATCTAGGTTAGTATTCAGGTGACATACCTATATCCTGTCACTAGGTCAACAACAACAATAATCACAAAGGACCTATCAACATTTGTCCTTGAATTGCACAAGGACTGAGAACTTAGGAAATCACCACACTGTGAAGACACCAGACCGTACCTCTTTGGAGGACGAATTTAATAAATGTTTGTTGGCTTGGATTGTAGGAAAGAGGCAAGAAAAAAAAGATGAAGTAGAGGGAACAGAAGGGTAAGGAATTCAGCACTAGTCAGTGCAGGACAAAGGCCCGAATGAATTAAATTATTTTGAGACAATCCTGACTTGCCATGATTCACCAGTCAGGTCTTCAAGATGCACAGGGATGGATGAGCATGATACTTGAGGAACACTGCCTGGTCAGAGAGTGACCTCCACAGGAGAAAGAAAACAGTCATTTTTGGCAAGGTCCAAACATAAAGAAAATAGCTTTTCCAATTTATTGGCGCAGGATAAAACTCATTAGAAAATGTTGCTTTGGATCGTCTTCTTTAGTTTTTGATCATGGACTTGGGGACGGCTAACTCCCATGCCTAGACTTACAAGTAGTAAAGTATAACAGTTTGTTGGAAATAGACCATGCAATGTCTTAACCATTAAAGAGAAGGTCTTGAGATCACCAGGCAAGATGAGATGAGTCTAGCACTTCCTGGCTCCAAAGACCAAGGACTGATGACTTCAGTCATCCATAATCTCACCCACCCCCAGGACTTTCTCTTACTACTACCCTCACCAAGGCAAAGAAATGGGTTGGATTTGTCTACCTATTCCCCCTACATATTACTTATGGGTGAATGAAATACAGGAGCAGAGAATCTATAGCTGAAAGATTACTTAGACATCAAAGGAAAATCATAGATTTAGAGCAGAGAAAGCTCTTCAAAACTCACCTACCCCAACACTTTCATTTTATAAATGAGAAAGCTTAGACCAGAGAGCTTCAATGATTTATCCATATTCATGGATATGAAATGGCAAAGCAACACTCTGAATTTAGGCCTTAACTCAAAATCCAAGCCTGTAATTCTCTTTCCACTACTGCATCTGGTCCAATCCTCCATTTTGCTGATGCAGAAACTGGTGCCCAGAGGGGTCAAGGGATTTTCTCATGGTAGTAAGTAGTAGAGCTCAGATCTGAACTCATGTCTTTTGATTCCAAATGTAATACTCCTTCCATATTGTTGTGGAAGGGGAAGTGTTATTTGGCTGAGCTACCCTTACTGCCAAGATGGCCCTGGCTATCACTAGCCATCTGTATGACTTTGATCAATGATCACATAACATTGAGGTGGTAATTAGAAGATTCCTGATCAATTATGGTTGCTCCCCCCACATCATCCTAGCCTACTTGATGAGTCTACAGAATGTAATGGACAAGTAACAAAGAAAATTAGGTTTTAGTCCTGTCAAACGTGTAATCTCATTTGTAACCTATAAAGTATGCAGATCTCAGAATCACTCTTTCAGAGACTCTGAAGGAAATGTGAAGAAAGATTTATATTTTGTTTCTTCTGGAGAAGACATGATGAAGTTTCTCTATCAACCTGACAGAAGGTGAAAGGAATGAAATAAGCATTTATACAGTGCCTACTAGGTGTCAGGCATTATGCTAAGCATTTACAAATATTATTTCACTTGAGCCTTACAGCAACTCTGCTAGATAGTTGTCATCATTACCCCCACTTTATAGTTAAGGAAACTGAGGCAAAAAGAGGTTAAGTGATTTTTCTAGTATCACACAACTAGTGGGTAAGTGTATGGAGCCAAATTTGAACTCAGCTCTTCCTGAGACCAGAGCCAGTGCTCTATCCACTGTGCCACCTAGCTACCTAGGAATTATAGAATAGGTAACCATTAGAGATCTGAAGGATCGGTCATACTTGTAAATGGCCTTGTTTTTACAAGGTAGATAGCACTGAAGCTAGTCTAATAATCCCTAACACTCAAGAAAAGAGTCAGTGATGGGGAAAAAATCAGTGCTTCAGAAGGAATCATTCTTTGACTTTTCCCTTGTTTCTGTTCCAGAGTACAAGGGTAGGGAACGTATTTCTCTTACCTCCCTCCAACCTGTCAGCAATTGCATCCAGCAGCTAAACAAAACACCCAGTAGGAGATATTGTGATCAACAGAGAACAAACCCAAAGAAGTTAGCTGTGAAGTTAAATTGAGCTATCAAGAGATATAGGCCCAGGGACCCTAGTGGAGCAACTTGCCCAGAAGAAATGGAGAGCATCACAAGGAAAACATGAAAAGAGGAAAGACATCAAAGCCCTGCAATAATGCTATAATCCTGGCATGTGCCAGGATTCCCATCCCTGTGTATGTGTCTCTTTACTAGTATACTCTTAAGTATATATTCATTCTTCCCACTGATACTATGGATATTTGTGGAAGACAGCATTCTAGGTTTATGGAGGCAGTGGGGAGGGGGGACATGTGGTTTCTACTGTTCATGGTATATCATTTAAAAATCTATCCTTTTAGTTAATTGTGTCAACAGGCTGACGTGAACAAACTAGTGGGGGCTTATGACCTATAATTTTAGTAATACAGACCTATAATTTTAGTAATACAGATCTACAGAATACCTTGAACCTGAATTAGTCATTCTCCTGGAGGACCAAAACCCAAGAATATGAGTTGGGAAGGTATCCTGTAGAGGGCAGTACAAAATAATAATTATAATTATAGTTAAACAACACCAATGACCCCTCACAGCCTAATTCATCATCCAAGTCATAAGAAGAGAGGAAAGGCAAGAGCAAAGTAAGTGTATGTCAGCCAGAGTGATGATGTATAGTAGGGATTTTGTGCCCTATGATTAGTATAGTAGCTGTAAAGGCCTAGTAAGAACTCCCCATTGTAGCCAATTAAGTTATGGCAATATCATCAATTAGTTAGCACCCCAGATAGTATAATGAAACTGGTCCCATGAAGCTAGGAAATAGAGTGGCATAAGGTTGCAGGCTGGCCCTCCTTTAAACTATTGTGTTGATCATCTTGACATGGAGAACAGTGAAACAAATGACATCCCTTCATGTTCTGGTACCACAAGAAGGCACGAAACATTGAAACTAATCAGAAATACCAATACCCACTTGCTGGAAACGCTTTAGTGCAGATGGTGCTGACCACGAAAGCAAGCAAACCACAAGTACACTTGAAATGGACTGAAGACATGAATACTTTCATTATGTGCCAGTACTATATAATAACAAAATTGGAAGCAGATTTTTACTAGTTCTAGGCAAAGGCTTTATGCTTCTTTTTTGTTAATAGTAATCTCAGCTCCAAGTCATGTATTGTATTGCCAACTAGCACAGGACTATCATAAAAAAAAAACCCAACAACAACAACAACAATTTTATCTCTAAAGATTTTATTAAATAAGAGAGCAAATTAAGCTATTTGAATATGAATAGGGAAAAGTTGAAGACCCTGAGGTCATGAAAATCTTCAATACAAACTCCAGAAAGTATACCTCAAAATGAAATGAATGAGCAAAACAATAGTGATATCTCAAATTATTTTTAAAGGAAGATTGGCATACTTAGACTGGAAAAGCCCTTTTTTGAATTTGACAGCATGAATCCAGCTACCAAACCAATTATACCAAAACCAAAAAGGTAGCATTTGCTATAACCATTATAAACAAATCCATCCTTCCATAATACTGTAATGGTAATGGGAATTTGAAGATCTTCCCTGCCCCTTAAGAGGCTGAATATAATCACATAAAGCCTGTGGTTGGAGGAGTTTGCTGAAAAGGTGGAGCAGGAAAGGTGGGGCAGAGCCCAGAGGAAGCTGGGAGTCAGAGCAGTTAGTGTGGAGGGAGGAGAGAGGACTCAGGCAAGCAGACAGCTAGCTTGTGAGTGTTTGTGGGAAAGCTTTGGGATGGTGTTACTCTTTGCAGTGTTATTATGTATTAACTTCTTTATTGCTATGATGGATTTGGTTTTCTGGTGTTGGGATTTGGCTTTCTGATATCTGAATAAATGTTTTGCTTCTGTCTTCTATATAGAGAGTTTGTTGTATTTTGCGCTTCAGAACTATGCCGACATATTCATAGTCACCATCAGTGCTATGAATATTGCCTTGGTGCAACATTCCTGAATCCAATTACCAAACCAATTGTACCAAAACAGAGCAAGTCCAAAAAGCTAGCATTTGCTATAACCATTATAAACAAATCCATTCTTCTATAATACTGGACAAAAAAAAATCGTATAAACATTTCAGGACCTTCACATATCAGTACATGCAATGGTGATTGCCATGTTAAGAACCATACAAAGGGCAATAGAGCTATCAAGAATATCCCTAAGGACAGGTATCAAAAGCCACCATGGCAGAAGAAACTTGAGATAGCTATTAAAGATTTGAAGAATTTCAGAAAGTCACTCAAATATTATGCCAATACCTCGTTGGCACATATAGTAGGAAACTCAAACTTCATATTCCTTAATTAAATGCAACTCCAAAGAAGAAATATGCAGAAAAGAATACAGAAAACAAAAGCATATAAAAAATTCTAGATTCCCCTAATTAACAACTAACATCAAAAATCAAAAGACAAAAGGATACAAGGAGTCAAAGAAACCAAAGAATGAAACAAACAATTTAACATCAATTAATAACTTTACTGCAAAGGTATGAGAAGTAAAGAATTCATGGGCAAGAGAGAATCTCTGAAGGATAATGTGGAAAGTTTCTGTTACCTACATTGTTGCAACATCTTAACACATACACACATACCCATATACATACACACATAAAACAAAGGAGAAAGAGAAAACTTGTACACCTTTAATATAATGAATAACAGAAGGGGTACATGAAAGGAGGTATCTGCAGTTCTAGTTCTGCAAAACAAGAAAGTGGCAGGGACAGATAAGATTCATAATTATTGGCCCAGATCATCACAGGGATATACTAATTACTAGCAAAGCACTTTACCAGTCTCCTTTCAAACACAAGCCTGATCCCCCCTTTTCTTAACAGAAGAAATCACATATTGCCAAGAGCAGATAATACTAGTGTCCCTCCAAAGGGAAGCCACTTATCTTTATTTACTTTATACCAAACATTTGTACATTGTATTTTTTTTTTAATCTATAAATACAATAAAATGTCATATTGACTACAGATCAAAAAGGGTGTTCCTAAAAGTTCCAGGGGGCATAAACAACTACTTATTATGAATTCAGTAACTGTTTAATGAACTGCCCCCAAAGTAATTTAACATTTATACTGCGTTTGTTGAATATCAGAGAGCTTTGGATTCAGTTCTGTACTCATGGCTTATTCACGTACTACAAATATGTAAAACAGACCCAAGAGTGGTGAGAATGCTAAAACATTTGATGTCTCTTTATTTGAAACATATCACTAGTGTAATAATGTCAATAACAATTGATAGGAAGTGTATTTTTTTTTCCAAGTCAGTTTAAGTCCCTTATGTTTCTGCTTAGTCTTAAATCTATTATTACTTCTCTTAAAAAGAATTAAGTATGGATTCCAAACTGAAGAGGGAGTTGAATCAAAATATCTTTTTACTTGTTTGATACTGGAATGACATCAAACTATATGGCTCTACTGAAAATCTCACTAAATAGCTCTTTTCATCTCATGCAATCTTTCTCTAGTAATACCAAAATGTCATTTGAGTTGATAAAGTGTAAAATTCTTTATATACTCCAAGGAAAGTGGAGATTGAAGGTTTATAGCTTGAATCCATAGGTCATGTTGAATGTACATATATCTACAAATAATTTGTCCTCCTCCAGACAAGGCACCTGAGCATAACAATATCAAAGAGAAATCTTTGGCTAAATGGGTTGAAACTTAACAGCATTCTGAAATCAAAGGTGAATGGGAAAGACACCATTAGAGCAATAAACACCTATGCAATACCAATCTCATGTGTGTATGTGTGTGTTTGCACACACATGTGCACTGTTCAGTTGTTTTTCAGTCATGTCTGACTCTTTATGACCATGGTTTTCTGGTGTTGGGATTTGGCTTTCTGGTATCTGAATAAATGTTTTGCTTCTGTCTTCTATATGAAGAGTCTGCTATATTTTGCAGTTCAGAACTATGCCAACATATTCATACTCACCGTCAGTGCTATAAATATTGCTTTGGTGCTACATTCATGAATCCAGCTACCAAACTAATTATACCAAAATAGAGCAAGTCCAAAAAGCTAGCATTTGCTATAACCATTATAAACAAATCCATTCTTCTATAATACTGGCCCAAAAAATCATATAAACATTTCAGGACTCCATTTGGGGTTTTCTTTGGCAGAGATACTGAAGTAGTTTGCCATTTCCTGCCCCATCTCATTTTACAATGGCGGAAACTGAGACAAACAGAGGTTAAGTGATCTGCCCAGGTTCACACAGTTAATAAGTATCAGAGGCCAGATTTAAACTCAAGAAGATGGGGCTTCCTGATTCCAGGTTTGGCCCTCTATCCACTGTACTACCTAACTCTACACACACATATACTTACACAAATACATATGTATACACATACATATATATGCATACACATACATGCATATACATATATATACATATACACGTATGTCTGTATAATGGACCATAACTGATTTGAAACTCAGAATATGCCATACCAAAGCAACCCCAGAAAGATGAACACTTTGTTGCCAAAAAGAAATAAAATATATAGACATTCTTAGAACATATGATTAAAAAAAGTGAAAAGCCTAACAAAATACTCTTGAAACAAATGCAAATCAGTTCATTAATAGTAAAAAAAAAATGGTAACAGGTACACACCATTGGATCCATTGAGCATAATACAAAGTAGTTTATCTCCTGATGGAGTCTATAAAATGACTAAAGTAGGGGTGGCTAGGTGGTGCACTGGCCCTGGAGTCAGGAGGACCTGAGTTCAAATTTGGCCTCAGATCCTTAACACTTACTAGCTGTGCAACCTTGGGCAAGTCCCTTAACCCCAATTGCCCTGCCTTCCCCCTCCAGAAAGCAATAAATGAATTAATTAATTAATTGACTAAAGTATAAGAATGAAACAATATGTCAACAAAAAAAGCATCCAAAAATGACTGTCATCAATTTATTTGTAGAAATGTTTATGATAGTAACTCAAGACCAGGTTGTTGCTATGAAAAACTGAAGAATTATTCTTAAGGAACTTGGATTTAGTGAGCAATACAGAATTGGAAAGAAAATACCAACTCTGGGAACTGTGGAACATATTATTCGCTACAGACAATAAAAACTAGTACTTCCCAGTAAGGCATGGCCTGGTGGCTAGAGTTATATGTAAGAAACTCACTATCTTTCATAGAGAGACAATAAATCCCTAAACTACAAGTTCAGACTTCAAAATATCTTGGAGAATTCCAACTAATTAAGTTTCCTGGAATAGAACCATTTTCACTATTGAGGGAAAACTATTTTCATAATCACCTGGCATAACATTATTCTTTTATTTTTAGAAAAATTTAAGAATGTTTTTCATAGATGTTGTCATTACCAAATATTCATAATCTCTAAGCTAAATGGAATGAAAAGCTTTCAAAATAGAGAGACTAGAGGAGAGAAGAAAATAGCAAAGAGACCAATATCACATATGAACAAGGTGCCATGTTGTCCAATCTGCCACTGGAATTGTACCAATGATGTTTTCAATGAGCATTCAGAAGACAGGTTTACAGCCTAATGCTTTAATTCAATTACAAAAGGCAGGTATTTCATCCACTTGTGAAATTATCTTAGAATATTTTTTAAAAAAAGAATAGGAGGGGGCAGCTAGGTGGCACAGTGAATAGAGAACTGGCCCAGGAGTCAGGAGGACCTGAGTTCAAATGTGGTCTCAGACAGTTAACACGTAGCTGTGTGACCTTAGGCAAGTCACTTAATCCCAATTTCCCTGCCCTACCCCTCCAAAAAAAAAAGCAAATAAAATAAAATTAAAATTAAAAAAAGAATAGGACTATAGTAACTTGTTCTAACACCATTCCTATTGCTCAGTCATTTTTCAGTTGTGTTCAACTCTCTGTGACCCCCTTTTTTTGGGTTCTCTTGGCAGAGATACTGAAATGATTTGCCATTTCCTTTTCCAGGTCATTTTTCAGATGAGGAAACTGAGGCAAACAGGGTTAAGTGACTTACCCAGGGTCACACAGTTAATACGTATGTGAGGCCAGATTTGAATTCAGAAAGATTAGTCTTCCTGACTCCCAAGTCTGGCACCCTATTCACTTCATCACATAGCTGCCCTTATTTACCACCCTCCCCCCATTTCCATTTAGCCCTTTGAAAAGATGAGTGGAGTAGTCAGGTGTGGAGGCACATATTTGCAATCCCTGCCTCTGGAAAAGCTGAAACTGATGGATTTTTTGAGCTTGGGAGTTCTGTGCTGCAATAGGGCTAAATTCAACTAGGTATCCACACTAAGTCTGGTCCTAAAAAAATGAACTTTCTACAACCCTAAGAGACTTTCTATTTTACAGATGAAAAAAACTTTAGAAAGGTTAAGTGATTCACCAGTAGTCACAAACAGGAAGAATCAAAAGCAAGACTAAATCAAAGGTCTTAGTTATAGTAAGCTTTTTGCTGTATCATTTCACTTTTTTAGACTTCCATTTCCTCATCTTTAAAAGGAGGATATTGGACTCCATTCCATTTAACAGTATTTTATGAAGGCCTTAGGACGTGTTGAGGTATTGGCAATACAAAGACAAACATGAAATTGTGCCTTCTCTCAAAGAGATTGTGTGTGACTAGTAATAGCTGACATTTACATAGCATTTTAAGGTTTCAAAGGTGCTTTACATATGTTATCTCATTTAGTTAGATGATCTCTAAGGTCCCAGTTCCAGCAACGAAATCATCTGACCCTGTAGAAACAGTCTAATGTTGTAACATTTGAAAGGTGCTAGGTTCTCTATATAATCCAACACTGCCCTCATTCTCAACTTGATTTTGACAGAAACCTTCCCTCTGATTCTAAGATACCCAACTGAACCTTAGGAAAAAGTACTCTTTCCAGAATGCTATTTTTTTATTGGAAATCTGAGTTGGAGGCAAGTCCTCCCCTTCCCATCCTTTTTAAAATTTACCTTTAGAATCATAGAAAGCTAGAGCTTAAAGAGGCTTTAGAGATTATCTAAACCAATCCCTATATTTTATAGATGAAGAAATTGAGTCTCCGAGAAGCAAAGTCAGCTGCCAATGATCACACAATCAGTTCATGGCAGAGTCTTTTCTTTTCCCCTTCCTCTGAGGAAGTTAAAAAAAAAAGGTCAGGGTGGGAATTTTTGCCATAGAAATTCAGAGCTCCTTTCCCACCCCCCTCCCTCCACTTTGGCCACCCTGCCTCACACCTGCTGCCCAGAGAAGGCCAGATTTGGCCAGTTTTTCCTTGGAACACACACAGATACTTCATGAAGAGGAGGTGCTATAACAACAGAGTTTGTTTAAAAAGAAATTTTTTTTTAAAGGTCAGTGATGTTGGAAAGGTTAAGGCTTGATTTCAGTGTATGACTGTCTACTGTGCACATTTTCCAATTATTGATTCTTTCTCTCCACTCCTCTCTTTTCCAAAGATTTATGTCTTTATGGTGGGAGGCATCCCAGGACTAAGATGTTTACGTCATTTGAGAAAAGTTTGTGAAGAAGATAGAGAATATGTTTCAAACAAATAAAAATGCCAAGTGACAGAAGAGTGCTAGATTGGAGGTCAGGGGACCTGTGTTCAAATCCTAACAAGTTACCAGCTATGCCTTTGACCTTGGATATATCTCCCTCAATGGACGACAGTATCGTCATCTGTAAAATATAAGGAGTTTGGCTAGATGATTCGTATTAGTTCCTCTCTGGCTCTCACTCTTAAAATACCAGGAAAAGAAGGAAAAGCACACTCTCAAAGTAAGAAGTTAAGCAATACAGTGACTTCGGGATTCTGTAGGAATAGTCGGCCTCTGGGGCACAAAAATGCCGCTGAAACCACTCAGAAAAGCAGAATTTTTAAGATACCTCCACTTCGCAAATGTACACAGTGGTAAAATGAAAAACAAAGCAGAAAGTGGAGTGGAGTGAGAGAAAGACCTAAAAAGACAGAAAGGGGAGAGGGAGTGAACAGAGGGAGGGAGTGGGGTGAGAGAGAGAGGCAAAGTCTGTAGCCAAATGAGGGAGACTTGGCAGGTGGACAGGATCAACACAGGCCAAGCAGCAAGTGCACTTGCTAAGTCTAGTCTATTGTTGCCTTTAAGGGGGTGGGGGGAGTTGTTTATTTGTTTTGTTGTTGGGGGTCTTTGTCTCTTTTGTCCTTAAGCAGTTAGTTTGCTTCTTTCCCAGACACAGGGTCCAGGAACAGGCTTAAGAATTTTTCTTAAAGGGACATACTTAGTAAAGTATTACAATTGATTTCCCAGACAGAGCAATTCACATTTGAAGGAATGATTTAAAAGAACAAGGATTTCATATATCTGTATCTATATCTATCTATCTATGTGTTTTTTTTCAAAAAACAAATTTTTATGTTGCTATTTTGGTTGGTAACAATAAACCAGCCAATTTCATCCTCTGAAACTAAGCCTCTCGGCAGGGGAAAGAAAGAGAAAACAGAACTTTCTCCGTCTACATCTTTCCCCTCTCAAACTAACTCAGTCTCAAACTTTTCAAACCAAACCAAATGTAGAACACATAGGAATAATCTCCAGATATAGATTAGTAAATAGTCAATGCTTCGGGCTCGTGGGAAGGAGATAGGGAGGGGAGTGAATAAAATAGGAAAAAATGAAAATCTCAATTTGGGGCCTAAAAGTACTACTAAAAGGGAAGAACCGTCTCTTGTTGGATATTACCAGGCTCAGGAAAAAATGCTGCATCTCATCATATGGTGGATTGAATCCTGAATGAGGAGTCAAAGATTACAACCAAATCCTGACCTTAACATTTAATATTTCTTTGTGATTTTGGCCAAGTTGCTTCACCAATCTGGTACTCATTGTCTTCATCAGTAAAATGAGGGGATTGGCCTAGGCTGAGGATTCTTAACTTCAGATCTGTAAATTTGTGTGTGTGTGTGTGTGTGTGAACCCTATGTGTTTTATTTTATGCATTAAAATTTTTTTTTCTGAAAAGGTGTCCACAGGCTTCATCAGACTGTCAAGAGGGTCAGGTGGCACAGGTTTACTTGGGTACTATGATGCATAAAAATGTTAAGGAACCCTGGCTTATATGGCCTGGTCCAGCTCTCAAACCCTCAGTTGTCTTAAGTGAAATCTATTTTCTCTCTATTAAACTACTTGTCCAGTCAGCTCCCTGGTTTCCTTCCATTCAAGACCACAGATCTCTGGCACTTGGGAGGGTTCTAATGTTAAGTCTTTCCTTTGGACTTGACTACCCTCTCTTCAGAGATGGGTCATTGCCGCACTCTGCTACCAGGAATAGAAGAAAGAGATCATCTCTTCTCCTAAAGCTGAGGACATTCAACTGTATGGAGGTCATTGAACTGAACAGAGCCCTTTTAAATTTATTTAATTTGGGGGGTGGGGTAGGGAAGCATCCTGAAATCCTTTGACTGCAGTACTTTGTTTTGATAAAGACTCCCAGCTTCCTGTACCAGCTATAATGTAAATAGGCCATGTTCTAGCAGGAAAGCCTTCTGAAGTAATAAAATGACACCAAAAAAATCAACAAAACATTATCCAGAGAACCATAATGTCCCAACCCCTGACCTTCACCTTCAATCCTCTTCTTGCCCAGCATTTTCTCACCCAATGCCTTCTTTCCCTCCCCAAGAGAAACAAAAACACTAAAAATCCTGGTGGCTTCAGTGATAAAATGGGAAAGTGCACAGAGTTGTAACAGGGTGGCAGATTGTGAATGGGAAAGGGAAATAGGACATTATGTTTGTGCATGCAATCTTTATGCTCCAAGCAAAGAAGTATCTGAAAGTCCTGTTGGTTTACAGGAACCAGATACTGCAGCTAGTCTTAAAGAATATAGAAGGGGAGCCTGGAGTTGGGGTGCTTTAGGGATGTGGAGGGACCACGCTTCTCCCCCAAAGGAGGTTAAAATTAAAGGGAAAAGAAATCACAGCCCGGTAGGCCTGAAAGCAATTCTGTTTACACTTACAAACACATACACACACACACACAGACACACACACACACACACACACACACACACACACACACCCCTTTCTTTCCAGCTGAATTTATTTCTTTCCCTCTTCTCCCCTTCTCTTTCATTCTTCCTCCTTCCCTCCCACCCCCAACAAACACTCCTTTATTTCAGAGCCAGGGCACAAGATGCTGTTGCTGCTGCTGCCATGCCTTGTGAGCTTTCCTTACTGAGCTCTGAGAAGCTGGTAAACCTGTCCCACCTCACCCTCCCCAATCTCCAAAGACTCTTGAAGACTCATATTGACACCTACTCTTGTTGCTGTCCTAAGCAAGGAGTCATTGGCAGTAAGGTGGTATGATGAAGTGGGAAGGATTGTACTGTTAGGAGTTCTGAATTCAGACCCTGGTTATTTATGACTTTTTGTGACCTCAGGCAAATCATTTCACTTCTTCAGCTAAGATGGGGACAATAATGTACTATCTCTCATGAGTTTGTCATAGAGAAAGTGCTTTCCAGACCTTAAAACACAATAGAAAAATGAGTTATTACACAAGGCTATTTCTGTATATGTATTCCCTTGGCTTTAGCATTGTTTTTGAATGGAAGGTGGAACAGAGCTTAAAGCGTTATAGTGATCCATTATGTGGCATAAGTATATACTTAATTTTGGAATATTAGCATACAGTGGTAAGTATGATGGGTTTTTAATAATTTGTTCTGATTTGTGCCAAAGGGGCAGAGAGAGTTTTTGCTTTTTGTGGACTTTTACTCATTAACTCCAGACTCTGACCACATTTAACCATCCACTTAAATCCAAAATGCCAAAGCAGACTGGGAAATGACTGGATTCTAGTTGGGATGATACAAAAGTAACCTAGTTCAGCATATCCTATATTTCAAAGTGACCTCGTTGGTCCTTATGGTTGGCGTCAAAATAGCAAAAATATGTAAGAGCACCAGAGTCTAGAAACTCGACTAGAGCCTGGTATGTGGCTCAAATCAGAGTTGTGAGGAATAAAGTATACCAAGATTGTGAAAAACCTCTGCCAATCTACAGTGCCAGGTGCCTTGCTATCCACTTTGGATTTTGTTCATCTTTCATGCAGAGCATTTCCAGGCACTAAGGATTAGGAAGTTCACTTCTCTAGCATTAAAAAAATAAATCCTCTTCGTCAATCAATAATGACATTAAATTAATCTCTATCTACATATATGTATATATTACATGTAATATATACATATGCATATTTATACATGAATGCTTTCAAGTTTGAGGCTCTCATTATAGTTTGGTCTGATCTTTTCACTTATGGGCCGTGTTTGTTTGAAAGGATTGAATGAACTGTAGCCCATCTCTAATTCAACACACCTAGTTGGCAACACTGACTAAGGCAATGCCACACCCCAGGAAAGAAGGGTAGGATGTTTCAAAGATAGGGGAAAAGTTTCCCGCGCTTCCTATTAAAAAACACACACACACACACACCAAAAACTGCCTGCATCCAAAGAGCCAAGGTTTGGGGTAGGGAGGAAGAGAAGAAGGAAAGGAATGGTCCAGTTTTCTCAGTCTGTTCGTCTTCTGAAAGCAGAGGGCAAGGGAATGGCTGTGTACTTGGGGAGCGAAATTGGGCCGAAGAAACAGTTCAAGGTAGTTGGCAGCCATCAGTCGATAGGCAGGGTGGAGAGAGAGCAGCAAGATTGGGGGTGCTGGTCGTTCTCCCGGGATGTTCCAGGAGAGAGAGATAGGAAAGGTGGACGACTAAGAAAGTTAAAGTTGGGGCCTCGATTTGAGGTTTTTGAAATTCAGGGTTTTGTTGTTGTTGTTGTTGTTTTTTGAAGAAGAAGAAAGTGTGAACAAAAGTAGCTCGGAAGATCATACGGCCTCAAGCAAGCCTGAGATGGAGAAGAGGGGGGCGGGGAAGGGCGGAGAAGTGAAGAGAGCTGGGGTGGGAGATGCAAACAAACTCCTTCCCACCAGAGTCACCAGTCTTCGGGGACTCCTGGGCGTACGGGCTCCGAGGGTCTTAGTCCTCCAGGAAGGTCTGCCCTTCGAGGAGAGAGAGGGTAGGAAAGAGGAAAAGGGGGGCGGGGTGGGAAAGTAGGGGTTTTTCCTTTTACTCTTTCCTGCTAAGGCTTGCCTAAGAACCCCAGGCCAGCTCCAGCAGAAGGGAAGGTCTGTAAGGGGAAGAAAAAAGAAAGCAAGAGAAAACTCTGCTGCGGCAACTTTTGAAAACTGACTGCATGATTAGTAGCGAGGCACAAAGCGGAGGGACAGCTGCACCATCCTGGGTGGGGGTGAGGGTGGGAGGGGGAGCCGTAAGGGAAAAGCCAGCAGCCCGGGCCCAGGGGGCGTGGGCGGGCCGCCCGCACACAGTCTCCGGGACTCGGAAAGGTTGAAATGTTATCGCCTCTAGGTCGCTCGAGAAAAGTAACCCGAAAGGGAAGTCGAAGACTTTTGCCTAGTGAACAACCTGTTGGAAAGCAACCCGATGAAGCTTCCTTCTCATCGCTCTTCTAAACTTAGTGATTATGGGGATTAAAAAGAAAGCCGATTCTCTTCAGGGCTGCCGGGCACAGCCAACTATAGAGGAGCTGGTTTGTGGCTCGGGTTTTGTCTGAAAGTACCCACAAGCATTAGAGTGGCACCTTTAGCGCCCATGTTTATAGCGCTTCCAGGCTCACAAAGTGCTTTCCCCACCACCACGCTGCCCTCTAAATAATTGTGGAAGAAAAAGATAGGCTCTGGTCTCCCCGCCCCCCTTCTGCACCCCAAGCCACTCTTCTCTTCACCTCCCTGCTTCGCGTTTCCCATTCCCGTCATAGTTAACCTTTGGGGCACGGACGGGCGAGTGAACTGTGCCAGCCTCGCCTTTCCTATACCCCGGGGCAGGTGGCAGCGCGGGCAAGGCAACAATGCATGGACGCGAACGTGGGTGGGAGCTATGCGCAGCCCGGCTCTGTCTGACCCAGCCGGAGAACTCTAGAGGGTTGCCAGCTTGCTTCTCCTGACCCCAGGCCCTCCGCCATCGCACTTTACCGTGCAGAGATGGAAAGCAAACCCAACGAACGAAGTAAACTTTAGCCCTCAGCCCAGCCCGGTGCGGGAAAGGGGAAGGTGTGTGGCGGGGGCTCGGGAAAGGAGCGCCGGGGAGTCGCAGCCTTGAGCGAGGGGACCAAGACCTTGCTGGTTCGGAAGTCTGCCCTCCGCCGACCTGCAAACCCTGGACTACACTGCCCTTTCCAAAGTGCGATGGAGAAAGGCGTCCTTACATTCCCAATACCCAAGAGCTATCTTATCACCTTCCTCCTTTGCTGCGTAGTCCTAGAGCGGCAGTTCAGGGTGTCTTCCCCCCATCCCCCATCCCGACCCGATCCATTTCTGTATAAAATCAAACTATCCCACAAGGGATGCAACCACCAAGGGTGGCCTTGGGGGTGTTGGGGAACGCAGAGGAAGGGGCTGATTCCTGTTTTGCATTTGTGTGGAGTATCTCCTACGGAGTTTATAGGAGTCTTTCAAAATGGTCAGGCTCCCTCTCTGTTTTCACCACGGGGTTGAGGGAAAGTGGGAGGAAGATGAGGTTATTTAAAGCTCATTTGCTACCAGTACAAAATGTTCCAGCTCTCCCTCTCCTGTCTCGGCGCGTCTCTGCCCAGCCTTTGATATTTAAGACCGGCAAGATCCCCCATGAAACTACCTGTTAAGGAAACGAGTGACACCGCATTCTCAAGGGCTCGTCATGTCTTAAAAAAAAGGGGGGGGGAAGTCTACCACATTCTTTTGAGAGGGGTGTTGTTCTTGAGGTGCCACGGGGAGGGTGCCCCCTGGGTGGGGGAGAGAAACAGCAGAGACTTGTAAGCGCTGCTGTCCATCAGCGGCCCGCCCAAACTGTCCCCCATCCCTCCCCGTTCGGCTCCATTCCCGAGGACCAGCCTGGACTATCCTCGCTGGTGCGTACTGACATTGGCCGCACGAAAGGGCACCAACAAGTCCCTAGACCGCTAGGTTTCGGGGACGACTGGAGAGATTCCTAGTTGACTTTGGCAAAGCGGGTTTCCTGATCTGACAAAAACCAAAACCAAAACCATCTCCCCTCGTTTGGGCTTTCCTTCCTCAGCCCCGAGCCATGTCCCCAAGCATAAGATGCCGGTCAGGTGAATTATCCAAGTTTGAATTCAACTATTTTCTTGACATTTCGGAAAACTTCGATCACGTAATTCCTGGGGCTTAATCTATTGATTTGCTAAATCTATAGTTCCGTATCCTTAAAGACAAAAAAACTCATAGCGCTATTGGGAGGAAGAAAGGAGTGGTACAAAATAATTATTTCAATAGCATTTTATCCAGTTTCCTGGATGTTTTCTCATCGTAGCTTTGTGTCTACTTCCTAATATAATATTTGTATTTTTGGGGGGGTCCTGATTTATGTCATGACAGGAATTTGTTAGTAGCTGATACAATGGATTTAGGTGGTTTAAAAAAAACAAAACAAAATAAAGCCCTAGTTCTGACGTGTGTGAAGGCTATCTGAGCTTAATTTTGATCATCATTTTGGACAAATGATTATGAAATTTATTGTAATTGTGATGCTACTGCTGATTGTAATAATAAATATGTATAATATTTTATAGTTTACAAAGTGCTTGATGCACAACTCCTGTATCCATTTTTTAAACGAGGTTGGGAGGGGGGAAGGCGATGCTGGGGTGGGAATTTAGGAAGGCTGCCTTCATCCATGTTTTTTCTAAAGAAATTCCCCGACCTGCCTCGCTAAATCTCATATCACTACTAGCAAGGGACAAACCTTCGGACAAGAACCATGGGACGATTTGGAGGGGGTCATATTGGGCTGAATATTTTTGTTTTCAGAACTGAGTCTAAAGCTTTATTTCTCAGCGTTTATGTCTTAATTATACCGAGTTACAGAAAAGGACCCCCAGAAACGAAATACTGCATAAATCTTATGAAATGAAAGAAGGTGTGGGGAGGGGGAGAGGGAAAATGAGGGAATCTTCTTTGGATAGGGATACTCGTTTTGACAGTGAGGGAAACAATGTTCCGTTAGGGGAGCAGGATTGCTCTGAAAGAAGAGCGTATGAGATCAGACATGGCACCTATTCCGTATGTCGACTTTGTAATACGGCAGCAAATTTGTTGTGGCTTTAAGTCTCCTTTCCTTTTCAGTCACTGGTGGCCTCGGTATTCACCTAAGTGACCCTATTCACCCCCGGGCCGTTCTGTCTTTTTCTGTGTCCAGCACTTTTTCAGCTTCTTTCCAGCGATTTAGAAGGGAATAAACACGTCACCTCTTCCAACTCTTCAACTCCAGGGCAGGGATTCTCGACTGCAACGTTTCCTTTCCCGACAGCTAGAGCTGGGAAACGAAGCAGTGCTTTTCTCGTTATTTATCTTCTTCTATCCCTTTCTCGCCCCAGCCCCCAGCCGAATCCCAGGGGTATTAGCACAAGGAAAACAATATTGCTTGTTGTATACATAACTTGCCCAATAAAGAAAAAAAGGCACAGGTACAATACGCGCAATGAAGTCATGGCAATGAGTTTTCCCTGCAAACCTGTAAACGGTGCTGTGATACGCAATAGGAGTTATTTTTCCAAATATGCCAGTTTTCTGTATACAGGTGTTCTGAGACACCCACCCAACTCAAGGTGTTAGGGGTTTTTGTTACTGTTGTTTTGGTTGTTGGCAATAATGAGTGAACTGTTCGGTCTACGCATAGCAACAACTCGCATTGGAATATAATTTACAAAAGCCTGGGTATCAAGTTTTGTAAATGCGATAGGTAGCTAGCCAGAGCACTCCGTTTAGATTTCTGTCCCGTTGCTGCAGTACCGTTAAGGATGATTCAATACCGAGGAGACAGTACAATACCTGTGCTTTGGGAAATCGCAATATGCTGTAATACACACACATACATATTTTATTTCTCCTTTGCTGTGTTACAACAGACTGTGTCCAAATAATTTGGATATCTCAAAATATAAGCACTTCCAGTCAAAACACACCTACCGTTTGGGGGAAGGCACTATGCTTGCTTTTGTGTGGATGTGGGTGTGTGGACATACCTCGCTCTGGTTAGGCGCACACACACATATTTTTTAACATGTATGGTTTGTCATATACGGATGCCTTGCATCTGTTTTACATACCCTATTTTTATGTCAAAAATTCAGCCGACTACATGTACTGGCAAGATGCAACAACTCAAAACCGGCTTCTAGTAATGTGAAAGAGAGTGGAGGGAAAGTTGAAACATTCTTTACCAGCAGCTTTCAGCCTCTCAGGATCATGAGGCCTCGCAGGAAAGGATGTGCTTAGGGAAATCAGAAGGACCAGGGCAAAAAGGGAAGCCGGCATAAGAGGAAGAAATCTCCCTTTACTTTAATTTTTTGTCTTTAGGTAACCCTTAGGTGGCCTCCCTTTACCTCGATAAGCCCAGGGGCTCATTGCATAAAGGTGCATGAAGCAGAAAGCCGGGGACTGCTGGACGTCCTCCCTTACCAGCCTCAACCCCAAGATTTCTTAAGAATTTCATTCTTTAGGCCTTATCCCGAGGGCAGGTGTATTCCTGAGGGTATAGGAAGGACTCAGTCTTGCCCTTCAATGAGATATTTCTCACTCCTGAGATAAGAAGGACCAGGTGTTCTGCCAACCTAAGAAGAATTGGCAGTGGTATCAGCTGTGTGACAGGCTAGAACCAGTCAAATGGATTTGGGCTTGGTATCTTCGATCTGCCACTTATTATCTCAGTGACTTTAGGTAAGTCACTTTTACCTCTTTGATTCAATTTCCTTGTGTAAAAAGAGGTGGTTGGACTGAAATGAGATAATATGTGTAAAATTATTTGCTTTGATGTATCTAAGGGAGTACCTAAAAATGATTTCATTATTAATATTAATAGATAACAATTATTTTTCATTGTAATATTAATAAATAAAATTATGATCCTATCACTATTCAAAATTTTGATATCCTATGCACTCAGAGTAGACTGGCAGTCCTCCTACGACATGAACTTGTGGGTGGGAGGAGGCAGCATTCCACCTGGCCTTTACATTGCTTTTCAGAAAGGTAATTTTCAATCAATTTAATGTCAACCATGCCCCTAGAAACAGTGTCATTCACCTTACTAAGCACTCTATCTCTTTACTATCACCACTACCAATGGTTCATCTTGCTAACCTATACATTCCCCTCCCTACTACACAGTGGGAAGGCAGGCTTCAGAGCTTTTTTAAATTCTCCTCACCTTTCTCTGAGCCTCGGTTTCCCAGTCAATAAAAGGAGATAATAATACAGGTAGAGCTGCACTCTAGAAGGGCCTTTAGGGATTATCCAGTCCAGTTCCTTACAGATGAGGAATCAGAAGTCCAGAGATGAGCAAAGTGAGGCCCAAGATCCAGTCTCTAGGCAGAATCAGAAATAAACCCCAGGTCCTCTGATGTCACATCCACCTTCCTTACCATTGCACTTTCTCTACTTTAGAGATCATCCAGGCTAACTTCCTTGTTTTACATAGGAGAGCAAATCTAAAGCTCAGGAAAGCTAAGTTACTCCTCCAAGTTCATAGGAAGTCACATCTCCTGATTTCCAGTCCAGTGCTCTCCTTTCTTAGGCTGGGTGTAATTACAGCAGTGGGGGAAGGGGGGGAGGGGAGGGAAGAAAAAGGAAGTAAGAGTGATAATACCTTTAAAGGGTGAGAGAGAGGTGACAGACCTTTCTTCTACCCTTTCTACCTCCTCCCTATGTGGAGTATTTCCCTCTGAATTAAGCCATCCCAGCATCTCTTCGGTCATCAGATGTTTTCCTAGTTCTGTCTCTGTCATCACTGGCCAAGTATTCTCTTTCTCAATTCACTAGGGTTTGGTTGGTTTTTGTTTTTTAATGTTTACGTTTATGTTTTTGTTTTTTTTTTCAAGCAATACCTCTTCAAAGCCCAAGTTTGCTCAGCTTTAAAATGGGGACAATAATACTCTTACTACATAGTTCTGAGGCTTTTGCTATGATGTGCTTAAATTCCATAGAAATGTGACCTAATTCAAAGTAGCCTACCCATTAGCACTGTTGTTTGTCTTTCATTCTGGAAGAGGATCATGACATCAGGAAAGTGATGCCATGACTTGCAAATGAAATGGATTTAAGTGAGGGAGAGCTGTGCAAAATCACCAGCCCCATCACGATGACTGGAGATGGCCCCTATCCCACTGTAGCTTGTTTCCCAGAAACATCTGGGTTGCCCAATAGTATCTTTTCTGCCCCTTCTACCCTGAAGCTAGAAACCCAAGTAATCTTTACCTGGAGGCAGCATAGACAGTACACTGTATCCAAAGTCAGAGGACTTGGGTTCAAATCCCACCTCTAACATTCACTGCTTATGTGACCTTGGTCAAGTCACTTATTGGACCTGAGACTCAGGTTCCTCTTCTGCAAAAGGAGGGGAGTTGGGCTAAATGATCTCTGAGGTGTGCAATCGACTTTTTGTTCCAAATACTGCTGACCTCTGGGGTTCATGAGGGTTTGTTATCTTCAAATGTGTTGAGAGGAAAGGGTGGAATTGGGGAAATATTTTGTGGGGAGAGCAGAAGATTTGTCATAAGGTCAGAGAAGGATATGCGGTTTTGGGTGGTACATGATATGCATGAGTTGTTGGGAATCATATCTTGGGTTGGTGGGTTCCTACTTTTGCTCATCAATTTCTGTAGCAGCTGCCAAGAGGAGGAAGTTGGTTAAGGAGAGTAGTTTCTTTGTGTCTAGATGCCCACTTCCATCCTAAGGAGTGCAGTGAATCATAGAATAACAAAATCATACAATCTCAGAATTGGAAGGGACCCCAGAGGTCATGTGGTACAACCTTGACACACATCACGACTCCTCTCTATATCATTCCAACTGCTCATCATCCAGTTTAAAACCACCAGAGATGAGAAGATTCACTGTCTCTCCCAAAGCTCATTTTATTTTGGATAACTCTAGTTGTTAGGAAATTTTTCTTGCATGTTGGGCCAAAAATTGCCTACCCATTGGTCCTTGTTTTGCCTTCCAAAGTCAGGCAGAGCAAATGTAATCCTCTTTCCCATATGATAACCTTTAAAATACTGGAAGTCTATGATTACGTCCCCATTAAATCTTCTCTTCTGCAGGTGGGGAATCTTCAGTTTCTTTGATCCATCCTTACATAAGGTAATTTTGAGTCCCATTACTCATCAACCCAAGGTTGGCCTTCTCTGGATGAACTGGAGCTTGTCAAAGTCCTTCCTAATGCTCTAGATGTGAGCTGACCAGGGCACAATCTAGAGAGACCAGCTGAGTGGTATACTTCCATCATCATCTCCTCCAGGACAGGTGTGTGAGACCTCTGGCAAAAATGACACCCAACTGAGGAAACAAGAGTAATGTGGGGAAGTTCTGGTATTTTTTTTCAGTGGTAAGGAAGAGATTAGAAGGTGGAAAGATAGCAGAGAGATAGATGCGTTAATGATTTGACCTGAAGTCAAATCACTTCGTGGCAGAGGCTGAGAATGGATAGAGAGAGCGTGGAGAAGGTGCATGCCCTTAGCTTTCCTTTGTTACCAAATATGTCTAACTTTTCTTCCCGGAAGCTTGTTTTTTTTCTTCACTGAGGTTTCCTCAGCCTGAAAGAATCTCTAGATACAGCCTGGCATATTATGC
The DNA here is from genome assembly GCA_028627135.1 of Pseudochirops cupreus. Taxonomy (NCBI): domain Eukaryota; kingdom Metazoa; phylum Chordata; class Mammalia; order Diprotodontia; family Pseudocheiridae; genus Pseudochirops; species Pseudochirops cupreus. The sequence goes on from CM053583.1 coordinate 334,112,292, forward strand.
TAGAGAGTGGGAAATATAATAGAGAATGTGCCTTGAAATTCTGAGTAAGAGGAAATATGACGTGGACTTACTTCCCTCAGCCAGCTTGGCATTGCTGAGCAGCATACACAGTGCTGGAAGAGGGGCGTTGGTAATGGAGACTCCTACAGACAGTTCTGCAGCTATTAGGAATTAGACAGGATGATCATAGCATCATAGGATTCTAGAGCTGGAAGAGAAGACACCTTAAAGATTATCTAGTTCCTATGTCATTGTTTCATTTTACAGATGAGAAAACTGAGGATTAGAAGTTAAGTGACTTGTTCAAGGTCACACAGATAGTAAGGGACACAGCTAAGGTTCAAAACCCATCTTTGTCCATATGGTGTAGGAGGTAGTAAAGGACACAAAGGTGAGGGAGATTTGGGAATGGGGGAGGGGAGGTTAAGGGAAAAGACTAGAAGGGGACAGTGCCAGGAGGGAAATGCCTCAGTTACTTTAAGCCTAGAAAAACGAATGTTTCATATTCTTTCTTTCATTCCCAATTTTCAGAAAAAAGGATGCTGCGCCCCCTGCTGCAGCTAAATGCTAGCAAAAAGCAATGAGACTAATGATTAATAACCACAAAGAAAGATGTTCAAATTCCTTAATAATCAGAGAAATGCAAATCAAGGCAATCCTAAAGATATTGACTTACACCCACTAGAATGACAAAAATAGCAAAGAGTGATAAAAAAATCAATGTTGGCAAGGCTGCAGGGAAACAGGCACTCTCAAACATTGTTGGTGAGAATACAGACTTGTAAGTACATATTTTTTGGGAGAGGAATACAGCAATATACAATGAGTGATAAAAATAACCAGAGATTTTGATCTATCGTTTCCATAGCTAGGACTTTACTCTAAAAACATTATGGCGGGGGAGGAGGGAGACTTATCTGAATTTATTCATTGTTTGCTCCACTTGTCTGATGTCAGACAGCTAAGTGTTAGCATAAAGCAATGATACCTTTAGAAAACCTAATGTATTTTTCTAATCTCCAAGGGAACTGTTAGAGAACCAAATGGGACTTCTAAAGGATCTGACACTTTTCTTCCTGTAGCATAAGGAAGTGGAAAGTGAAATATACTTCTCTCTCTAAAAGGGTGAAGTGGTCTTTTGCATATTTTAGACAATAGTAAAATGTGTGCTTAAAAAGCATCTTAGTATAGGAGAAAGAAGGCTGAGGTGGATTTCCCGAAACTTGGATTCTGATACTAATTCTAATCTTGAGAAATTCTCTCTGGGCCTCAATTCCTTCATCTGTAAAATTGGAGGATTGCACTAACTAAACAATTTTTCTCATTTCTAATATTTGAGGATATATTAGATCTTCTCCCCCTCTTTCACTTCCTTTCCTTGGGTTTTTCTTAAAGCTCCTTATAATAACTCATTTCTATAGTACCTTAACTTTTTAAAAATCATGTTTCTTATGCAAACTTGTAAGGTAGATAGTACAAGTGTAATCTACTTATGGATGAGGAAACTGAATCTCAGGGAGTTGAAATTACTTCCTCCAGGGTCACTCAGCTAGTAAATTTTCTGGGTGCTCATATTCTAAAGTCTCCTCACTTAAATTCAGTTTTTTCCCCACTATGCTAGCCAGGAGTACCAATATATGTGCAAAAAACATCTATGTCTTTCAGCATCCTAAACTTAAATTATGGGGTCCCTGAGCAAAAATTTCAGAAAGGGTCTCTTTTACTCATTTTTAATGCAAAATAAGCAAACCTTCATTAGAGAAAGGGTGGATCCTTTCATGGGCCTCCCTGCAATGAAGCAGCTGTTTGGGCAATAATTAAGCCTATGATATGTTTCTTTTTTTAAAAAAAAGTGCTGTACTGAAAATTATGTGACTAAGTGTTATATGTGGTAGGTGTGAATATCTGCTTCAGCAGTTCCAGGCACCAGCCCAAAAACTTCCACACAACTAGAATGGCATTTTGCTCCTAATGGGACTAACATTCTAAAGATAAATAGATAGAACCACTTAGAGTATATTCTCCCCAAAGGAACAAATTCTCAGTTTACACTGATATTTGGGAAATAAACATATAAATTCAGAGCTTTTTTGTTTTGTTTTGTTTTTAAAGGCAGGGTCAATCAGGTCTGCATAAAATTATGAGGGAGACGGGGATTCATTCCTTTGCCTTTACTTTCCATGAAACTACCTCTTCAAGAATGATGATGAAGCAGCAGCAGCAGCAGCAGCAGCAGCACCACTACCACCAGCACCACCAGCATCTCTTGCACCCTTTATTCCTTCTCCTCCATCCCACCACATAATATATACTCCTCAGCTACTCAGAGCTTTGCTTTTTTTTTTTTTTTAATTCTTCACCCTTCCACTTTCAAAGCTTTATTTCAGATAGTAAGTAGGAGTCAATGTTTTGGGGATGGGACAGAGCAAGGATTGGAACATTATACTTCTCACTTCTTCCCCCTTGAATATCTCGTGTGCTGTATATTATTGTCTCAGTCAATGATTTTGAGCCTTCACTGTAACTTATGAGACTTAACTCACCATAAACCAAATACTTACATGCCATACATGTGAAGGAAAGCAGACCTCACTCACAATAAAATGTGCATGTTTATAAAGAAGAAATATTAAAGAAAAAAACCCAGAAACAAAGTGGGTACCCATTGCTTGGGGAATGACTGACCAAATTTTGTGGTATATGAAGGTAGTAGAATATTGTTTTTCATTTTAAAAAAGGATTAATAAGAATTCAGAGAAATGTGGGAAGACTTACATGAATTGATCCAGAGAGGTAAGAGCAAAACCAAGAGAATGATACACCATAACTCCAATAAAGTGAATGAAAACAACACTCAAAGGGAGCTGAATTCAGATTGAATGCAATGACCAATGTTGGTCTTGGAGAACAGATGATGAAAGCTGCATTATTCCTCTTGGCAGAGAGGTAGAGAAATATGGGTAACATTGTGTGTGTTATTAGATGCGGGGACCATGCTGGTTGGTTTTCCTTAGCTGATTTATTTTTGTCACAAGGGAGGATTCTATGGGGCCACAGGATTTAGGAAAGTGACTGATGCAATAAACAGAAGGCAGAAGGCATCTATAAAACTTTACCCCAAAATAGTCGTATACACACACACACACACACACACTCACAAACACAAACCTACCATGCCCTAAGGCATTGCTTATTTTGCCTATATCTGCTCTGCAGATTTCCTTTGCAACCACACTGGTGTGGTAAGGGTAAAGGCAGCTTTCTCTGTAGGAATATGTGCAAATTTGTACCAAATCTTAGAGAAAATGGAAAAATTTTAAGACTTTCCTTCTAGTGCTTTTTCTATTGGACATTGTAAAAAGTACTCTCCAAATTCTAATCAATTAAACACACATTTTGTATTAGGCCCTTGGAACACAGAGTCTGAAATGAAACAGTCTCTTGCCTGAAGGAGTTTTCATTCTACTGGAGGGTAGATGATGGAGATGCAAGGTAGGAGATGCAAGAAATATAGACAATAAAACATAAAGCGATTTGTCGAGAGAAAGAGCAGTTAACATTTACTGGGACGAGGAAAATCTTCAAGTAGAGGGTAGAATTTGAAATTCCCTTCAAGCATGCTAGTATAGTGATTTGAATTCTAAGAGGTGAAAATGAGGAGTTAATCAATGCAAGGCATTGTGGACAGTCTGTGAAAATGCATTGAGATTGCGGATGGAGTGGAAAGTTTGGAAAACAGATGGCAAGTGGTTCAGTTTGGTTAGAAGGTAAAGTGCAGGAAGGGGAAGTTAAGTCTGGAAGAGCAGGCAGAGACCAGATTATACAGAACTTTAAATGACTAACTAAAAAGTTTGCATTTTCTCTTCACTTAGAAGATACGCCTAGGAGCAAGGTGGTATAAATCCTTAATCCTTTACCACTTTCACTCCTTATTAGCAAGGTCAATGAAGATGACACCTGTGTTCTGGCTTGATGTCTCCTAGCTAAATTGTGAATTTGACTGCCCCTTTATCACCCGATCAAGGATAACTAGTTGATTCACCAAGGTTATATACCCTTGGATTTGTAATTTAAAACATAGCTCAGAGGCCAGCTGGAGCTGGAGCTCTGAAGAGTAAGAGTTAGAGCCACAATGTGTGTGTGGGGTGGGGGGAAGCAGAACTGGACTGTGTCCTCAAATAGTGCTGTGAGTTACCTGAATAATTCCACTGGTGGGGGTTAGGCGGTGAGGCGATGGGAGGAGGAAGGGTTGCCCAGTGGTCTTACTTCCAGAGTAGCACCATAAGTTTGGATGATTGTAAAGTCAATGGAAGAGATACGGTTCATTTTAGGAGTAGATAATTTGACTCATTAACCCCGAGTTTCTCTCTGCAGGGGGTGGTGGGACCACCTAGGATAGTACCATATGTCTAGATGACTATACAGTTCACTGAGGAAGTGAAAGTCCACCAGAGTGAAGAATATTTATTTTTCATATTTGTTGGTTGGGTTTTTTTGTTTTGTTTTATTTTTTGTTTTTTTTAAACCACTAATGGTCTTGGGTATTTGTTTTCTCATTTTTCTCGGGTTAAATAAAACCTGTCTTTTACTTGATATAATGTTAGCCTTGATACTTGCAAGGGATTGGAGGTCCCTTTTTGTAGAAACCTTGACATCAGTCAAAGTTTGACTTTCCTACAGATGTTTTTGGAAAGGGCAACAACAGGATAATGATGATGATGAAGATGACGACGTTAGATGCCTTCAAGATTGAACCTAGTTTGGGCAAACCCAGAGTTTTAATTTCTGGGTTGCCATACGTTGGAGACAACTAAGAGCCACTGAAGGTTATTGAGCAGAAGTGTGACATAAGACCTGGGGTTTAGAGCTATTGATTCAGCACATGAATTACAATAGCGACATATAAATGGTACATATGGTACAAATAGACCTATGTAAGCTTAGACATACACATAATATCTGTACTTGCAACACTAAGAGTGACATTCTGAGTTCACTAGGGAACAATGGTTGAATTGTTTTCAAAGCTTTACCTCTCACCTCAATGTCTTTCCTAAATAAGGTTTTCATCCTTTCTAGAAAGCAGCACTAATCGTCCTTGAACATAAAGAGTTAGTAGGATCATGGGATGTAGTTAGTGGTGAAAGAGACCTTAGTGTGGCCATTTGATCTGACCCCCTTATTTTACAGAGAGAAAACTGAGGCCCAGAGAAGAGAATGACTTGCCCAAGGAAGGTCACACAGTCAGTGACAGAAGCAGGATTTGAATCCAGATCCTCTGATTAATGCATTTGATAAATTACTGCATGAATCATGTAATACAGGCAGAGATCATTAGGAATGTATCAGAAAGACTATATAGACCAAGGAAAAACATAGAAGCAACTGAATTAAATAATGTTCATTCAACAACTTTGGATCAAATTCTTACTATGTACAAAACATAAAGCTGTTGGAAATTTGAAGATAACAAAAACCTGTTCCATACCTCCATTAGGTTACAATTTGTTCACTTTTATACCAACAGCAGAATCAGTACTTTCAATACTAGTGAAAGGGAAGTGGTATTCCTTCTGAAAAAAAAATCTTTTAGTTTTATTTTATGAGAATAACAATACCAGTTTTGAGTGGTTGTGAGTTATAACCTATCATCAAAGCTTTGATGGCAGCTAGGTGGTATGGTGGATGGAGCAGCAGCCCTAAAGTCAAGAAGCTCTGAGTTCACATCTTGCCTCTGTCTTTCATTATTTGTGTAACCTCAGTTGGGCAAGTTACTTTGGTTTCCTCAACTGGAAATTGGGAATAATATTAGCAACTACCTCCCAGAGTGGTGAGAAACAAAATTGAGATAATATATGCTTAGTCTAGTGCATAGCATATGGTAGGTGCCATATAAATGTGAGTTATTAGTATTATTAATTAGCTATCCTATAATGCATCTATTATGGATCTTTGATACTTCCATGCCCCTCTAAACATTCTAATTTACCCCTAATCCTCAGGACATGCTTCCTCTGGAGAAGGACAGTTAATAATTTTCAAAAATTCAATTTATTAAATACTTTATTTGTGAATGTAGGGGCACATCCACTTAGAAGATAATCATAATAGTATTTATACAGTACATTAAGATTTGCAAATTGCTTTACAGATATTATCTCATTTGGTCTTCACAACAACTTTGTGAAGTAGGTGCTGTTATTACCATCCTTATTTCACAGATTAGGAAACTGAGACAGAGATTGCCCAGGGTTACTCAACTAGTAAGTGTCAAAGGTTAGATTTGAACTCAGGAAGATGAGTCTTCCTGATTCCAGGCCTAGCACTCTATCTACTGAGCCACCTAGCTGCCCTACTATGTCAATCAATATTGCCTCTCAATCAAAAGTAACAGAAACTCTAAACCCCAAGGGTAGGTAGATTATATTAAACTATTATTGGGGGGAGGGGAACCCTCCAGTCTTCATTTGTCCCTTTAATGTTGCTAATAACATCTTGTTACCTGTTCAGAAGGCTTTGGCTTAACCTTGTTCACCTGTTCCTTAGCTCCCCCATCATGTACCCTTCTTCTACCAGAAGCCATGGCAGGCGGTAGGGGTGTTGGGAGATTAATTCCTACTCAACTTCATAGTCTAGTAAGGTTCAGGTAAGTATCTGAATATTTATGTCTGCATCTTCCCAACCCTCTACAACTCCAAAGAACAAATTGGGAGCCCAGTTTTTGGTGTTTTTCCAAGAAAAGTTTCCTGAGACTTGCTTGTTGCTAATAGAATCTTAATAGTTTAGTTGTCCTAATCCATTACTAGCACTGTCACTTTGCACCAATACATTCACACACAACATTTTGTAGCTTTTAAAAAATGGACTTTCAAATGCAAATAACCTGAAACTTGGACCTAAATTGTCCTTCAGTACTATCATGCTGGCTAAATTATTCTTTTTATTCCTGGTTATTGTGATTTTTTTAAACAAAAGAACTTTAGAGAAAGAAACTGAGGCTGAGAGAGAAAATGACTTAAATATGGCCAAACAAGTCAGTGGTAGAGGTGTAATAAGAATTTGGAGCTATTCTTATTTTGAGATTAGAGCTCTTAGAACTACACAAAACCTCAACCCTAACCACTTGTCACTTATCTTTTTCTTTACAGCAAAGAATTATGCCACCAATATGTGTTGAGAGATTAGAAACACAATCAAAATGGCAAAAAAGGAAAATAAGTTTTGTGGTCTGAGATTGATTGGTTCAGAATAGGAAATGATCCATTTTGGGACTATATTTGTACAGGTAAAGGGTTCATCAGGGGAGTTCCCAGTTCTACTTGATGAGACTACAGGGAAGGGAGCCTTTGTTCGAAACTTTTGAGAGTACTCCATTATGTAGCTTATCCCCTAGTTGAGGGGATAAAAGACATCTGATTGAATCTTATTGTCTGGGACTACCCCCAAGATGAATTGATTGTTTTTTTTTTTAATTTATTTTATTAAATTTTTTTTGAGTTACATATTTTCTCCCCGTCTTTCCCCC
>CM053583.1:334126460-334139013 GCA_028627135.1 Pseudochirops cupreus
ATTTGTTTGTGCCCTCCCCCTAGAAATTATTTTGCATTGACTTCCCATCTCTTTATATTTAATTTTCTGTGCCATGTTGTCAAGGACCAGCTTTGGACTCAGGAAGACCTGGTTCCAATCTGCCTCTTACATCTATCAACTATGTAACCATGACCTCTCAGTGCCCAGGCAGCTATCTAAGAGAACTTTAAGTTTATATGGATAAATGTCAAATCTGGTTTCCCCCAATATTATGTGACCTTGAGGACTGGGACTTTTTTGTCCTCCTGTCTTTTTGTCTTACCCTATTGCCTGGCGTATAATAAATGCTCAATAAATGTATGTTGAATGAATGAAAAGAGTTAAATACATCAAACAGGTGTCCTGGGTAGTTTCTTCCTAGGAATAATTTCCTAAGGGCCCAGGTAGCAGGTTGGATTCTCAGCCTAACATAGCTCTCCTGTCACAAACTCCAGGTCACAGATTTGGTTTATTTTAATATATACCTGTGGCTCAGACCAGGGCAGATCCAGCTGATTCCCCAAGGCCACCTAGCCACAGAGCAAGCAAATCAACTTTCTGGCTTCAGAGAGGTCTGTTAACATTAAAAGAATGACATCTACAATCATCGAACCAGGGAAGCTACTGGAACAGACCTCAGAGATCATCTGATCTGAATCCCTCATTTCACAGAAGAGGAAAGGTTGAATAACTCTCTAGAGGTCACACAGCCAGGCAAGGAGACGGCTTGAAAATTTCTATGTATGATTTTCTCTCTAACGAGCTGAAAAACTAAGGCCAGAGAAGAAAAAGTTTGATGTTTAAATTTTTTTTTTTACTTAGAATGGCATCCTCAAAAGTACATTTTAATTTAATATAAACTTCAAGTAAATGTTAAATCTGCTATTTTCGTAGAACTCCAGAGTTGGGACATTTTAAAGGGTATTTCTAAAAAATGATTACATCTGTGCTTCAAACTGAGTGGATTAGATTTGGGTTCTGATCATTCCTTCCTTTTTAAGCTAGAGTAGGTTTTTTTTTTCCTCTTGGTGTATGATTTACTGACTGTAACCCCAACACTTGATATGACTGTAACCTAGCCTGATAGAACAAACACAGCCAGAACTTTCATGCAGAACCCCCAGTTGGTGGTGTTCTTGTTCAGCGCTTGAATGCGCCCTCACATCTATTGGCTCTGGTGAGTTTATAAGGTGGAAAAACAGGAATTCAAGATGGGCACAAAGAAGAAATAATGGGACTGCATTGTCCTTCCAGGGCATGCAAGATAAAACAGGAAAACTATGAAAGTTAAACAGATAATGGCTACGCTGGCGTTCTTCTAAGCTGTCCGGGGAACTTGATGCCAGCACCTCACCAATATTTCTAGTCATGTTAAAAATGACTGAAAGGAGAACAGCTTTGATCAGGGCTGACACATCATCTAGGACAAAATTCTTTTTTGTTTGTTTGTGACTACATTTTACTGACTTCCTTTCCATTTTCATTCCTTAGTTTCCCCTCTAACCACCCCCTCAGCAAAAGATTGTTTTGGTTTTTTTTTTAAGCCTTCTCTATGCTTCTCTGTTTCTATTTCCCTTTCACTGGGAAACAGCCTCTATCAGTCATACTTCTCAATTCTATTTCCATGTTCAGAGAGTTTTAAATGTTTAACTCTTAACCATCTCTGGCTCTGTCCACTATCCCAGTGACAGAGGGAACCTGTAGGTCAAAGGTTCTCACTTTTTTTTATGTCACTGACCTCTATTTCACTCTACTATAAGCTTATAGACCCCTGCTCAGAATAATGTTCTTTTTGCTAAGCATACAATCTCTACCTTTATTCAAGTATTTTATAAAAATGTTAAACAGTACAGAATGGAACACAGTTCCCTGAGACAATCTACCAAACACTTTCTTCCAAGGTGACACATCCACATTAATGACAACTTTGGGGGAAAAGCCACCAGAATAGTGTTCTTAAAGGCACGAAATAAAATATATAGATCACAAAGGAAACCAATTATGATCAAATAAAATTATCAAAATTGTCTATCACTCTCTCTCCAGATGTATATCTACATAGAGACAGACATAGATAGATAGATAGATAGATGGTTTTTTTTTTGAGTGCATAGATCCCAGGTTGAGAAGTCCTATTTTAGAGAGCTCTCAACTATACCTCAGGAAACCAATTCAAACAAAATTGCAAATGGTATTTGGATCTTTTGTCATTCTCAGAATGTTTTCTTACTGATGACTCTGGCTTATACTCATGTCGGGATTTTGTTGTTATTATTTTAAAAAAAATAAGGCTTATTGCTAATTCACTTTCTCTCAGATAACTATTCCTGTAGCTCAGATTCTCAGCTCAGATCCTCTGAAAATCTCCTGTAGCTTCTGAGTCATTGTGTAGGGGAGGCTTCCTGAGGAGTTAAGCAGGATGAGACTCTGCCCGGCTAATAATACTGTTTTGATGCTCAAAGGCTTTGTATGAACAGTGTCCGTTTAGCATCAATAGTCTCTTCGGCCGTTACGCCACGTTCTTGTTTCAATGTAGTAAGCTGTCAGATAAGTAGAATTATTGGAAAAGAAAAAAAAATGAACATAACATTTAATGGCCAAGACAATAAACAACCAAAAGTTGACTTTGCCTCACACTTAATTTTGAAATCGTTTTTATGTAGGAATCTTAAATATTGCATGGGGAAAATGTTTTATGTTTATACAAAAAAACCCAAATCTTTACTGGATTTTTTTGGCCTCCTTTCTGTTATAAAAATTACTTGTATGATAAATTATGAGCAATCTAGAAATGAGCTGCTACAATCCAGGAAGATCACTGCATATTTAAAATTATTTAAGCTTATGGATAAATAAGAATTTACCTGACATTTGCATGGGAGATGATAAAAACGGACTTGTTTAAAAATACGTTTCAAAAAGGCATTTTTCAAATTTGTGAGTCATACTATAAATGAAAAACATGGTATTTTCATATCCTGTTAGAAGAACAAAATCTCCCCAACATGCAGTTTAAATTTGGGGAAAAGGAGTCTCTCTCAACATTCGAGATGTTATTACTGCTCTTGAGAAGCTCTGATTCAATTCATATTTTCTTATTTTTCTGTAAATAAAGGACCCATTGAAGAAACAGAAGGAAACTCTTATTACTCTCCTATGTTCAACTCTCTCCCCACATAGAACATTGCTATTTTCTCACCCTTTTTCTTTTGACATGTTGAAATCATCTTCTATGACAATTTTACCTTGGAGCGTACAACAGCTAATCAGCTTTAAGCAGCTCTAAATGCAAGAATAAGATCAAAGGCAGAAGCACACATTTTTCTTCACTAGCACGCCCTGGAGTTTAAAACTTCAAGGACAACTTTAAAGCTGACTTTCAGAATAAGTAGCATAAGACAAACAGCTTAATGCAGTATAAACAGTAGCTTTGCAGTTTACTTTCCTGACAATAACTCTGTTTTAGCAAAGAATAAACTGCCTAGGTTTGAATCTTAAAATGTACCCATAGGAGGACAAGGATCTGGGCCCAGACCATAGACAGATACTGGCATTTAGCTGAAAACTTAAAAAAAAAATAGACTCTCAAGATGTCACTGTTACCCTAGGACACAAGTTCTGTTATCTCTTGCTTTAGAAAGGCAGTCCGTTAGGGAAGAAGGGACATCGGAGTAGATAACAGGGATCTGACTGCTCAGACAGAATCATATGCCCACTTTGCCCTGCCTGAGACCTCTGCTGGGACTCATCTCAATTGTAGAGTCCACCCTCCACACTAGACAGGTAAAGGCCTAGAAAAAGATACAAAATGCCCACTCTAAGCAACGTAGATAGACCATAGCTGTAAGTCAAGCTAAAAGCCACTGCCTCAGAAAAATAAAAATTAAAAAATAAATAAACCATTCTTTACCTAAAGCAAACAAAAGGCTGAGCCCATGCAAAACCGTGTAATAATGTCACCGTTAACAAAACAAACCATGCAGGGGGCCTCCAACCCAGGAAGAAAGCAATCCGTAGATCCAGGGCTGGGATTGGGAAACCAGAGAGTTCGAATCACATAGCTTGTCTTGAGCCAGTAAAGACAGAGAAAAAAATGTAGATCAGGACTGACATCTGCTGGCCTTGTTAATGAGATGTACTCATTCAAAATAAGGTCTTTTCAGGAAAAGAAAAAAAAAACCCACCTTCTCATGGGGTGATATTACATCACTAGGAAAAAACCACAACGTCCAAGTAAAGGTCATTTGGGTATCCCACCTCAATCACCATAATCAGGTATTGGGCAGAGCAGTTATCCCTCTCTCTCTTTGTAGAATTTAGAGCTAAAAAAGGACATTTGAGATAATCTAGTAGAAGGAAGCAGTTTAGTACATAGTGGAAAGTATGGTGGACCTGGGTTTGAATCCTGACTCTGATGTTTACTAAGTAACCTTAAGCAAGTCCCTTCATTTCAGTGGACCTCAGCTACCTCACTTGTAAGGTGATGGTATTGAATGAGATGGCCTCTGAGGTTACTTATGGCTCTAGATCTGTGTTGCTAGTCTAACATCTTTATTCAGCCCTGAGACCCAAAGAATTGAAATTATTTAACCAAGGTTAAATAATCTCACAGATTGTAAGTAGGAGATTGAAGATTTGATTTTAGGTCCTCTGACTCAAGCTTACAACCCTGCCTATCATTCACCTTACAGACTCTCTCTTCCTAGCTGGTGGTACATTTCAGTTTATATGTTGTAGGGGCAGGGTTTTTTGCTGATCCCTTGATAGGATTCTATTGTGTTTAAACATAATAGATGGGAGAGGAAAATTTAAGTCTTCCTAGAAACACATATTGAATAATAGACTACTCATTGAAATCCAACATATTTCCACATGCTAATAGCTGAGTTCACATCTTAAAACTATTCCCTTGGATTTGGTGGGAAGGGGGGGCAGCGCTGAATCCATAATGATTGTGGCCTAGGAGCTGGTTCTAGCCTAGGCTTGGCCACCAATTTCCTCTCTGACTTTTCATTTGACATCTCTAGTCCCCAGTTCTCTTAATTTGCAAAATGAGCCGGTTAGATAACATGACCTCTAAAGTCTTTTTTAATTCTAGCCAATCATATTCCCATTTTCCAATTGATATGTATTTTATTAGAAAATCATCTTCACTCTGCCCTCCAGACCTGTTTTTTGTTATTGTTGTTCAATCATTTCAGTTGTCTAACTTTTTGTGATCCCATTTGGGGTTTTCTTGGTAGAGATATTGGAGTGGCTTGCCATTTCCTCCTCCAGCTCATTTTATAGATGAGGAACTGAGGCAAACAGGTTAAGTAATGTGCCCATAGTCACACAGCTAGTAAGTGTCTGAGTCTAGATTTGAACTCAGGTCTTCCTGATTTCAAGCATACCTGTTCATTTTCCTAACTTCCCTATTTCTGTTTATGGTACACAATATGATATTCCCTGTCACCCAAGTTTGAAACCTCAGAGTCTTTTTTGATCCTTTCCTCTTAATTCTTCATATACAATCTATTGCCAAATCTTGTCAATTCTACTTATAGCCCAGGTCTCCTTCAAATGTGGGACCCCTGAAAATTAACCCAGTTACTCCAGTGTTCTTACAAAATACACATACTTTGGACCAGTATCTGTCCAAAAGTACAGCCCATGATCTCTTCCCTCAATGTGCTTTGTTTTGGTTTTTGGTTTTTTGTTTGTTTTACTGGGCCAATCAGGGAATATATTAGTTCAAAATAAAAGGCTTTTAATTACATAGAGCAGGAAAAAATAATCTGCTCCAGGACACTCACAGGAGTAAACTTCACCTACAGATTCCCATACAACTTGGGAGAAAAGTCTGCAGATAAAGAGCATGAATCCTCAAGGAAACTCATTTTCCAATGGCTGGGTTTCCTGAGAATCCTTCTGTATTTCCCACAATGCTATTTACCACTTCTTCTGCAGCACTGCGAGCTATTGGTTCTTCTATGAGTAACTTCCTTCCAGGTCTCTGTTGAACTGATCTCTGCTGAGCTACAATTGGTATACACCTTTTTCTCCGCAGGAGAGATGTCTCAGCTCTCTAAGCCAATAACATGTTGACGCTATATCTTTTTGCGGTACCCACAACCACCTCACCAGTTAGTAGACTAAGTATGGAAGCAGCCAGTGTAAAGTAACAATAAATAGGAAAAAGCATAGGGTCTACTTGCCAAAACTGCCTCCTAAATTAATTAAGGCCATGTCCAGAGACTATGTGCTAAATTAAGAGAAGCCAGCTAGGCCCCAATAAACAGCCTTCAGCCTGCAAACTGCAGATAAGTGCCAGACATGCTCAGTAAAACCAGAAAAATACTATGTTAATAAGGTAACCATAAGGTAGAACTGGGTAAGACTCAATCTGTCCTCCCCTTCTAGAACTCAATAAGAATGGGTCCCCAAAAGCTTGCCCCTTAAGCACTCTTCTCAATGCTACAGGTCCATTCTACCTAAGTAATTCTAACTCCCTACCCGCAGTTAAGTGATTCTATGTGTCCCTTTCCCTCCCCATCTATGTCACCAACTGTCTGCCTCCCTCTCCCACCCCATTCTCTGTGTAGTCCCTATATTGTCTGCCTCTGTACTTTCTGCGCCTTATTAAAGTATGTTTGATGCATTATTACCCATTTGCTTGGAAGCATGATCTTTTACAGGAAGAATCCAAAGACCTGATCTAACTGAGACTTTGTTCACCCTGATCCAACTGGGACTCCTTTGTCATCCTTTTCCTTAAAGCATAAATGGGATGCTTGGGCTAGGATTTAATTTGTCAGTAGCCACACCCACTACCTTGTAGGAACCTGGGGCCAAGAATCCACTGATAGAAAGCCAGGGCAGAGAACCCTGTACCTTTCCTCAAGATTGGGCTTGATAGAACACATAGCCTCAAGGGTATTTCAGCTTTTTTTGAATCAGGCCCACAGGTACACCCAGCCAGTTAGCAAAAGTCCTCCACTTAGGATAAGCCTGTATTTTGATCTTCTTTCCTTTCCATGAAAATATCCCAGGGACTTCACTTAACAAAATTAGAGGGGCAAGTAGAGGAGAAGACCTCTGTGCAGGCTGCTAAATTGTGGCTCTCCCTATATGCCACCTAAATATCTCTTGTTCCTGCTCCCTTCCTTCGCAATTACTGCCATGACCCTAGTTTAGGCTCTCACTGTCTCTCACCTTGACCACTGTGATGCACTCTTTACTCTCCCTTCTCCAAATCATCCTTCACAATCTGCCAAAATAATTTTCCAAAGGTACAGGTCTGACTAAGTAATTTTTCTGCTCAAAAATCTTCACTGACTCTCTATAACTTTTAGGTCAAAATATAAACCCCTCAGTCCCACAGTTAAGGCTTCCCACAATTTGTTTCCAATCTACAGTTATTTTTTAAAAGAAAGTGTTAACTATTGTATAGTTTTTAAAAACCTTAAATTCCAATCTATATTTTGTAGCCTTGTTCAATATCACCCCCCTCCATATTCTTTATATTATATACAAGTTATTGCCCAAATGACAAGATTATTCTTTCCCTCAGTGCATTTGTATAGGCCATTTCTAATACTTGGAACATACTCACTTTTTATTTCTTAAGGACCTCTCCTAGATCCAAATCCATGATCCCAGGATCCTATGAAACAGCCTTCAGTTACATTTAAAAGCTAGGGTTTATTGTTCCTCTTTTGTGAAGAAAAATGACTACCTCCCCCAGTCTGGTCGGCTGCTTTGTCCTGGCATGGAAGTTACCATGGGTTCTCAAAGTCTATGCCAGTAGAGAACAAACTTTGGCATGCTTTGCCAAGCTGGAGAGACTTTGTCCTGGTTCTGGTGACAGACTGTGTCTGCTAGATGTGAATCAGCCTAGCCAAGTAGGCTCATCACCAGCAGGTCAGCTATGGGAAATAAATTCTTTGGCTATGGTGAATCATGAGACAGTTCAAATATGAAATGTCCCTTGTGTGTCCCCAGTCTGATCCCATTGTGATGTTAGTAAAGAAGTAGAAAAGCAGGTAAAGGGTGCTAAGAATGAAACCAAGGCTTTGACCATCTACAGACATTAATTTAATTGCTGGCACCCTAAAGGCAAGATTTTGGTCCAACCACCAGCAAATTGATACACTACTGGAAGAAATTAACCACAACCATATTGACATGATCACATGTAAATGAAACCAGAAGACAAAGAAACTGTTAACTGTAGTTAAATGGAAGGATGGCTCACAGGTTCTCCTTGGAAGGCTGAGCAAAAGGAGTTTGTAGAGTCATCTTCAAATCATGTGCCCCAAGGCAATGAGAAACACCATTTCATGGGACAGATGCCTGTTAATGCACAAAATGAGCCACAAACAAACAAACTGACATAAAGATAAGTGCAGTGTATGCACCAATGGCTGCTGCAGAGGATGAAGAAGCAGAGAAATTCAACGAAGAACTTGATATGACCTTGTAAGTCGTTCAATATATTCTTAATACTTGATGATATCAATTCAAACCATGGGAAGATGGCCTTCCAAAAAGTATATAACTCTGAATATCCCACGGGCGACTCAATCTCATTATGTCCCACACTTACTCCTTTTTCTCCTTGCTTACCACTCCTCTAAACTTCCAAATTTTTTATTTATAGGGGGCACTGCCATCCTCCCAGAACCTTGGGTTTGTAACCTTGGAGTTACCTTGACTTTTGTCTTTTATACACCCTATTTCCAATGTTGCTGCTGCTGCTGCTGTTGTTAATGAGTTACCAAATTACACATCCCCAATGCTCCATCCTCTCCTTTCTCCCACTTTGCTACTACCATTTTCACCACTCAACTGGACTGTTGTAATAGTTTCCTAAGTGGTCAACCTGCATTCAATCATTTCCATCCACAATCCACCCTTCACACGGCTACTAAAATTGTTCTTCCTAATGGACAGATCTGAACATGCCACTTCCTTTCTCAGGTACCTCCAGTGGCTCCCAATTGTCTCTAGAATAAAATTCAAACTCCTTAGCTGAATATCTAAGGCTGTCTTTTCAGTCTGGCTTTACCCTCCCTTTCCAATATTATTCCCTATTAATCCCCTTATCCCCTTCGCAAACTCAGCCTTCTGGACCCTGAGCTGGACATGACATCTTCCATTTTTGTGATTTGCACAAGTTACTCCCAATAATACCTGGAATGTACTCTTTGCCTTTCAGACTCTTCTTTCTTCAAGGCTCAATGACATCTCTTTCAACAGTCCATCTTTGATCCCTTCAGCTTTTAGGGCTTTCTACCTCTTCAAATATTCTTAAAGCATTTTTGCTGGTCTCTCATTCTTTTAATCCGTTCACTATTTACCTTTTCTGTGTATATCTCTCCAGTAGAATGTAAACACCTTGAGGGCAAGAATGATCATTGTTCCTTGCACACAGGCACAGAGATTGGATTTGTGATTTCATGGTTTTAGAAAACTACCAGATGAGGAAAACCCTCTACAGATGCAGATCAGCTCCTTCTCTGCAACTTACAGTCTTAGAGAAGTGCCTGGAGCATTGAGAGGTTGAATAGCTGGTTCAATGTGTGTCAGAGGTAGGATTGGAACCCAGTTCTTCATCCATTACAATACACTGTCTCTCTGATAGTAGATGTTCAGCAAATATTTGCTGAACCAAATCTCTGTCTCAGATTTTTTCAATTCTATCGAGTGCTACCTCCTTGTAATGCCAAGCAAAGGCAATTTTCAAGGTTCGGATTACCAGCATAGCAAACCTCATTTATTCAGTGACAGATTAAGGCAAAACATTCACAGAACAGAAAAAATCAAAATACAGTGTAACTCTTTCACTTAGCAAGTAAGTTCTCAATTCAATTGCAAAGTACCAAGGTTCAAGTATCCCACCCCTAGCCAGTACATTAGTCAAAGTAGCCCACTCCTGGGTAGTACATTCATTTGGTCAATCACAGAGCACAAAAAAGTCCAAGGTTTCCCACCCCTGGATCACAACTGAATTACAATACCATCCATTAATGCCAAGCTCTTTCCCTAAGGGGCAGGAGAACACAAAAAAAAAAAAAACCCGCCATCTACCCTTAAGCTACCACAAAGTTACAATATCATCACAGCCTTGAGAACCCAAGGAAAGGCCCCTCCTTTATCTTGACATGAGGCAAGCTTTCGGCAATCTCAGTTCCTGGGGAGACAAGACTCAACAAAGCCATTGTCTGTGTCCTTATCAAGTCACTCTTTGCCTGTAGAACAGTCCCAGAACCCCTGAAAACATCAGCAAGGCCCTCTTGCAGGATTTCTGTAAGCATACAACAAGAAAATCCTCCTTCGGGGCTTCTGAACCAACAGCAAGTTTCCAGGACCTCTACAACAGCAGCAGTGTCCTTCACCAGCAGGTGAATCTGGCAAAACAACATCAAAACAGACAGACAAAATACATCACATCACAGCCCTGCCTCCTCAGTTCCTGGCAGCTCCAGATGACAGTTCCCAAAAGTCCTTCCAGCCTCCTCTGATTGGGCCTTCTCTCTAAATCCATGGCTCCTCCCAATTCAGCCCTCTCTCTTCACGTCAACAAGTCCATCCCGCAAGCAGGATTCACAAGTTTTGGGTTTTAACACTCAACCCGAAAACCAAGCCAATACAGGGGGATCTTTAAATTCCATTACCATTACACTCCCCCATGAAGCCCCTCTTGACACACTTAATTAAAGCATTCTCTCCTATAAGTCTCAAATATTGCCAGAGCATTTTGCCTCAATGTTTTCCTTTGCTCCCTTCCTTCCCTATTTTATATTGCTGAGGTTCCCAAACTTATTTGCCCCCTTTAAAAAAATTATTCTGTGCCTCTCTGGAAATCTACGTTCTTTCACCTTTTAAAGATTTTTTAAAAGTTTGTGTCATTTCAAAAAATACAAAATATATATTTTTAAATGATATCTTAAATTTAATAATTTATTTTAAATTTGTGGGGTTTTCCTGCATTGAAATTTTGATGTTGTAATATTGCATAATGTAACTGTATGGTATCATGTTGTAAACAAGTCATCTCACACACAAATTCCTGCCAATGCATGCTGGACTTCCTGACAATGCACAATGCTCATCTGCCAACACTTGTTCTTTTAGAGCTGTTGGTGAGCTTGACCACTGATTGGTTATAAGTTGCATTTTGCGTGTTTATTTGGAAAATAATCTAATCACTACAACTTTAACTCTGTTATACAACAAATGAAATATGTACAAATGGTTTTTCAAAATTTTCTTATCTTCTTTCCTTATGTTTCCACTGCCTCCTTGTTTTTATTCAGTGCCCCACAGTTGCACCTACTACTGCCCCCTTGGACTGTTACAGCACACACACATACACCCCAGGGGCAGTATTGCCTACTTGGGGAACCTATGTCAAATATTGTATTTATATCTGTACAAGTCCTATCACCCCACAGAAATCCAAATGATTAAAAGCAGGCACTTTGCAATTTGTTTCTTTGTTTGCCCTATTGTCTAGCACAGTGTTTTGTACATGGTAGCTGTTTAATAAATATTTGTCGAACTTTCATTCTACAGCATATCAGGTTAATTTCCCAATTTACATTCAGTCTCATAGAGACTTGGGCAGCTAGGTGGTACAGTAGATAGAGCACTGGTCTTGAAATTGGGACTCATACTCAGGAGCTCCAATCCCACCTCAGACACTGACCCTGGACAAGTCACTTAACCCTGTTTTCCTTAGGTTCCTCATCTGCAAAATGAGCTAGAGAAG
Source organism: Pseudochirops cupreus (assembly GCA_028627135.1). Lineage (NCBI taxonomy): Eukaryota > Metazoa > Chordata > Mammalia > Diprotodontia > Pseudocheiridae > Pseudochirops > Pseudochirops cupreus. The sequence continues at coordinate 334,138,216 of CM053583.1, forward strand.
GAAATGGCAAACCATTCCAGCATCTTTGCCAAGAAAACCCCAAATGAGGTCACAAAGAGTCAGATATGGCTGAAATGATTCAATAAATTATAGAAACTTAATTTTTTAAGCCACCATCCTATCCTAGGTCTCTGGGGGGAGGGTGAGAACAGAGTTCATTTTCTCTCTAAGTTAGTTCTTGGGAATGAGATCTCTTCACACTGGACTTGAAAACTGTCCAGTTTTGCATGAGTATCATAGATAGATTTACTAGTTTGATTTAGGTGGAAGGGACCTCAGAGGAAAGCCCTTTCCTCTTACAGATCAGAAAATTGAGGCCTAGAGGTAGTGTTAAAGGATTTGCCTTATATCAACAAGATACTCATTGACAGAGGCAGGACAAAGCTGACTTGGCAAATTCTAGAACAGTGTTTAAGCCGCCCACCTACATGTTCAGCCTCAATTCATTTGCAGACCCAGTACTCACTACCAGTAATGGAATGACATTTACTTGGTTAATGCTGTATCTATCATCAGTACAAATAGGCCTCAGATTCAAGAAGTTCATCTCTTCTCCTGCTTACCCTCTCCCCACCCAGTCTATAAGTTAATAAGATTTGAAGACCTAGGGACCCTTAGAGGTCAACAGTAATTTTACAGATGAGGAAAATGAGGCCTAAAGAGGTCAAATGACTTGGCCAAAGTTTTTTTTTTTTTAAAGGTACTAATTATAACTTAGGTCTTCTAACTTCACGGTCTATCCATCATACCACTACCGATTCCATTTAACATGACATATTCAGTCTTCATAAGTGAGCA
>CM053583.1:334139113-334166734 GCA_028627135.1 Pseudochirops cupreus
TGACATTTACTTGGTTAATGCTGTATCTATCATCAGTACAAATAGGCCTCAGATTCAAGAAGTTCATCTCTTCTCCTGCTTACCCTCTCCCCACCCAGTCTATAAGTTAATAAGATTTAAAGACCTAGGGACCCTTAGAGGTCAACAGTAATTTTACAGATGAGGAAAATGAGGCCTAAAGAGGTCAAATGACTTGGCCAAAGTTTTTTTTTTTTAAAGGTACTAATTATAACTTAGGTCTTCTAACTTCACGGTCTATCCATCATACCACTACTGATTCCATTTAACATGACATATTCAGTCTTCATAAGTGAGCATGGATGACCATACTTGTTTTTTGCATGTATAGAAAAGACTGAAAGAATAAATTGAATGTACATATATAAATATATATACACAGCCATACAATCTACACATATGCATATGTATGAATGTGTGTATATATATGTAGATGTATACACATAGTTATATATTTATATATGTACATACACACATATTCTTTGACCAGAAATAGTATATTTTTACAAGGCATATGGAAGGAATGAGCCATGGGAAACTTCCCCCAGAGGGATTTGGAGATAGACTGAAAGTCTAAATGCCGCAAGCCTTATTGTACCCTAGAGCAGCTCAGATCCCGTATCCATGCAAACTCATGCAAAAAAAAAAAGTTTTCCCAAGTGCCCGGAACAAAGTGGAGCAAAATCATTCCCTTAAACTTCATTTTCTTTTGTCAATAAAGTGCATATAAATCATTAACTTTCAGATTAAAAATTCGAGATTATTTCAAAACATGTGTACAAAACCTTTCCCTTATTTCTTACGCTGTTTTACCTTCTGTACTTTACTCAGCTTACACAGAAGTAAAATAGAACAGTTTCACTTTGGTTTATGGTTTTTGGGGGCTGGGGAGGTGGTGGTTGGCAGGGGTAGAAACTGTTTTTTATTCTCAAGAACTATTTCTGTCCCTTTGTCTCACCAGCCAATGCTGCCAGGGAGCACTTACAGCAAACTAAGACTTTATTCACTTTATTAAAAATTCCCCAAACAGCTAAATTCATACCAAATTGTTGGAAAATTCTTGTTAAAAATGAAAAATAATTAAACAAATGCAAAGTCCAAGTTGTTATGTAGGGTCACTTTAATATGAGTTAATGGCTTGCAATTGTGTTGTACAGTGTATGCATTGTAAAGTATGGTAGTTTTCTCCCCTTGTGAGGAAAAGGGGGGGAGAAGGGGAATATTCTACCAAGAAACTTTGCTCTCTCTTTGCTTTTTTCATGAGAAGTAGCGTAGTGCAGTGTAAAAAAAAAAGTTCTGGATTTGGAGTCAGAGAATTGGCCTTGAATTCAAACTTTTCTCTTTACCATCTGCGTGACTTTGGACATATCACTTTACCTGTTAGACCTTCAGTTTCCTCATCTTAAAATGAAGAGGTTGGACTAGGTTACCTCTGAATTAATATCTAGTTCTAAACTGATGACACCATTACTTTGTAAAGTTCTGGCCCAAGGATATCGAATCCTAGGCTCTAAGAAAAATATTGTGGGCAGAAACCAACATCTCCAGAAATCAAAGTGAACACCAAGTTATTTTTTATCATTTACTGTCTTTCCTACCTTTTTCTCTACTTCCCCTCCCCCAATGGAGGAAAAAAAACCTCAGAAAGCAAGGAAGTGATTTTTTGATACTGAGCTTGGAAAAAAACCCAACACATCAGCTGATGATCCGAGGACTAAGGAAAACAATTTCAGCCTACGCTTCCAAATGTTAGGTGCTTCTGAACTGTTTGATCATAGCATTTCTTTCTGGGTACGTGGCGGTCTACAAAATAAAGACTCCTCTTCCTTCCCCTACTGTCTTTTAAGAGCTGAGCATTCTGCAGAAACGGGCAAGAGGCTGATTGGCAGTATCAAGGACTTTTTTGTTGCTGTTGCTTATTGCTCAGTTGTTTGAGTTGTGTCTGTCTTTCATGACCCCATTTGGGATTTTCTTGGCAAGCATACTAGAGTGGTTTGCCATTTCCTTCTCTAGCTCATTTTACAGATAAGGAAATGGAAACAAACAGAGTTAAGTGACTTGCCCAGGGTCACACAGGTAGGAAGTGTCTGAGGTCAGATTGGAACTTGGGAAGATGAGTCTACCTGACTCTAAGCCCAGCATGCTTTTCACAGTACCATCTAACTGCCCTTGTCAAAGACTACATAGAGGTCAAAAAGATTAAAGACTAAAAAAAGGCCAAACTATTTGCTAATTAAGAGATTACTGGTAACTTTGGAGATGGTAGTTTCAGTTGAATAATGAGGTTGGAAGTCAAACTGTAGAGAATTAAGAAGACAGTGAGAGGAAAGCAAGTGAAGTCATCATTGGCTGTAGCCACAAATGGGAGGAGAGATATGAGACAAGAGCCAATAGGAATAAACAGATCAAGTGAGAGTTGGGGTTTTGTTCTGTTTTTTGGATCAGTAGTCAGGGAAGAGATTGAGAATGATACAAGGGACAATCAGCTGCAGAAAATGAGATGGAATGGTTGTACCGGTAGAGCAGCAAGACTATCATTCTTCTATGTAGACTGGTTCTCTAACAATTAATATATAAAATTAAATTAATTAAATTAATTAAAATTAAATAAAATTAAATAATATATAAAAATTTAGATCGTATGGCAAGATGCCTCAGGAAAAGGAAAGCCTAATATAGTGAAGAGATACTCTACTGTGTAAGTTGATATTCTTGAACCTCTCTAGCAGGTAGTTGATTCCAGGATGATATGTACCCCAGTGCTCTTATGAAAGCAGATTTACATTGTAAAATGGTCTGCATAAACCAGAACCCCAGGAGGGTGAGGGTTAAATGAGCCTGTGCCTTATGTGGTATTACTATAAAGCTATAACACTGATTCCAATTCCTCAAGACAAAAACCAGTGTTGTTGCTTTATCTTTTCTTGTTGGTCAAAGTGTGGCCTGGAGGAAAGAGTACTGGATTTGGAAACTGAGGCCTTGACTTTGAATGTTGGCCCCACCACTAGATACACCAGGCAGTGGGCAAACCACTTAACCTCTCTGGGAGTTTCCCCCACCTGTAAAATGGAGAAGGGAGGTTGGACCAAATGTTCTTTCAGGTTTTTTCCAAGTCTAGATCCTACTGACCTCATCACACCATACAGGTGGCAAATCTTATCTTCAGTCTTTTTTTTTTTTCTGGTCAAAAACCACAGCGGAATTCTGGAGGATTTTGCACAAATCAGTCAAATCTTTCTGAATTTCTGTCTTCTTTGTGATTCTGTTTCCATAGGTCCCATTTTCTCTTTTCATAATGTTTCCTTCCATGGGAGCAAGCTGTCAATGAAAGGATTTTCTGCACTTTTATAGGGCATGCCACCCTAGCCATCTACCTCTCAATAATAGCTTCTGCACAACTAAGAACCCCTGTGGTATTTATATTTCACTGATAGGTAATTTTCAAAGTGTTTTCCATGTCCTCCTTATGAGACAGGCAACATTTTATTCATCTGATTCTTTGAATAGTCATGCTCTGTTCTCTTCTCAGTTACTAGATTCCTTGGAGTTTTCCAGGAAACTTACAGGATATTACCATCAATTCAATTAGATGAATTTAATCAACATTTATTAAATAACTACTATACCAGACATCAACATATGAAGACAGAAAAGGAACAGTTCCTGTCCCCAAGGATCTTATCTTTTCCCACAGGGATATAGCACTTACATCAATAAGTGAATACAAAGTAATTTCAGTAGAGCAAGGGTACTGATAATTGTGGGGATCAAAAAAGGCTCTGGTTAGGAATTGGCATCCCTGCTAAGCCCCAAAACATCAGAAGCCAGGATGGAAGCATTCTAGATGAGGGAGACAGCATATATGAAGAAGGTTAGAAATGGAAGATGGTAACCTTGGCTGGAATACAAGCTGTGAAAAGGGAGATAATTGGAAATGAACCTGAAACTGTAGGTAGGGAATATGGTGCCCAAGGCTCTAAATACCAGGATGAAGAATTTGATTTTTGACCTAGTGGAATGCTGTCAGGGAATGCTATTCCTTGAGAAGCAGGGACTATTTCATTTGTGTGTTTGTATCCTCAGGATAGAGCACAGCCTGGCAGATAGTAGGTACTAAATAAGTGCTCATGAGTGAATAAATGAATAAATAAATCCTAGCGACAGTAGAGAACCATTGAAGATTTTTTTAGGAAGATAGTGATATGGTCATATGGTATATGTGGATAAGAATATTAACTTAGGCAATTGTAAGGAACATGGATTGGAAAAGGAAGAGATTTGAAGCAAGGGGACTAATTAGGAGGTTATTTTTATTAATTGGACAAGAGATGTGAGAGCCTTCTAGCTCTAACATCCTATGATCCTATGAAGTTATTTAATTTCATCTGACTTTAATTTCTTCATCTGTGAAAAGAGGGGTTTGGACTAGATGATTCCCCTCTAGATTCCTAGATTCTCCTAGGATCCCCAACACAGGCCTAAATCCTGAAAACATAACCCCTCTTTATTCACAGTGCTCAGACACACAGATATACAAATTCTGTACTTAAACTCCAACTTCTATCCCCTTAGCTCCCAATTACATCCAGTGGAGGCTAATTTAAAAACACATATATGACTCATTGGTTGCCTTTGACATTTTGTTGCTCAGAGAAACATCAGTTTCAAATATAAGTGAGCTTGGGGAGCAAACTTTTCTCCCTAATGTTGTCAGCATCCCTTCTCTCCTCATCTTGGAAAGAAGGCATATAGATTTCATGCTAGACCCATAATTGGTGTTTTAAAAATGTCAGCTATTGACAAATAAAAATCAACTAACTGTGACTGTCTGAGGCATCTGTTACTATACTATGCTGATGGTGCTATATCAATGCACAAAGTACTAAGACTGTATTTCACTCAGAAGCTTCCTAACCTTTCACAAACCTCAATGCTTCTCAAGAGGGCACTATTTAGTAACTGAGCCTTAGAGAGCCCCCACTGCTGGAAATCAGCCAGTTGTAGTTATAGCTACTGATTCTTTGGATTACATGCTGTTTCCTCATCACTATAATAAGACCACATGGACCTGAGGGCTAGTACATTGTCCTTAGACTAAAATTGAGTTAATTATTGTAACAGGGTATGGCTAATTATATTTACTGAAGGGAGAAGAAAGGATCCAATCCCTATTGACCACCTCTATCCACTGCAGAGACACCCACCAAATGTTACAAAGGTATCAAGGTTGACATGAGCTAAAAAGCATGGGGATGGGAGAAAGAAAAATGAAAACAGGCAAGAATGTGTCACATCTAATTTTTCTGATCATAACCAGAGGAAGTCCCCAAACATGAAAATAGAATAGAAAACAGTGCTATGTAAGGGAAAGAGTAGTGACCTGGACATTCAGAGATCTGAGTTCTAGGCCTGGCTATAGGACAAATTATAATGTAACATTAGGCAAGTCAATTTGCCTCCCTCAATTTCCTCATATGTAAAATGAGGTGCAGGTTAAATTAAATAATTTATGAAAGCCCTTCCAGTTCTTATATTCCATAAATCCAGGATTGACAATATCTGTAAATACTTGGCTGTCCACGTAGGTGAAGGAAGTAGGGCAGAAGAGAACCAAAGACATACATGAGGAAGCCTAGATCTTCCAAGAATATCCATAAACTCTAAGTATTAGAAGAGGAGAAAAATGAGAATGTAGCATAAGTCTAATAGCCATGAAAGGAGTGACCTAGCCACAGCAATTACTTTATTAGATATGAACATCTCTTGGTTGAATCAGTCATTTATGACTTAGTGTGAGCAGGGCCTGTACACCTTCTTGAATCAGTCAAAGTCATTGGTGAGACACTTAGTGATGCCCTGAAGAATTTGCATTAAAAGGAGAAGCTACCTCAAAGCCAGATGGAGATTCTAGGTAAAGGATTATAAAATAGGGAAATTAAAAAGCAGAGGGAAAAGGAGTGGGACTATGCAGAGATGATACATGAGCTGGAAACCCCCAGGACACCTAGGGAAAGGAGGAAGAAGTAGAACTGAACAGTAGCAGAAAAGGCAGATATCAAGGAGAGCCATTTGCTCCACAGGTCTCTCAGAGCTGAGGACATGAGCTGATCCCATTAGTGTACACACCTATTCAACAATGGAGGGCAATCCTAAGTTTTGCTCTTTACACAAACTTCACAGACTGGACATATCCATCCACAAACACTACAATAGAATTTGCTGTTTTATTTCTTAAGATTCTAGTAAACTGAAGTTTGCCTCACTCACAAGGAGGCCAGGGATTAACTACAGATAGATACAAATGTAAATTCAGTCAGTGTTTTAACCTCTGAATAAATGTTAGGTATTTTCTTAAATGGGGGCTCAAAGCAATCATGACTCAACTCATAACTTTTCATCTAAAATAAATTCCCTAAAGTTGCAGAAGGGTCAATCAAATGGGCATTAGGGACCATTAAATTGCCCTCAGGTTTTAAAAGAGTCAATTATTTTAGCTGACTGTTAAAATAATTTATCCTCCAAAAGTAACATAATACATACCTTACTAGGATTCATCAACAAAAAAACAGCACGGTACACGAAAGTCAGTAAGTGATCTATTCATTGCTCGGAATCGCACTAACTTGCTTTGATTTCTACATATTAAAAAAAGAGAATATAGAACTGAAGGCAACAAAATTAAAAACAAATGGTTTTTGAACTCATCAGACCTAAAAACGATTCTATTCTACCAAAGAGCCTGTCTTGCAGTCCCTTCATTTTCCCTCTTCTTGTTTGTTGTTCTTAGGAAAACACTTTGGAAACTTTAAGGAGTTATTATCATCACCACTATAATGCCTGGTACGTAGTAGGTTCTTTGTTTGCTTGTTTGTTTAAGGCAATAAAGCAAGTTTGCTTTATCAAAGAGACATACTTGCACCAGTAAGGGTGTTGAGGCAGGATGATGGGAAAAGGTCAGGTCCCAGTAAAGTCTAATGGGTTTTGAGAATTTTTAAATTTATTTTTAGTTTTCAACATTCACTTCCATAAGTTTTAAATTTTCTGTGCCTCCCTCCTTTCCCTCCACCCCAAGATGGCTCAGATCTGATACAGGCTCTACATACACATTCTTATTAAGAATATTTTCACACTAGTCATTTTGTATAGAAGAAGTAGAATGAATGGGAGGAACCACAAGAAAGAAAAAACAAAACAAAACAAAAAAAGAGAGCAAATGGTATGCTTCAATCTGCACTGAGACTCCATATTTCTTTCTCTGGATGTGGATGGCAGTTTCCATCATGAGTCTTCTGGAATTGTCTCAGGTCCTTGCATTATTAAGAAGAGTTAAGTCTATTAAAGTTAGTCATCGTACAGCCTGGCTCTTAGTAGGCTCTTACTGAGAACTTGTTGACTCACTGACTCATTGCTACTGCTTTAACCACTAGGTTATGGGAGTACTTACTTATCACTAGCAGCTTCACTAGGGTGTGATTCAAACATAAACTTCCAAAGAAAGTACCAAGAAGAAATAGGGAGTGGAGAGAAACTGTAGATGAGCTTTCATATAGATCTCTTGCTTGGCATCCTTTTCACAAATCCATAGAATGTCACAAGTGGGAAGGATCTTTGTAGAACGACTAGTCAAACCCACTCTCTTTATGGATGTGGGACTTGAGGCCCAGTGACTTCCTGGTTTCACATGGCTACTAAGTGAACCCAGTTTTTCCTGACTCCCTATATGATGCTTTCTATTCTTCTGCAATTCTCTCAACAGTCAGGAGTCGTCTAAGACTGTGGACATGTAGGCCAATGCTTATTTTCACATCCGACTTAAAGTGATGGATGAAGGGACAAATGAGGAAAAGTAAAAGCATTGTTATTCCTTAGCCTATATAGAAGAAAGACAAAGAGAAGATAAATTAAAACTAATCTGAGGGTTTTGAAAGCTTTAAAGCTTCATATAAAGTCCATTGCTTCCCGTCAAAAGCTCTAATTACAGGCTTTGGACCTTGGGCAACTTCATCTCTCTGTGTCTAAGTCTCCTCATCTATACAATGAGGAAGCCAGATTAAATGATCTTTAAGAGTCTTTCTAATTTGAAAACCATGACTTCAGCCTTGTTTCTGACACCTGCTAACTATGTGGCCTTGGGCAAATTACCTCATCTCTCCAAGTCTCAGTCTTTTCATTTTGGAAGATAAGAAGATTCAGAGTTGATGATTTCTCTAATGTCTGTTCCAATTCTATCATTCTATCAGATTATGATTGCACCAGGTGGGATAAAGTCCAAGTATTGGCTCAACCACTCATAGATTATCTGGTTTGGGGCCAAAGGATTTAGGAAAGGGCCCCTGCTTTTTATGCAAATAATCCACCTTGTGGATAAACTCGGAAGTCAGGTATGTTCCGTCAAATTTTACAAACAAAATCATCACGGAACTGGAAAATTTGGAATGAAAATGGAATTGAATGGAAAATTTCTTCCAGTGAAGAAATAGGTTTACATGCGGCAAGAGGGAGTTTGGTGGAAGCCAAGAAAAAAAAAATTTCCAGCATAATGAATGACATCCCATAAAGCATGTTCTGAGTTGCTCTTCCTGATTCTGGTCAGCTGTCTGAGAGCAATAGGCTGTGTTTCTAGACATACAATAACCCTGTGCTGATAGAAATTGGTATGTTGGTATGATGTGGAATCCTGAATGATCCTTTGTTCCTACCTCTACCCCTGGGATACTGACAGGTGGCAAGGTACTTAATGAGTTAAAAGAAACAGCTTTTTGTTTGATCTCTCTGCTTTTTCTATGTGGAAAGAAATGTGCTCTGTCTCTAAATTCTCTTTAAGGAAGATTGGGGGGAAGGAAAGGAAAAGGAATTTATAGAACACCTACTATGTGCCAGGCATCATGCTAAGTGCTTTACTAATACTATCTCATTTGATGCTCACAACAATCCTGAGAGATATTTTCCTTATTTTAAAGTTGAGGAAATTGAAGCAGATGGTGGTTAAGTGACTTGGCCAGGGTTAGACAGGTAATGAGTATCTGAGGCTGGATTTACATTCAGATCTTTCTGACTGCAGGCCCAGGGCCTAATCCACTGTACCACCTGGCAGACTTAATATGGAATATGGTCTGTATTCTTCCTTTCTCACCCTGCTGCCACTCTCATGTGGATTATAGATTCAACGAGGTGAGCCCAAGGCTGCCTTTCCCACTTTGTGTTTTCTTTCTTGATCATGTGACTGAGCATCAATCTCAAGGTGGAGGTATCTAGACTTGAAGGTGACTTTGTGAATTCAAGAGGCCTGGAGATCCTGAATCCAATGTTGGAAGCTGTCCCAAGGAGAATTTTTGCAGTGGAGAATATGAAGTTTAGGCCAAACCTGACGTGTTTTATCAGTAGATATGTACCATGAGTTGTTAAGAGGGAAAAGAGTCAAAGTAAAATACCCGATCAGCCATACTACAAACGGCTTTCTCATCTGATGATGTTTAAGAATCAGCTACCCAAGAGGTTGTAACAAAATTATAAGTTAAATTACTAAATCCTATTTTAAGCCATTCTGTTACTGTTTGCTGTATTTTTATGTTTATCATCCTTTCCTATATGGGAATCAAATACCATTCTCATAGCTGATTCAATATTGAACATTGAATACTTTTCTATTCTTCCCTTTTTTTTTAAATAGTAGACATAAGTCATAACCTAAATTTTAAATACATTTTCCTCTAGGGCAGGGCTTTAGTAGTGTACAAAAGAGGAAGCTAAATTCTCTTTTTAAGAGCTAGGTTCCCTCAGTGCAGAACCTGGTCCTAACTACATGCCTGGGTCCAGACCAGGGAATGCAAAGAGTAGCCCAGCTGCCATGGACTCAGCAGTGGTTCTCTTGAGGTTGGATCAGTAATAATAATCAAGAAATGAAGTAGAATACTGAAAGAAATTGAAATATCTGTCCCTGAAGATCTTTAGAAATAGGCTATACAATGCTCTGACAGCTTTAGACCATCATACAGATAGGAGTTTGGCTCAAATGACACCCTGAAATCCATTTTAGGTTTATGATAAAAAAAAAAACCTAATACATGAGTTTCAAATGTAACCTTCTAGTAGAATTGGACTACTTAGAAAGGCAACCTGGTATAGTAAAAAGAATACTGGCCTTTGAGTTTGCGAATTTGGATTGAGTCCCAACTTTTATGTTGCCTTCCTCTTTTGGAATGTGAGTACCTTAGGGGCCAGTCATCTTGACTTTTGTCTTGCCACTGGACTTAAATGATTCTAGAGGAGTAAGGCTGAGGATTTTGAGAACCTCTGCCCCACTTAAATCCAATTCATCCACAAGTCAAGACATTGTGATGCCATTGGTCGGTCACCTTGTAGAATGAAGGATAGACAGCTACAACAAACTTAAGGGCAGGGCTCATTATGTGTTTTGTGTTGGCATATCCAATGCTTAGCATAGTGTCAATAATGAATCCCATGAAATGGTCATATGATTCAAATTTACACTCTTCGCAGTTATAATTTATATGTAAAATACAGCAACTGGTTCCAACCCAATGGAAATGTGTAATGAAAATTCAAATAATGTGACTGTTTCACAGGATTCATTATTCTCTCTAATTGGGACCTGGCTGCATGTCTCGCTAAGCATAATCACCACCATCAGAAGTCTTGAATTGAGTGTCATAAACCAGAGTTTCACAATATCTCAGAGTTGGAAGGAACCTTATAGATCATCTAATCTAACTCAGACCTGCACAGAAATCCCCTCTATAATATACCCTAACATGTGGTCATTCCGCCTGGTTAAAGCCTCCAGAAATGAAGAAATGCATGACCTCCTGAAGTGACTCAAACTGTAAGTATCTCTCAAAGCTTCTCACGTGGATTCAGAAGGTGCCTCTCAAGGGAGAGTGCTTAGTAGGCTACAATGACGTCTAATGTGACCCTTCTGGTTAGGTAGCATGGTTAAGTAAAAAACCCAGCTGTGTTTGTGCTTGAACCCTTGCAGGGCTGAGTCAGGAGCACCCAGGAGAGTTTTCATTTTAAGTTCAACAAATCTCAGGAAAATGTAAAGCTTACAAGATGGACTAATTTCATTTCAACATAATTCCCATCTTACGTTCAATATGCTTGGCTTTATTAAGCTTTGTCATAAACTCTGGGACAACTTCCAGATTTAGACTTGCACAATTATTTTTATTGGTGTGTTAACTAAAAATGGTATATGCATAAATTAAGGTTCCCTTACTTCATCTTATGAGCTAAAAACCAACTTTCAGGTGATTTATAGTCATTTTAACCGTGTAAATGAGTTACAGGAAATATAGGTTATGAGTCCTGATCATTGCTTTTTAAATCCAAGTAGGGAATCTGTCTAGAGCAATGGTTTCTTAACCTTTTTTTGTCATAGACTCCTTTAGATATCTGGTGAAACCTATGGACTCTTAATAATAATATACTACTTCTTATTTTCACAATTGAAGGAAATATTCTATTTCAATTCAAGCTTAATGAATACATATTTGTATGTATTTTAATACATATATGTATATATGTACATATGTATCTATTTTTTCTGATCCAAGATCACAGACTCCTTGAAATCTGTTGATTCTCAGTTAAGAACCCCTGGTCTAGAATTTCTTGTGAGCTTAAGTTCACAAGGCACAGGAGGCAAATCACAAAAAAAAGTGACCTAGTTCATGTTCAGACTTGAAACCATCTAAATCATGTAAAAATAAGTCCTATTGCACTCAGTGGGAGCTCAGCAAACTTGGAGTTGGAAAGTTTTAATTGCTATGGGGAAAAAATCCTTTCAAAGATTTTTCCTCAACATGGGCCCCTTGGAAACCTTTCATAAGGGAATTGTAAAATATTTTTGCAACTCAAAGCATAGAGAAAAAGATGTGAGGTGAGGAGGAATGGAGGGAAGAAGAGAGAGACAGAGAAAAGAAAGAGAAGAGAGGAGAGGAGTAGGAAAGAAGAGAAGAGAAGAAAAAGAGGAGGAGTTCAGATTTGGGGGGAGGGAAGGTCACTGTTTTCTCAGTCCTAAAAAACAGAGCTAACCCTTTCTTCTTCCTCTCCAACTCTGCCTCGGAACAATGGCTTTTCTACCTTTCACATCACTGTGGTTCTGTTTACCATTTCCATATTTGCAACTAATTTTCTTTTACTCTTCCAGTTTTGGTGAAATCATAATCATCCAATTCTTGCCTTCTACATTCCATTCTGTTCTTAGGAACTGGAAGGCTCAGGGAGAACATTTGCTGGAACACATGTTATACTGGTCTTTACTGCTGCAGGGCTTGCTGTAAGAAGCAGTCTAGCTTCTTAGCACTTTTTTTTTTTGGAGGGGGGAAGGCAGGGAAGTTGGGGTTAAGTGACTTGCCCAAGATCACATGGCTAGTGTTAAATGTCTGAGGTCTGATTTGAACTCAGATCCTCCTGACTTTAGGGCCAGTGCTCTATACACGGTGCCACCTACCTGCCCAAGAAAGCATGGGGCTCATTTATACTAGTCTAGCATCCATTATCTATAACTTAGGAGACTAGGTTAGCAGGAATAATTAAGATTCCCAAGCAATGCCCAAACTGCATCTTAGCTCATCACGTCATCCTTCTCCTACATCAAGCTTTTAATAGAATTGTGAACAAGAGGCAAATTGTGGAGGTTTCGGTTTTATTTCACCAGCAAAGTCTTTGTCTACCTCCTGTTAGAGGTACTAATAAGCAATAAAATATACAACATGTCTCCTAGCAATGAAGAGGAGAAAAGAGCCTGAATTATCCATTTATTTGGATATTGGAATACTTTCATGGATCTAGGGTCTCATTAGCTTAAGTTTCCTTTCCACCAGGGTAGATAAAAACCAATGCACATTTTTTTTTTCATCATGCACAAGCCTTGTCTATTTCTTTCCATAAATCCTCCATAGAGAATCTGGAGATCCTCTGTGTCCTCTTTAAATATTCAGGTTATCCATCTGTTACATCTTACTCTTGCTATTGTGGCATGTCTTTGGTGCCTCTTCTATAGTGCAAATCTTTATTGGTAATATACTGAAATCTATCTATGCATGCCATGGATTGATCCATTTTCTTTTGTGTCAACATCAGTTTTGGTTTGTTTGTTTTTTTCTGAGATTATGACATCTCTGATCTACAACTATAAAGCACTGCTACACTGATGTCTCATCTTGGCACAAAAGTGAGCCTGGGTTCCCAGAGGCTATTTGAGCAGAGTGCAAGATTTGAGAATTTCTAATGTACTGTTGGTGGAGTTGTGAACTGATCCAACCATTCTGGAGAGCAATTTGGAACTATGCCCAAAGGGCTATAAAAGTGTGTATACTTTTTGATACAGCAATACCACTGCTAGGTGTAAAGCCCAAAGACATTCAAAAAAGGTAAAAGGACCTATTTGTACAAAAATATTTATAGCAGTTCTTTTTGCGGTGGCTAAGAATTGGAAATCAAAAGAATGTTCATCAATTGGGGAATGGCTAAACAAGCTGTAGTATCTAATTATAATGGAATATTATTGTGCTATAAAAAATGACAAGCAGGATGACTTCAAAAAAATCTGGAAAGACTTAAATGAACTGATGCTTTGTGAAGTGAATAAAACCAGGAGAACATTGTATACAGTAACAACAATATTGTTCAATGAAGAACTGTGAATGACTTAGCTGTTCTCAGCAATACAATGATCCAAGACAATCTCAAAGGACAAATGATGAAGCATACTATCCATCTCCAGAGAAAGAATTGATTTGATTGAATATAGAGGAAGCACTCTATTTTTTACTTTCTTTTTTCTTTTATTTGAGTCTTCTTGTACAAAATGACTAATATGGAAATGTTTTACATAATTGTACATGTATAATCTATGTCTGATTGCTTACCATCTCAGAGAGGGAAGAAGGGAGAGAAGGGTGGATGGAATTTGGAACTCAAAACTTTAAATAAAAATGTTAAAAAAACAAATTTAAAAAAAAAGATTTGGGAGTTTCTACCAAGGAGGTTTTGAGTTGAGTCCCAGTGACAGATTGTGTCTGCTGTCTGAGGACCAGCCTAGATAAATATAGAGACAAATGCTCATCACCAGAAAGTTGGGCACTAGGTAATGAATTCTTTGGCCAGTTACCCAGTCCACAAACTAGGTAAGTAAGTCTAGAGTAACTGAGATGAGGATATATTATGGTCCCTAAAGTTCACAAAGTTCAAAGTAACCCAGCACCACAAACATTTTTTAGATCAGGTGATGTGTTGCCATATTCCCACAAATACGTTGGAAACTTTTAGTCTCATGGCAGCTTAAATAGATATAATTCAATTAACAAAATCCTACTAATTATATAGGCTTCAAGACTACATTGATCAATTATAGCACCATTGAAAGTATGCCAAAATTTCCTTTTCAAGTTAACCTCAAGTTAAATGAATGCTATCTAAAATATGTTGTTTTCTCCCCACTTTCAACGTCCAACCATTCAGTTGCATTATATTGTCCCCAAATTGTTAGATTCCT
The DNA here is from genome assembly GCA_028627135.1 of Pseudochirops cupreus. Taxonomy (NCBI): domain Eukaryota; kingdom Metazoa; phylum Chordata; class Mammalia; order Diprotodontia; family Pseudocheiridae; genus Pseudochirops; species Pseudochirops cupreus. The sequence goes on from CM053583.1 coordinate 334,153,650, forward strand.
TGCCCTATTCAAAAACTCCATCACAGATAATAATACAATGTAATTTCTGCCTGTCCAAGGTCTATAGAGCAGTGGTGTCAAACTCAAATGGAAATGGATTTCTGTGGGCAGCATATTGACTTGGAAAACCACAAGGTAACATTATCTGTGATGTAGCGTATTCTTACTTATCTTGTTAAACATTTCCCAGTTACATTTTACTCTAGTTCCATTAGTTTTTTTGTGACCTTTGGGCCTCAAGTTTGATACCTCTGCTATAAAGAACTTTGGTGAATAGAAGTTCTTATTAGAATAAAAAAAATTTTCAATATCACCAGCAGCAATATCTATTTAATTCAATTCAATTAGTACTTTTTAAGCCCCATACTATAATTTATATAGCACTTTAAGGTTACTACAACCCCTAGGAAGCAGTATGTGCTTAGCATGGAGCAAGGTACCATGGGGGACGTAAAAGAAGTAAAAGACAGAATTCCCTGCTGTCAAAGAATTTACAACTCTAAATTAAGATTAAATTCAAATACACATATACATATGTAATACATTTATTCAGTACCTACCTGCATGACCTTAGGCAAGTCACTTAACCGACCTGGGCCTCCAGTTTCTTACCTATAAATTAAAGGGATTGGACTAGATGATTTTTGGTATTCCTTCTATCTCTAAATCTATGTTCCTATAATCTCAATATGTGTAAGGCAGCATTGTGTAGTGGAGAGAAAGTCAGCCTCAGAGCTGATTTCAAGTCTCAGATATAGGTTAGCTTTGTGACACTGGTCAAGTCACTTAACCTTTTAAGTGCCCCTGGCTCCTCTTTATTAAAACTATAATTTGTAGATCAGGTTGCTAATCTGATGAGTAGGAAGAGTTTCCTTATCAAATGTTCCCCATACCAGTGAAATCTTAAGTCCCATCCAAAACCCAAAACATTCAAGGCAGGTGTTGGGAATATAAAGATGGGAACAAAATGTCCCCTGACTTGAAGGAATTTATATTCTCCTTGGGGAGAGGGGGAGAGAAAGAGAGAAAAAGGGAATGCAACACACAGAATGATAAATAAATATAAGTCACTTTGAGGTTCAAAAGAGGGTTATCCTGTGGGAAAGAGTTCTGGATCTGGAGTTAGAGCAACTCAGTTTGAAACCTGCCTCTGTTACCTGTGTGATCATAGGTAAATCATTCAATATTCTGGAATCTCAGTCATCACATATAAAATGAGGAGGATGAATAAGATGATTTCTAAAGTACTTTCTATCTCCAAATCTATGACTTTTAAACTATGAAAATCAAGAAAGGAAGGCTTCATGGAGGATGTGGCACCTAACAAGTTTTAAAGGGAGAAGAGGGAATCTTTAAGCCTGAAAACTTGGGGAGGCCACATATTTTATAATAAAAGCATGTACATGTACCTTGAGCAGAATTTCCCAAATTGGATTTGGGGGCACATGTTGTTCAAGAAGGAGTTAAGCAGGAACTACTAGGACTTTCTAATCCTAAATCAGAAATGACCTTGTCCCTGGGTCAGTAGGAAGGGAGTCTCAAAGACAAATTAAATGCCTATAGACACTCTACATAGCTGTTCTGAATGCTAAAAAACAAAACAATCCATTGTGGCCCTTGACAATAAAGACTCTTCCTCTGGAGAGGAAAAAAAAAACAACTGTTCATAGTCAAGGTTTTGGACATTGACAGACTCTCATCATGGGGGGAAACATCATTGAGAGATTTCCCCTACTCTGACACTGGATGTGTGAAGGTCCTGCCTAAAAGAGCTGAAGCTTAAGCCTCCCTGATCTGAGTACAAAGAAAGATGGTAGAATCTACTTCTTTTTTTGAGAGGAAGAGGTAGAACCTCAGTTGGAGACACCAATTAAAGTCATAAAGTAGAACCAAAGAGGAACTCCACAACCATGTGTTCAATAAAGTAATGCCTATCAGATAATAGGAGACTAAAGGATCAAAACCTAGCAGAGGCCACATACATGCCAGCAGATATTAAATATCCCTTAAAACCCATTGAAGCACTTGAAAATAAAATTTAAACAAAAAACCTATAGGAAGCAAAGCCAAAGGGAGCAAGGTGATAATATTACCAGATGAAAACAGAAGTCCCATAATGGTGGAAGTATGAGTTATACCTCCACTTGTATGCCATGGTTCCATGTATTCCCTCCAGATATGTCTCCTCCACATAGGATGAATAGTAGGGTTCAGTTTTCCCACTGATAGTATGTGTTTTTATGAGAGATTGTGCTCTCCCACAGGTTCATAGGGCAAATGTTCCATTGTTACTTTTACTGTCATGTTGTTTCATGAAATGCCTTTGATTTGAATTAATTTTATTCTCTGACTAGTTAGTAGAAGGAAACATTTGTGAGCCATGCCTTTCAGTGGATGTGGACCCACAGAGTTTTAACTTGGGGTAGTTTATCTGGAAGCAGGGTGGGATAATATATATATAAGCTGGGAAGTGACCCTCACATGCTACAAAGATAAGGAATCTGAAAGGCAGAGATGAGGAGGGAATGAATTTCGAGTCTGTGTGGAGGCATGGAAGTGGGAGGTGGGACGACCAGCTAGTGGTCCAATCTGGCTGGATGGTGGAATGTGTAAAAGAGAGTAATATGAAATAAGATCGGAAATATAGGTTGAGGCCAGATTGTGGACATCTTTAAATACTAAGCCAAAACATTTGCATTTTATTCAGGAGGTGATAGGGAGCCATTAAAGATTTTTGAGTTGTGTAATGTTATGGTCAAACCTATGCATATGAAACAGATAAATCTGTCAACATTAAATAACTTCTAGCTTAAAATGTTTAATAAGAATAAAGAATATGCATGCACAAAAATAACAAAAGTTCTTAGATGGGGCAAAGTTAAGAATATGTGTTTTAAATGCATAGTAGTTTCACAGGTGGCAATTGACAAAGACAAGCCTGTTGTGAAATTAGTAAATTAGCATATATTATAATTAAAGATATTCCCACAAAATAGGGATGGAGGACTAAAGTACACGTAGGGTGGTGCATTGCTTGGTTTTGCATGGGATCTAAGTTCACTTTGCACTAAAGACGCACACAGATCCTTAGCACCAAATTACATTTCTGGGTTTCATTTTTTTAGCTTTGAGCTCTTTTGAACTGGTGAAAGTCCACAGATACGCCACAACTTCTCTTGCTTTGAAAAGAGTGGAGTTTTGTCTCTCAAAGTCACTTAAGAAAGATGGGGCAGTGTGGAAAATCTAAATCACTTTTTCTCCATGGTCATTAATCTCACATTTCTACATTCAAATAATATTTCATTTTTACTCAACCTAAGCATCTTTCTTCCCTCTCAGATGCTCACTGTTTGACAGTGTCAGGAGACAGATGAAAATGACAGAAAACTCTATTCCCATTGGATTGGGAAAAGTGCTGGCAAATATCATTGCTTGGCATCAGTTCTGGTATTGGAGCAAAAAAAGAAAACTTATATAAACCAGGTCAAATGGACAAAGGAGACATGTGACTCATAGTTTCTCTCAAAAGAGTGGTGGTAAGCAGCTCTCAGTCCTATCAGGCCATCTCTGATATTACTGTTGAGGCCCCCTTGACTCCATTCAACAATGTTCATTCCACAAATCTTTACTGAGCTCCCACAACATGCAGAGAGAGTGCTTTGGGATGTTATAAAGTTTCCTGCCCTCAAGGAATTTAGAGTTTAGTAGGGAACTAGGAGACAAAGACAAAACTGTAGTGGATGTTTGGCTGGAGATCCAAGTTAGGAAGATCTGAGTTCAAATACTGTTTTCTTAGACATTTAAAAGCTGTGGAACCCTGGGCAAATTAATTAACTTCCTTCTGCCCATTTTTTTTTAATCTGTTAAACTGGGATAATAACAGAATCTGCTTCCCCAGGTGGTTTGTGAGGATAAGATGAGATAATATATGTAAAGTATCTTGATTACCTTAAATATTTATTATTATTATTATTATTATTATTATCCAATTATTATCAGAGACATACCCAAAAAAGTGCTTTATGAGATTGGAAGGCGGTTCCTCACAGGGGGAGTGACATATTAGGGAAGGCCTCATGGAGGTGCCTTTGAGTTGGTCTCTAAAGGAATAGCAGGAATGCAAAACATAGGAAAGAGAGAGAATTCAGTGAACAGGAAACAAGGAGACAATGTCAGGGGAAGACAGCAGGGCACAAAGAATCCCAGTTTGGCTAAAGTTTGGAAGAGAGTAATGTGAGATAAGGTTGTGAAGGTAGTCTGACCCTTGAACAAGATAGTGATTCTAACTAGGCAGAAGAGAGTTTCTTTGACGGGAGGGGGGAGGCATTTGGGCTGAAGAGGGAGGGAAGGAAGAAGTTTTGGAGAGGGGAAATTGCAGAAGCTTACGGTTCCCTACGCTCAATAGCTCTTTTTGCCTTTTTTTGGAAAATAATACAGTTATTGCTTATAGGTTCCACCTCAAAAGTAATGGAAAAAAGCAGTGGGGGTGCAGGGGGAATAGGGGTGGGGGGTAGTGTTGAAACTGTTCTCTCTTCCATAGACACTTTATTGCTCCTGTAGCTGAAGGCACAAAGTAGCTAGTAATATCTTATTCCTCTAGGACCCCCCCAGCTCCCTGCTGTGTCCTCCTGTGTCCTCAGAATGTTTCCTCATGCTCAAGTTGCCCATGTAAATCAATCCCCTTTTGTGCTGGGACGCCTACAATGGGGATGGTTTTTCTTTATGAGTTACACATTCAGCCCACATGGGGCGGCACATGAAATATCTGCTGAAATTTTTTTTTTTTTTACTTTGTGTGTAGGGACAGGACCTCCTGTCTGTTTACACAAGGACAGAAGAAAAGTCTGAGGAAGGTAAAAGGGTCACTGGGCCCATTATGCTGTCCCTTTATGTTTTTCTCCTGCTATTTCCCCTCATACATCATTGTCCTCCTGGAAACTCATCGAAATCTCTTGAGACTTTGCTATTTTTCCTCTAGTAAGGCCCCTTTTAGGGAACTATTTTAAGCTCGTTATGTTCTGGGCTAGATCTTTTTGCTGAAATTTTGCTTTTGCTCTCGATTTTCTGCCCATTTAGGCTGTTCCTTTGTTGTAGGACCTACAGGGAATGTTTGCATTCTTTCTGGTTGTGGAAAACCTAGCAGTAATCTTAGACTGCTCATATTTTTATTCTGAAAGTTGTGAGATAATTTATTTTGCATTCCTTCAGCATGAGCCATCATCCCTTTTCCACCCCTCACAAAGGGCAGTGTGGACTAGCATTGCTTCCGAATGCATCTCCACAGGCGAATTCCCAGGGAAGTCTGAGAATCTGGCCCTTTTATCTCTAAACTGCTGCCGCTGATGTCCTGTGGGGGTCGGGTTTTTGCTTTGGTTTTGTTTGGGTTTGGGTCTTGGGCTGAACACCTTTAATGGATATCCTCCACTACTTCCCAGCTCCCACATTATTTATTCTAACTGTGTTGATTGAAAAGCAATCTCAGTCACATAGGTCACAGTTAGTTCAGGATCTGGTGAGAATTGTTAGCAAGGGTAGAGAAAAGGAAGTGGACCAAGGAGGGGAACAAGATCAGAGAGCACAAACAGTTTTGCCTTGAACAGTCTACTCTGCTTATTTAGTGCCCTGAGAACAAAATTCCCCCCAAAAGGAAGTGGAAAGAAGGTTTGGATCAAGCTTCTGTGTTTCATTTCTTTTCATCAGGGTGGATTTGGTATCCATAGACAACTTCCAGATTCAGTCACCATGTCAGCAGTTAAGGCTTAACTCAGTTTCATTATCATTTGCATTTAGAAGGGTCTACTACTGAGGATCAGACCCCCTTCCTTCACTGGCATCCTCAGAAACTTGGCAGAATTTGAGGGAGGAGCCCAGAATACTTGGTGGAACCTCTTCAGGAGCACATGCACAGAGGGGCCTCGCATGGGTGGGTTGTCATCTGAATCATGGGTGGGAATGCCACGCTGATGAGATCATACGTTGATTGTATTCCACTGGGGATTAAAGTAGGGAAACATAACCTGAGGGACATATCTGAACTGTAATTGATTGAAGGATTTTGCTTAGTCACTACCTCCTACTTAGTAAACAAACAAACAAACATTTATTAAGCATTTACTATATACACTGTACTCTTCTAAGTGCCAAAAAGGCCCCTGCCCTCAAGAAGCTCACATTCTAATGAAGGAAACAACATGAAAAAAAGCATACATACAAGACAGAAACAGTGTAAATGGAAAGTATTCTTAGGGAGAAGGAATTAGTAATGGGGGGAGAAGAGGAAGGACTGGGAAAGTCCTTCTGTAGAAAGTAGAATTTGAGTTGAATTTTGAAGGAAACCTGGAAGCTAAGGTGAGGGGGAAGGAAAAGAAGGAAGGCTTCAGACAAAGGGCCAACTTGGAACTTATAGATCAGAGATACAGCCTGGACTAGTGATTTTATTGGCATGGGCACTCCCAGATGATGAAATTCCCGCAACCAATGTAGGTTAGCATCATATCTGTATCATATATAGTCTTTGATAGTTGCCTAGAATACTGAGAGGCTAAGTAACTGGTCTAGTCTACACACAACCAGTATGTACCAGAATCCATGTCTCCTTGGCTTCCAAGTTGACTATCATATTCTATTCCTTCAAACATGGAAACTACTTTTAGTTTTTAAAAATGATATATGCCCCTTTGGAGATCACGATGATAACTTTTCAGTGAATTGGCTGATAATATGTGACATGTCATTCTACCAATCCATATCATATGTATTTTCTTCTCTTCTCTCATTCATTCAATTCTTTCATTTGTAAGATGGTGCTTCTTTCTATTTAGGTCAATTTCATTTATTGAAAGGGGAAAGAAAGAAAAGAGTTTGTGAGAAACAGTGAAAAAGTCACCTTAAAAAGAAAAGGCAGGCATCCAGAGTAAAAGGTGGCCAGTGTTCTGTTTCACAGAATTTAATATACACATGACTAATATGAGGACTTTAAGAATGAAAGCTGGGAAATCCCATATCTACCACTATACAGTAACTATGCAACAATTATTGTCTATGACTTATCTAACAGAAATGTAGATTTTGTTTCATCATAAGATAGAGGTAAGTCATTTAATACAAGACAACACGGAAGTATTGCTCAAAACCAGATCTCTAAACTTTAAGAATAAACCTTTAAGCGGGTCTGAGAAGAATGCTAAAAATCAGGTTACAGGAAGACCTCAGAGTCTGCACTGCTACCTGATGCTCTAAGATATATTGGAGAAAAAAAATCTGCTTTGAAGAACTGATTGCAGAAAAGGCTTTGCCTCTTAGAAAAGCTGCCAAGAGAAGGAAAGGTTCTTCCCTGCTCTGTCATATACTTCCTGAAAAATGGAAACATCTCAGAGATCAACCAAGGCAGAAGGTCTATAAAAGCACTTCTTCAGAGTCTAGCCCAAGAAGCAGACCTAGAAAAGCTCTGCAGTTCCGAGGCTCAGGGTATCTGTTTTTTCTTAAGTAATTTAACAGCTTTCTTGAATGCCAGAAGAGGTATGACCCAAACATAGTATGAAATCAGAAAGGCTGGGGAGAGGAGACCCGCTTGTCAATAAACTATTATGCTGACTGTCCCTAAGGGAAACCAAGGCCATCAAGGCCTACAGTTCATAGTTATGAGGTATTCCAGGAACATGTGTCTACTACTCATGTACTTTTATGCTATGGTTTTGTAAGTTTGTAGCCATTTTCCCCTATGGATCCTATGTGCATGGGTGGGAGAACGTGTCCCAGATTTATGGGTGGAATATTATGTTTGATTGATTTAATGGTATCATCTTGACTGACTTGTTAAATGGCTAATATGCCAATGGGGCTAATGAGTCACAGTTATGAGTCACAGGAGTGTATTTTCCTCCCTTCCTCCACTAGGTTCAACCTAGGATCCTGACAATGGATTACAGTAGTGTGGCCACTCCATTTGGGAAACCCAGATCTGCCAACATGAGTACAGATTGGGTGAGAGAGTGAAATATAGACCAAAGGGAAAAGAAGGGAGAATAGTGGGTTTTTATAGAAATAGAAGGGAGGATAAAGGGTATTTAGCTTACTGTACTATGTGTTTAACAAATACTTATTATGTAGTTGTTTATAGAGCAAGTTCTAATGTTTATAGAAGGTATGGTTTTTGCCTTTGTAAAGCTCCTTTCTTTTTCAGTGATTTTCTATTTTCTTCTCCCTTCTCTCCACCTTAACTATGCTTTAGGTTTACTAGTATTTCTCAAACCATTTCGAGAGTAACATGAACCAGATTGCTGACTCTGGATCCTTTAGGATATCTCAAGCTATTGGTGATTAGACAATGACTCAGAGAGGCAACTGATTAGGGGGAAAATGACTAAAGCTTTTATACATATAATCAGCCCACAAATTCTCCCATTAATTGCCAAGGACAAACAGAGGGATAGGCTCTTTCCTGTTCCTTAACACAATCTTCAGGCTTGCCTTTTGGAAAAGCATACTGGGATTCACAGCCAGAGGATCTGGGTTCGAGTCCCATTTCTGACACCCACTGTCTTTGACCAAAAATTTATTTTGCCTCTGTTTCCCTGTCTGTAACTTGCAGGGGTAAGATTAGGTGATCCTTAAGGTTCTTTCCAGTTCTGAATCTGTGATTTTTTCAGTTTCTGTTCTTCTATTAACTATGTTTTGGTGTTTAAGTTGATTCAATCTCTAAAAGATGTTGGGGGTGGGAGAAAGGGATTGCTATGGACCCTGGAATTAGCTATTCTGTCTATGCTGTGCTGTTAGCATTTGGGATTATAAAAGGTTCCTGATCTTCATCCTATGGAATAGAAGGAATCACAGAATGATTTCAGGAATGTCTTTAGTTATTAAAGTTTCTTGCACAATTATTTTTGTTGGGGATGGGGGGGGTTATATTTCAATAGCTTCAAAGACTAGTCTTTATTCATAACAAATACTTTTTACTCAGCCCCTCTCCTTAACTGATTGCTCTCCCTTACTCAGTTTTGCTGTTGGGCTCCATGAAGGGAAGGATTGAAATTCAGAATTTGGGGTAAATGTTTTTTTGATTTAGGTTTTTTTCCCATACCTGAATTTTAATATATGTGTATGGGAAGGAGAGAGGGAAACCCCTGTGTCTTGCAAAGATGTCAATTTTTCAATGTATGTATGATTTCATCAATGTGGGAAATTCCTTGAATCACTATAGACTGCAGTCCATTGATATATTATCATTTTGTACAAGAATGTCCATACAAGGGCAGCTAGGTGGCGCAGTGGCAGTGAATAGAGCCTGGAGTCAGGAGTTCCTGAGTTCAAATCTAGCCTCAAACACTTGACACAAAAAATTGGCGTGTGACTTTGGGCAAGTCACTTAACCCCAATTGACCTACCTTCCCCCTTCCAAAAAAAAGGAAAAAAAAGAAAAAAGAATGTACACACATTTTTATATATCCTCCCCAGAAGGTCCTTCATTCCTGAAGGCCATCTACCTGATACACTTGGGGAACTGGTTCTTTTCATAATTTTTGGGTGGCCATGTAGCACTCGTCTACCTGTTATCTCTAACTCTAATTATATGATTGGTCAATTGATGTCCCTGATGATATCTTAGGAGAACAGGATCACAAGTACTTTAGAGATCTAGTACTGAGGTGTCAAACACCAGTACTATGTAGGTAACATTCTCCTATGACATCCAAATCAAATTAAAACGTAACTGGGAAATATTTTTAAAGATACATAAAAATACAGCAGAACACACATAATGTTAACATGTGGCTTTCTAAGTTAATATGTAGCCCTCAGGGATCTTTACGTACTGTTTAGTGACCCTGTTTCTATTTGAGGGCTATGGTCCATGGAGTCATGAAGACTCAGACATGAAAAAAAAAAGGGGAAAAAAACCAAAAAACAAAACAAAACAAAAAAAGACTAAGATGTGATTGAATGACTGAACAACAACAAAACTGGCCTAATTCTCCCTTCGCTGATGAAATCACACATCTGCTCAAAATAACTATAACAATAAAAACCATTAAACCAATAAAAACTTCCTAACCATTAGAGCTATCTTAAAATGGAATGAGCCAATCATTTTAGCTCTTCAAGTAGAAGCTCATGATCACTTGCAGAGGCATCATAGAGAGGATTCCTCTTTCAGGTGTGCACTGGGCTAGGTGACCTCTGAGGTCACACCTCAGAGGACACCATACCACTAAACTGGTACAACTTCCTTATTTTCCAGATCAGGAAACTGAGGCCTAGAGAAATCAAGTTCTATAGCCAAGGTCACATCGACCACAAGTCTCTGAGCCAGTATTTGAGCATGCCATGTAATTCCAAATTTCCATTGTTTAGGCCAAATGTACAAGTTCAAGTTATTAATAGCATTATGCTGCGTGCAGCTTACTCATACCCACTATATTTTTTTATATCATCCTTTGTGTCACCTGTGGTGGTATATATATATATATACACACACAATAAGTACCTAAGAAATATTTATTGAATGAATGATGGAAAAAGGGAGAGAATCAAGAATGCAAAAGAAAAAACTCATCTAATTTGTGTGGTGTGATTTCTAAGTTTTGCTCTGGAATATGTAGTAATTACTTGATATCATGACTCACACTTTCTTTTGACTTTGAGTTGTTCAGCCTAAGAGCATTTCAGCTTAGGTGTCTAAGCATTAAATATAAGAAAAAGAAAAATATCAGCCCTGGGCAATGAAAACAGCATTTAATCTGCAGACAGGGAAAAGGCCCTTCAATAAGAATTAATGAATTCTTCTGCTATTCTATTTCTGTGCTAGAGTATTGACTAGAGTTACTAAATCCTACCTGGTCAGAGGGACTCTGTTAGGAACACAGGGAAAAACCAATAACCAGTGCCATCTAGTGGTAATTAATTTTTATCTCCAGAGGATACCTGACCTCCTTCCAGTGTGCTCTGTGGGGTCCCAAAATGAGAATTGGAAAATACATCTTTCATCTTTCTCTTTGCAGTACAGAAAGTGAACTGAGACTAAGTGGCAGAGCATATATGCAGACTGAAAAGTGCCTGGGCTGCTGCTGAGCTTAGTGGCTCGATGTGGGGTGTGCTTATTAGAATCAATGAGTCTAATAAGTTTTGACAGAGCACCTCAGGACCCAAAGAAGCATTAGATATAAGCTGGAGCAAGGCAGTGCTCAGCAGAGCCCTCTGTGTAGCCAAATCTATTTAATGTAGCATGTGCATGTCAGCTATTTCTTAAGGATATAAGTTAAAATTTCTCAGAAGACCAAGATATATTCTTCACAGAATCACATCATGTCTGAGATGAAGTAGACCTCAGAAGTCACCTAGTCCAGTGCATACCTGAAAGAGGAATCCTCTCTATGATGCCTCTGCAAAGGATCATCAACTTCTACTTGAAGATCTGAAATGATTGGGCCATTCCGTTTTAAGATAGTTTTAATGGTTAGGAAGTATTTTATTGTTGTTGTTACTATTATTATTATTTTGAGCAAATGTGATTTCATCAGTGAAGGGAGAATTAGGGCAGTTTTGTTATAGTTCAGCCATTCAATCATATCTGACTCTTCATGACTCCATGGACCATAGCACTCCAGGCTCTTTTATTCTCTACTATCTCTCAGTCTGTCCAAGCTCACATTCATTGTTTCCATGACACTATCTATCCATCTCATCTTCTGCTATCCCCTTTTCCTTTTGCCTTCAATCTTTCCTGACATCAGGATCTTTTCCAATGAGTCCTGTCTTGTCATCTTAGATCAGAGCAGTAGCTACATGATTAGAAATAAGGGAGATTGGAGAGATGCTTTGGAGAAAGAAAGGACATGATTTACCAACTGATTTGGAGATGTGGAATGAGTGAGTAATGAAATGAAGATGATACCAGACTTGTGGTACTTGGGGCCTTGGAAAGATGATGGTGCCCTCAAAGGAAGTATGGAAGTTTAGAAATGAGGTAGATGATTCTTCCAATGGAGACTGGTATTTTCTGCACTCTACATTAGAGATTTGCCTGGGGCACTGAGAGGTTAAGTAAATTGTTGGAGTAATAACCTGTATGGGTCAGAGGCAGCAACTTAAAACCAGATCTTCACCTTTCCAACAGGATCTCAAATTTGACATGTCTGATATACAATTGGATTTGTTTCTTCCCCAAACTCAAGCCCACCTTTCCCCCAAATTTCCATATTTCATTTGAGAGAGCTACCATCCTTCCATTCATTCAGGCTTGAAAACTCAGCATCACCTCCGGTTACTCAATCTCACTCAACCTATCCAAATCATGTCCTTTCTACCTCCACATCTCTCCAATATATCCCTTCATTTCCAATAACATGGCCAAGCCACCACCACAATTCAGACTTTTATTACCTCTTGTCTAAAGTAATAAAATAGTCTCCTACTTGGTCACCCTACCGAAGGTCTCTACCTAATCTAATCTGCCCTTCACCCAGCTAGCTGCCAAAGTGATTTTCCTTAAGTACAGGTTTGATCATGTCCTTACCCTGTTCAATAAATGTCAGTGGCTCCCTCTTATGGCTAGAACATAAGTTCCTCTGTCATTTAAAACTCTTTACAAACTGGCCCCGTCCTGTCCAGCCATTCTAGCCAACAGCTGTTCTTCAGTCATGACACTCTTTCTCCCATCACTGTATCTTTGTACTGGCTATCCCCCTACCTCTAATGCATTCCCGCTTTGCCTCTTCCTCTTAGAATTCCTAGCTTTCTTTAAGGCTCACCTAAAGGACATATTCCCATAAAGCCTTCTGGAATCCCCTCAGCTGGGAGTACCTTCCACTCACATACTCTGTATCTATTTTGTACATGTAAATATTCTATATGCATTCTCTTCATTAGTTGGCAATCTCTTCAAAGGAAAGAGACTGCTGTATCCCCTGTGCCTAATACAGTACTTAGCATATGGTAGATCCTTGATAAATGTTTGTTTATTGGTCTATTGATCCATTGTGAGGCCTGTTATCTTTCTGTTATACCACATTGCCTCTTAAATCATATGTGTGTGTGTGTATGTGTGTATGTGTATATATGTATATATTTTATATATATGTATATATATA
>CM053583.1:334166834-334202973 GCA_028627135.1 Pseudochirops cupreus
ACAAGTCTTCTCTTGTTCCAGGTTAAATATCTTTAGTTACTTCAATCAATTCATCATTGCATGCTTTCCAGGCCTTTCACCATCCTCATTGCCATGCCACTAGATGAAAATTTAGACTAAACTATATATAATTGAAGAGGATCTTGTTGGAGGTGACACAATTTTAAGGGCATGGAAAGATCCATTCTCAAATATTTGAGTGATGCATTAAAAAACAGAGGATCCAGAAAGAGATGTCTGGGAATATGTCAAGAACTACCACCAATCCATGCATCTACTTTCCCATCTCCATAAAATCTTTATGAAAATAATCTATATACTCATCAAGGGCATCCTTGATGAACGTATGAGAAGGCAACAGACAAGTTTTCACACTCAAAATTCTATAATTGACATCTTTCCAGAGATGGAAAATATATCCTGAAAGGTATAGAAAATATAGGATCCCACAGTTCTTACTGTTTGCTGCTTAGTTTTTAAAAGTCATTTTGGTAGAGAGTAGTAATAATAGCTGACATTTATGTAGTATTTAAGGTTTGTAAATTGCTTTACATATCTACATTGTCTTGATCAAAATAACAAAATCAGTAGGGCAAAATGCCACCTTGGAGGCTGTCTTAAAACAAAATCTGTTTCTCTCGTGCATTTGGTAAAATCACACAAGACTTCTTGAAAGATGGAGCAGAGATAACTGTTCAATGACCCCCTTATCACTAATGTCAAGCGAGACGCCAGACAGGGAGACGTATGCCAGCCAAAGGTGTTTGCCACCATCATAGAAGATGTTCAGCACAGAGTCCAAATGGAAGAAGGATTCCCTATGTAGATTATAAGGTCCTCCAGCTGTTCCTGTTTGGATATAAAATTGTGCTGATTGGAATCAGTCCCACCCAGAACATTGCAGAGACTCATAATGAGATCCATAACTATGAAAGAAAGAAAGAAAGAAAGAGAGAGAGAGAGAGAGAGAGAGAGAGAGAGAGAGAGAAAGAAAGAAAGAAAGAAAGAAAGAAAGAAAGAAAGAAAGAAAGAAAGAAAGAAAGAATTTATGACTCAGATGTGTGCACCACTAGGGGGAGTATTCAGTTGGGGAGACCATAGCACCATTTAAGTAATAATAGCAACACTAATTTAAAGAGAGCTTTAAAGTTAAAGAATGTGGCGAGGGTAAAGGAGGGGTTCGTATGAAATGCATTAGGAAAATATGAGAAGAAAAAAAACACTTTCAGCTGGGGGAAATAGGGAGACAGGGTAGGCTTCAGGGAAGAGGTAGTACCTCAGATGACCCTTGAAAGAATAGGTTTATGGGACTGCTAGGTGGTGCAGTGGATAGATAGAACACTGGCTCTAGAGTCAAGATGGACCTGAGTTCATATCCAGCCTCAGATACTAATTCCCTGTGTGACCCTGGGCAAGTCATTTAACCTTAATTGTCTCCTAAAAAAAATTTTTTTTTAAAGGGAAAGAAAGGGGTTATAACAGGAAGACATGAAGAGGGAGTCCTTTTGGGTCATGGGGGATGGTTTGCCTCAAATGCAAGGGTGTAGGAAATCCCAGTATATCATTTTGGAGGAGTGGATAGTATAGTATAAATAGAATACAGGCATCTGAAAGGCGGTAATGTAAAGTAAGGCTGGAAAGGTAGGATTGAAGCATATTACAGAGAACTGTAAAAGCCAGGCTGAAGAATTTCTATTTTATCCTATAGTTAACATAGATCCAGTGAAGGTTTATGAGTAGGGGACTGATATGGTCAGTCCTGAACATTAGTAAGATTAGTTGTAGATTTATTTTTTTAGAAGAACACATCTTACAACAATGGTTTAGTCCTTGGTCCTACTCAAAGTGCTAATGCTTGTTTCACATCACTTTTCCCACAGGACACAGAACAGCAATGAAAAGAATGCTAGATTTGGAGTCAGAAGATGTAAGTTAAAATCTCTGTTTTATGATTTACTGCTTGTGTGACCTTGGGCAAGTCACCTAATTTCCTTGGGTCTCATTTTCCTTATCTCTAAAAGGAGCTTGGACTAGGTGACCACTAAGCTCCTTTCTTGTTCATGCCCTTTGGATGGGCTGTGAGTCACCACCTACAATCCTTTGTTAGGATGGAGAAACACAGGGCCTTACCATCTGCTCTGCCCCATACCCTGTGGACCACTATGCCCTCTAAGTGTCTAGGCATTAGCATCTGACCTGCTAATGTACCATATGGACCCCTGGGCTTTGCCATCTACCCTGTAGGAACACCCTTAGAACCACCGGGATGGCCCATATGTCCTGCAACTGGACTCTCCTAGATATGTTTTCTTCACTGATTAGATCCTGCAAAGTTATTTTCTGTCTTACACGAATAGAATGCGCTCCCTTCTCACTTTTGCCTCTAGGAATCCTTCTCTTCTACCTTCTACCTGAAGCCTTTCCTGATCTTTTCAATGAATAATACCCTCCCTTGTTTCTAACTATTTTGTATTCATTTCCTTTGTAGTTAATATGTATATACTTACAAAGATCCTTGTTGTCTCCCCAACTAGAATGTTAAACTCCTTACATGTAAGGATTGCTTCATTTGCTGTATTTATATCCCTGTAGCCCAGCACAGAACAGGGCACACAGTAGGTGTTTAAATGTTTGTTAACTGATTGATTAGTAAAGAATAAGTCCTTATTAGGTAACACAGTGGATAAAGTGCCAAGCCCCGAGTCAAGAAGACTACTCTTCGTGAGTTCAAATCTGGAACCAGACACTTACTAGCTCTGTCACTTTGAGCAAGTCACTTAATTCTCTTTGCCTCAGTTTCCTCATCTGTAAAATGAGCTGGAGGAGGAAATGGCAAACCACTCCAGTATTTTTGCTAAAAAAAAAACAACCAGAAAACAAAAAAAAAAAATCCAAAGGGGGTCAGACACAACTGAAAAATGACTAAAGAACAACAAAAAAGTCCTTATTGCCTTTTTTCTCCTCTCAGTTATTCATTCCCTTCAGGGTGTAGGTAAATCTGTGATCTCTGATCCCTGGCATGACTGGGAAACATATTTTTTTTTTGAGTTCCAAATTCTCTCCTTCCCTCCAATCCCTCCCCCCACTCATTGAGAAAGCAAGCAATATGATACCTATTATCCTGGGATACATTCTTCATGGTTTTTGTCAACTATGGCAGGGAAAGGGACAGGGGAGGGTTTGTTAGAGACCAGGAAGCACAAAGTCACTGTCCTTACAGGCCAAGAGAGGCACACACCCATGTCTGGAGGAGGCTTGTTTTTAAAACTGTGGTGGTCCCACGCTTGTCTTCAAAATAAGGTCCAGGCCATGGGACATATTTCGACTCTGGACTTTGGAATGCCTCTCAAAAAATCCCTTATGATAAAGAATAAAAAAGGGGAAAATCCAGTAACATCAATCGACATATCAAAAAT
This sequence comes from Pseudochirops cupreus, assembly GCA_028627135.1. Taxonomy (NCBI): domain Eukaryota; kingdom Metazoa; phylum Chordata; class Mammalia; order Diprotodontia; family Pseudocheiridae; genus Pseudochirops; species Pseudochirops cupreus. The sequence continues at coordinate 334,170,251 of CM053583.1, forward strand.
GTCTGACTTTGTGTACAATATTCCACACCCATAGTCCCCTACTTCTGCATAGAAGTGGTATGTAGATATGACTTCTGAATCATCGGAGAAATTTGTTTTGCTTGGCCATATATATTTGTTACAAGAAATTTGTTTTCTTTTCCTTTCTTTTTTTCAGAAGAATGGGAGGAGAGAAGGTAGATTTCTGCTAATTTTGGAAGACTAGGTGCGAGAAACTACAGATGTGAAATATTGAATGAACTTTTAGATGAGGTCAATGTTTATTAGTTTTACTAAACTTTGCTACAAGTGAGAGACCTCTCACAAAGCCAGAATAATCTGTGGATGTTTGTAATGGAAAAATAAAACATATCAATAAAACTGAAAGTGAAAAAGTCCCCTCCCCCCAAAAAAGGGTCTTTTGAGGAAGCAGTAAGACCCTGGTAGTTTGGGGAACAAACCCATGCCTATATGGAAAGATGTAGGAGGCAGTGGGCAAAACTATAACCTCCTGACATTCTACCATTATATCTTGTTATGACATTTTTTTCAATGAACAAAAAAAAGGCACCTTCTTCCCAAAGAAAGTAAGGCAAAAACTGTGTAACATATATACATATATATGTCTATATATGTATATATGTATACATACATATACATATACATATGTATATATGTGTGTATGTATATATATGCGTGTACAATCTTTATATATGATATATGTGTGTGTGTATATATATATGTATATATATATATATATATATATGTATGTATATATAAACACGCACACACAGAGTCAAGCAAAACATTCTGGCATTGCTTATGTCCCAAAAATATGTCTCAATTTGCACAGAGTCCATCGATCTCTGTCATGAGATGCTTCTGGGACAATGGGTGGTTACAGTTCTGATGTCTTTCAAAGTTGTTTGTCTTAAAAATGTTATTGCTCCACCATTTTAACTTCATCTCTTTGGTCCTTGAAGGCTTTTGGCCTTTGAGAACCTCCTATTAAAACCCAAACCACTCTGGAAAGAGTCTTGCCTTAAGCTGTTATCTGCTATCATCTTAGCTATAATAATTATAACTCATTAAAGTTTACAAAGGGCTTTCCTCATTGAAACCTTGTGAAATAGGAAGTGCAAGTAGCATTATTCCTACTCAACAGATAAGCAAAGTACGGCTTAAAGGGACCAAGTAACAGCACCAGAATTGGTCATGGAGTCAGAGATACTTGGATTATATAGTAGCCCTTGCCTCCACTGCTCTCCAGGTATGATTTTAAATTAACTTAATCTCTAAACCTCAATTTCCTCATGAGCAAGATACTGACATCAATAGTAACACCCTTCCTCATAGGAGTGTTATAAAGATTAAACACAGGGTGTCCCAAAAGTCTTAGTGTAGGTTTAAACTTTAATAATTTTTATCGCTTCTGCACTAAGACTTTTGGCACATGCTGTGGGGAGGAGGGGTACACGTCTCTTTAAGGCCCCTTTTATCATTAAGCTCCTTACATATGAAACAGTGCTTTGTAAATGGTAAAGTGTTCCTAGTTCACCTAGATGTAGGTTTTAAGGTTTTTTATTTTTGCTTTTTTTTTTTAGATCACATTAGCAGGATCACAGAATGTCATTGCAGAAATAGATCCTAGAGGACCATCGTCCAGCTCCTCATTGGATAAGTGACCTATGGTTTAAAGTTTTTGATGCCCATACCTCATTAGAGCTTCACAACCACCTGGTGAGGTCAGTATTACGAGTATTATGTCCTCTTTTCCCAGAGGAGGAGGCTACGTGAGGCAGATCAGGTCTGTAGACTGATTTCCCCATTACCACAAAGCTAACTGTAGTTGAACTCTAGCAATCTGTAGCCAAGTCCAGCTTACCTGGTCCACTAGACCACAAGGACTGACATTATCCAGAGATCAAAAGCAGGCCACAGTCTAGGATTAGGGGGTGGGGGTGGGGGGAGGGAGGAGGGAGCTGGGAGGTGGAACTGGACCAGGAAGGGAAAGTTGATAGGGGAGGTGGGAAAGCACCCAAGAAAAACCACCTCCTTCACCATTTTGCCTGGCCCAGCCTGGCTTGTATCAACAATCACAAAATGACTGAAAGGGGTGAGGGTAGTGGATAATCACTCTATTTTTTTTCATTGGTGCTGTAGTTACATGTTGTTCTTGTTATTTTAAAACAATATCACTTTTTAGGTTTTTCTGGCTAAAACCAGACCGACAAACAACAAGAACAAGAGCCTGGCAACAACAAAACCAAACCCACCTTCCCCGTAACAAATGAAAACCCATTCCACTCAATGCTTCTGTCGTTCTACCTTACATTATTTCCTTTTATTGTCACAAAAAAGAACAAGAATGGGATTTTGCTAGCTCATCCATGCAGCAGGCTCTAAACATACTAAAAAGCATTTTCTAATGATGCCTTGTTTAATACAGAGGGGGCTCTATTTTAGAGCAGTAAAGCTTATTATAACATACCTACATTTCGTATTTTAGGGCTGTAATAGTCATGCCTACAAGTCCTGAAGGAAGGCCTATGAAGCAGCGCTAATTCGAATTAATTTGCTATTTAGCTGGTTATAATGCAAATCTCTGTCTCTTGGAAAACATTATTTTTAAAAAAGTTTCACCATATTTGGACACTATTTATGGCTTGATTCTCATTGTCTCCTTATAACATGCCCTTGATCAGACCCAAATGCCCATTTTGGAGATTTTTCCGTTTGAGCAACAACCGGCTTCTTATATTATCCACTGATGCAGGAAAGTTAAATTACAGCCAGTTCATATCATAGAAACAAAGTGTTTCCTGCAATTACTGATAAGGGACAGTTCATTTTCTCTCTGTCATCCTGCAAAACCCTCCTAACAATTCATGCCTGGTTAAACAGGATTTCCACATCTACCGCTGACATCTTTCCAAGTAATTCAGGGTTGTTATTACGGTACAGTCCTGGCAAGGCTCAAAAGCAAGCAGACTTGACTAGGTTGCTCAAAGCAGAGCTTAAGTAGTTGTAATTAATAATAATTACATGCCCACTACGCTCTGGTTTTATCACATTAGCCATCAATGCAAATAAAAAACATATATATGTGTATTACACACACACACACACACACACACACACACACACAGAGTAACATCAGTACAACAACCCAAAAATACTTCTCCCTAGAAATGTTCAAACATTTGCTTCAAGTATGACTTGCTGCGAAAAGGAACTACCGGCTGGTGTGGTACCTTCACGGTAAAAACCTGAGCATTTACCTCCCTGCCGTGACTCGGATTCGAACCGAGGTTGCTGCGGCCACAACGCAGAGTACTAACCACTATACGATCACGGCAAGCTACAGGGGAAGTAGCAATTTCGGCGTTTTCAATACTATTGCAATATTAAAGTCTGTGGAAACAGTGCCACCTGTTGTCCGCTTACATACCTTTCCTACATCTCATTCTAAAAACCATTTTCTTCTAAAATCCTAACTCCGGGAAAAGTCGCTTTCCAAGGGGCCAAAAAAAAAATTGAATTAAAACTCCCCTACCGGCAGGAGTCTGATACCTGTCTTCCAGAGGTGTGAGATTAGCTCTGGCAGCTCTCATTTGACAGGCACTTTAGAAAAGGGAGGTAATATTAGGGTTATTCACTGCAGATGATACAGAAGAACAGAGTGCAAAAGGGAGACGGATCTTTTCAGAAATATTTTCTGCTTCATTGATTTATTTCCCTGCTCCAGCAGGACTGTTTTGTTATTGTTGCTGCTGGCTGGTTTTTGGTCATTGTGTTCCCGGCACATCTAGAACTGCGTTTGAAACATCTATCAATCAACCATTCAACCAACCAGCATTTCTTAATTGTCTACTGTTTACTGTGTTTGACCCGAAGACTTCTGGGTAAAAAGCACCTACCCTCAAGGAATCTGTAGTATATATAAAAGTATATGTAATTGGGAGAGTCGTGTGAATGAATGAATAAATGATTGAAGGAAAAGTATGAAATATATCCCCCTGTCTGCCTTTGGTGCTTCCTTCACTGATCTAGCTTCTCAGGCATTTTCTTATAAATACAGGAAGAATCAAGCAAAATGGGGGTGAAGACTGGGAGGCAGTGGAGGTGAGGAGGTTTATTTCACCATCAGGAAAGCCAGTCCATGCTGAATTCAACTCCATGCATTTATTAACCATGTGCAAGGCACTTGGGGATACAAAATGAAAACTAAATAGGTCTTGCCCTCAGGAAGTTTACATTCTGCATGACCACTGAACTCTGAGAAAAATTCTCAGAAGTCTAAAGCTGGTCTAGGCCTGCTTTTTGTCTAGATGTGTAAAGATCTCCAGACTGTGGAATGAAAGGAAAGAACTTCCCCAAAATCCAGCACAGGGGCTAAAGTGCAGTGTGAAATATTAAGCAAGCCCTTGTATTCATTGAGCCAATCTCTCACTAGCCGAATTAAGATGATCTGTATAACATCCCAAGAGTTGAAAGGGAAGAGAATTAGAACTTGCATAAATACAGAAACCACATTCCTAATATTCTGAGACTAATTCAGGCTTAATGAAATCCCCTGGTTTCTCTTTCCAGCTTGTTTGCTATTTGTCCTGAGAGGGTCTGATAAGATATAGGACCAGGCACAGAGTAACAAGGGTCTAAGCTACCCCATGAATTGGTATCAACAGCTCCTGGGCTTCTGTTGAGATGATCTTCCCAAAGAGAAGGGATGTGACAATTGGCCAAGGCACCAGAGGTCACTCCTCTGCTCCCTCTCCCTGTCTAACCTGATCTCCTCTACTCTTACCCCATCCATTCAAACAGACATTATACTGAAGGACATCAGTCCAAGGACCTGCCATTTGCCTTGAAATTTATAGGCCTCCAAACCTCTCCTATCAGCTTCCTTTTCTCCATTTGTCTCCTCCACCCCAATTCCAATATTTCTATTCCATAATCCAAGTCCATTCCTGTGGAGTTTCAACATCAGAAGACTATCAATTGGTTGCAGTGCTATGGGAAGAGCATGCTGGATTTAACAACCAAAGACCTGAGTTCAAATGTTGCCTCTAATAAGCATCAACTATGTGACCATGGTCAGTCATTTAACCACTTTGAGTGTCAGTTTGTTCTTAGTTCAGGCCCTCATCGCCCCTTGCCAAATTATTGCAACAACCTTATTGGTTGATACCAATTGGTATCTTTGCTTCATATCTCTCCCCTCTCTGGTCCAATTTACACACTGCTGTCAAACTGCTTTTCCTAGAGTACAGCTCTTATCATGTAACTCTCTTACTCAATTAATGCCTCCTTATTCTCTGTTAAGTTTTTAAGGTACTATACAACATGGCCCTAGCCTATCTTCCCAGCATCCAAAAACCAAAGCAGTAAGACTGATCTCCTCTTGGTTCCTCATATATTACACTCCACTTCCTTGACTTGGCACTGGGTATCCCTCATGCCTGGATTTCCCTCCCTCCTTACCTCCATTTTGCGAATTCTTCTTTTCCCTTAAGAGGAAGCTCAACTACCGTCTTAAGCATTAAGCCACTTCTGATCTCCTCCACCTGCTAGTTGGAGGACTCCCCAAACTACGTTGTATTTAACTAACGTGTATATATTAGCTTTATATCTATGCTATCTATTAGATATATTTTTTATATGTATTTGTCTCCTTCACCTAAATGCAAACTCATTGGGAGAAGGGACTGTTGATTTTTTGTACTTGTATCCACCTTGCCCCCAAAAACTCATTATTGGGAAAACTTCATCATCCTGCAAGATTCCATGAGTCTTAGTACTCCTTCTCATCACTACCCTCTGCCCCTCTGGTTGGAGGGTGAAACCGTGAACTCCAAAAATTCCATTTAGGGAGAAAACACAGCTTGGGACATCTCCTCATTGCTTATCTAGCTGCACTATTTTGGGACTTCTGACTATTCTACTAGTAGGCTCTCTTATCAGGAAGCTTGTCTTCCAAACCAACCCTCACCTGTCCCTGCTTTTCAGCTTCCTTTTGTTTAATATTATAAGCTCCTTGAGAGCAGGGATTCCTCCCTCCCTCCCTCTCTCCCTCTCCTTTTTGTATCTGTATCCCTAGTGCTTAGCATAATGCCTGGAACATAATAGGTACTTATTAAATGTTTGTTGACTGACAGTACTAGGAACATAGTAGGTACTTAATAAACACTTGACTGACTAATTCAGCAAAAAATGGGGACGATAATATCTCCTCAGAGATTCAGTGAAGATCTAATAATATTATATATGTAAAGTTGAATGTCTTAAATGGTCATACAAAGCATCTATTTTTATCATTGTTACTACCTCTTGCGAGCTCAAAAATTTTATTCTGAAGATGGTTCTCCTAGGTCTAAACAAGATCATGGATAAATGATTTTGACAAAGAGTTTGTAATAATAACAACAGCAATGACTGACCGAAAACAGAGGATAAGTTTCACAGCTTAATAAGGTTTAACAGCTAATAAGTCTCTGAGCCTATATTTGAACTCAGGTCTCCCTAACTGTAGGCCCAATGTTCAACATATTGCATCACTTAGCTGACTCTAAGGGAAAAAGCAAGCCAAATCTTAAGCATAGTAGTAATTGAGGAGTCTAAACATCTAAAGATGGGACTGAATATAATGAGAACTGGTGCACACTGGAGTGGTACCTGACTAGCAACAAGGAGGCAAAAGCTTTGTTCTAGAATACTTAATATTCCACATGTCTAGCAATGGGGATTGGACTAGCTAACTTCCAATATTCCTTATGGTTCTAAATATATGACTTGGATAAATGATTTATCCTTCTACTTGACCTCTTCATCCTATAACTACTTTTTAAAAAAGTCTTTTAGTTCAGATGCATACTGTCAAACTTATATTTACTCCCACAATCACCAGGGCAAAGTAGATGGTTCATTGCTAGCTCCTTTCCCACAATGCTTCCTTACTCTGGCAAAAATCCTATTGCAGAAATAAGGGATCAACAACAGCTCTTGACAGTAACTCAAGTGATGAGGATTTATTGACTGCAACTTTAATGTGAATTAGTGTGAATGTAACTGCTTTTTTAAAAAGGCTAACTTTAGGCTGTTTTAATAGAAGTATAATGTTCAGATCAGTGGAACCGATAGTTTCAAAGTAGTCTGGACTCACTCACTGCTCAGACCCTACTGCAGTATTTTCAAAATTCTGGGCACCATACTATGAGACAGATATTAATGAATTGCAGCATATCTGGAAATGGTTGGCCTGGCTGGTGAAATGTCTGGAAATAATGTTATATTAAAATAGTTTATAGAAATTTGGGCTTTTAGATAAGAAAAGAGATTGAGTAGGGGCTTCATATCTGTGAAGGGTTTTCCCATGTCCCACGGAAGAGCAATAAAATGTGTGCAGGAACAATTTGGAGTGGTTGGCCTTTGAAGGCTTTCCTTTTCAATTCTGAGATTCTTTATTGTATCATTGGGTAAAGACTCTTCTTTCAGTTTGACATGAACTTCCTCAAACTAAGGAACCCAGCCCCTCTCCATTTTCTCTCCATGCTGCTCCTTCTTCCTCTTGCACAGCTCCTTTGGTCTTTGTCCCATGAAGGCTGAGAGCTGCTTTGCTGAGTCTACAGAGAGTAAGGCAGCCCAAGGTAGAGACTTTTAATATTTTACAAGTCTGTAATATATTTTGAGTTGGGAAACACTGAACTAGTCCAATCTTCCAACCAACACAAGAATCCTATCCACATTATCCAAATTCTGTTTGAACAATTTTGTTAATAGATGATAGTCTCTAACAAGGAAGCCCATTCCATTTTTGAGCTCTCTATTAGATCATTCCTCTTCATAATGAATTGAATTCTGCTTCCCTGTGACCACTATTCCAATTTTTCTCTGAAGAGAATAAAGTAAATCTATCTTTCTTATGACATCACAATCACATCCTCTCTAAGTCTTGTCTTCTTCAGGTACAATATTCCTAAGTATTGTTTTTATTAATAAGAACAACAACTAGGATTCATACAGCACTTCACGGCTTAAAAAGCATTTTACATGCTGTCTTATTTGATTATCACATCCTTGTGAAGTAGATGCTCTCATTACTCTCATTTTACAGTGATAGAAATTAAGGGTGATAAAGGTTCTATAGCTGGCAAAGTCTTTCGCAGGATTTGAACTGAAATCATCCTGATTCCAAATCCAGGGTTTTGTCCATTGCTCTACCTAGCTGCTACTCATTGCCTTGACATATGGCATGGTTCCTGGACCTCTTGTCCTTCTAGTAACCTTCATCTAGATTTCTCCTGACCATCCATATTTCTCTTAAAATGAATTCTAGAATTAGATTCAGTGTTGCTTATGTGGTATGACCAATACTGATCATTCATTCAGTCATTCATCTATTCATCCAAATAACATTAAGCACCTACTGAATGAGGAACGCAGTATGAGTGAGCAATTCAATTCAAGTGGAGGTTGCAAAGTTTAAATGTAATACAATCCTTGTTCTTATGGAGCTTATAGTCCAGTAGAGGAATAATACAAAAAAATTATATAATATTACATGCTATGCTATGTATACACACAAATATAAGACACAACACACAACACAGTACAGTACTACAGAGACACATAAGACAAGTTCACAGTGGGTTTCAAGGAAGCCTGCATAGAGATAGAGGTATTTGAGTTGGTCTTGAAAGAAGGCCTAGACCAAGTATACATAAAGGGACATAGCTCTAGAACTGGAAGGTTGCTCAGAGATCATCTAGTCCAAATCCCTCTGCTTCTCCCCCGCCCATTTCACAAAGGAAGAAACTAAGACGGAGAGCGGTTAAACATTTTGACCAAGGTCACACAGGTAGTAAACATCATAGACAGGATTTGAATCCAGGCCCTCTGATTCCAGACCTGGTTCTCTTTCCATTGTATGGCATGCCTCCATGGACTTAGTTGGAGGCAATTCAGTTTTGAGAGTACTGATAGATTGATTCCCCAAATATCTGAAAGAGCAGAGCGTACCAAGCACATGGAGAAAAAACTCAGATAGATCTTCTTATTAGCCAAAAAAGATTAATTAGAAAATATCTGGTTCATATGTTTACCCTCCCATCTCCACACAATTTTTATGAGAATAATGAAGATGTATACCGGACATCCTTGATGAAAGTAGGAACATGGCAGATAGATTTTGACAAGTTATATTTTTCAACAGGTCACATCCTTATAGGTACATAATTGACTGAAAGGTATAGGGAATAAAAGGTCCCATTATGTTTATTGTATGTTGACTATTTACCAAAAAAAGCACTTGATTTGGTAGAATAAAGAGCTGCATAATAGGTTCTCCCAAGAGGTGCTGTCTGTGTATATGTCAAAATCTCGCACAATTCCTTGCAAGATGCAAGCTCAGAGATAACTTGGATGGCTCCAAGTTAATTAATACCATGCAAGGCATTAAACAAGGAGATAGATATTTAACAAAGGCATTTGCCACCATCATGAACCTCATGAAGAAAGTCCAGTGCAGAATCCAAGTAGAAGAGAAATTCCCTTTGGATGGCAAGTTCCTATTGGCACCTATTGCAAAAAGCCCAGAATATTGCAGAGTCTCCTAAATTATGTCCATAATTACTGAAAGGTGTTTGGCAAACCTATCCACATAGGAAAAACCAAGAATACCTCTTGCCCAGACTATGCTATGCAGTCAGATGGACAGCCCTTAGAACTGATTCATCACTACATATATTTTAGACAGGCACTGCAGATGGAAAATGAACTGGACCCAGAATGGAAGAGGAGGAGTTGAGTAAGCTAAATTGCCTTTGGAAAATTGTGTGCTGCTTTTAATCAGTCCTGATTTCTCCCTGAAACAAAAGCCTATCTCTTAAATACCAATACGCTTCCACAGTGAGGCGATGTGGCCATCAATCATGGAATACCACAGTCTCTGAATTAAAGTTGCAGCTTACCCAAAAGGCAATGAGGAATGTCATGGGTTTGAAGGGTGGAAAGGTGGGGAGGATTATGAGTAGACTGCACCATGTATGTGCTGCAAAGGATGACTGGTGAAGGAGGCGGGTCTATTATATAGCGAAAATGAGAGATGACAGATGGATGGACCATGCCCTCCAATGATATAATGTCAGAAGACATAGAAGGAAGCTCTCAGCACATTTGGACGGACCTCCTTCCCCCATCTTCACCTCCATCTGGAGAATTTATTGGACAACACAGAAAAGAGGTTTGTATAGGAAGAGAACACATAGATGGGTTACAATCTGTACCCTACATCATTTGGGATCAAAGAACTATGGAAGTATTAAAATAAATATCTCTTTTCTCATTAGACTATCTGTTTCATTTGGATGGAGGAGCTGAAGTGATGGAGGAGGGATAGTGAATGTCACAGATCTGCCACTGGGCTCAAAGCCAACAACAGTCATCAGCTGGGTTTGGTGCTGGCCTAGTGCCCAGGATTCAGACAAAGACAGGTTGGGAACCCTCATGCAGAGAAGGCCCCAGTTTCTCTTCCATACAGGAGCCTTCTCTCAATCCACCACTGACTGTAACATCAGGAGAGACTCAATCCTGCTTTCCTCCCGTGCCCTCTATATATTACAAAAACTCTGTGTTCTTCTTAGCAGCAAATTTGATTCATTCAAGGAGTCCAGACTGCCCAAACAAGGCCCTGTGGCTGAATAGAGGAGATGAGGAGCCAGCAGTTGAAACCTGAGGGGATAATAGTTCTAATTTTCTAAGACTGATATCCATAACAACAATAAAAAAAGCCCCCAAAGCCAAATGGTTTCAGATTAGGCCCTTTCCTGAAAGCTGCCTTCATCTATAACTGGATTTCTGTATATGTTCAGCCTTAAATGTAAGATAAAATGAATATTTTCACAAAGCCTACAACATAAAATGCTTAACAGTTTACATTTGCAATAGTAAACTGCCCAAAGTAAATTTTTTCCCTCCCTGTTTATTAATGAATTCCATTTTACCAAGTCCAAATCTTGCTGTGGGGAAGCCAGGAAAGAAAGGTTGGTGGAGTGAGGAGGGGTAGGGGCTTTTTTGTTGGTTGGTGGTTTTAATTTTTTGCCTGAAGGCACCATTAGAAAAACTCCAGATGCACAGAGTTCTAATAGAATTCTGCATCTGACACAGCCCCCTGGAATACACTGGCCTAACCTTTATGATCGGGGAGCCCAGGCCTCCATTTGGAAGGCTTGTTAGGGAGGGCTGGTCTATTAACAATAATGTGCGGCAGTACAAGAAGCATTGGGGACAGCCGAAAGGCTCGAGCTGTTGAGAATGAGGGCATGGCTCATAGGAATAGCTGTGGATTTCAAATCAACCTCTCCCGTTCCCCATTCTCAGGAAGGAAATGGTTAGTGAAGGTGAAGAGTGGTATCATAACAGGAGGAGACCAAATACCGTACACGTGTGTCCTTTAGCTTCTCTCTCCAAATTGGAAAAACAAACACAAGACTCACACTCGATAGCTGTGTGACCCCGGGCAAGTCATTTGGTCTCTCTGTGCTTAACTTTAATTATCTTTAAAATTGGGGTGGTAATACCCGAATTCTGACTCACAAGATTGTTGTGAGCCTCGCAATAGACAACATTTGTAAAGTACTGTACACATTGGCGGCAATATTATTACTAGGAAATTTAAACTCAGAAAGATTAAGTGATTTGCCCACCGTGACATAGCCTACTGAGGCAGCACTCAAACTCATTACAACTCACCGTGCCAGGTTCCTGCCCAGTAACAACACTCATAACCACCCATATTCCAGGGTTTGGGGGAGGGGGGAAGTAGGGTTCTTTTTTAAGTGTATAGAAGTATGAGCTAATGTTGAGATAAGAAGCCCTCTGAGGGCTTAGGGTGAGGATGGTTTCCAGGTATAACCCATTGTGGGGACAAAGAGACACCCTTGACTCCTCAGCGTGCCTCCCAGTCTGGTCAGCCAAGGTAGGGGTCAAGGGAAGAGTTGCTGAAACAGGAAACAAGAAACTGGCAAGCCAGAAGAAGTTACTCCAAAACTTAGCATGGAAACTGGCATCTAGAGAGATTACCTATGAGAGACAGGTGTTCTAGCTTGTTTCCTTTTTTATCTTTCACATTCAGTTTAGATCCCATTTACCTGTTATTAAATCTTGCTGGCCTGTGGAGATGCTATTAGTAGTAGTAGTATTATCAGACTTCATAAGCCTGGCACACTCTAGGAAATAAATCACAAGACCAGGGAGCAACTCAAGAGTAAGCTCACTTTCATTTTCTAAACATTGGCTTCCATTCTTGGCCATCTTCATTCTAAAGGAAGGCCACTTACCTGAGAGAAGAAAGGGCTGAAAGAAAGCCTAGACTACACAGAAAAGGGAAACTTATTCCTGGAAACCTCAGGGTGCTGGTAACTCAGCCAGAAGTGCTAAACAGCACCATCTACCGCCTGAATAAAGGGCTCCAAGAACACCAGCCAACCCCAATTCAAGATTTTTTTGGTCTAGGTTAGTCTTAAGTAGGTTGCAGCAATATTAGGTAGGAACAAGACAGATGGCCAGGAAACTGCCAGATGAACTGGGAGCTATCAGGATTCACAGGAGGATTAAGAGTCAATAGCAGAAGGATTAGTCCCTTTAGGTGTATGGTTAAGGATAAGTAGTGAAGCAGGGCTAGGGGGGTTGACTGGAAGCCCACCCACAAAATACCATAGGATTAGATGGTAGGAAATTCTAGGCCTTGGGGAGGGACTCAGAAGACAAGAATAATGAAATACAGGTGACACCAGAGAAGGACAAAGGGAGAGGCAGAAAAAAACAGAATCAGAATCAGGTCTTAAAAGTCAAGGTTCTTTGCTACCCCAAATCAAGTGATTTTTCTCCCCACTTCATCTCCCTATTGAAGAAGCTAGTTCAAACATCATGGAATAATTTCATTTCAAGGTTGTTCATCAGATCTTAAATTAGAGCTGTAAGGGCCATGGAGTCATCTGGTACACTTCTTTCATTGTACAGATGAAAAAACTGGACCTTACATAGGTTAATTGACTTATCTGATGTCACAGTGATGACATGTAAGAAGGATAAGATTTGAAACTATTTCTCTGTGGGGCAGACACCAAAAAATAGCTCTTTAACAGTGATTGACCTTGTATAAAAACATGACATGCTTACTTCATCACTTAGCATTGAATATTTTTAAGGAGCTCTTTTGAGGTGTTGATAGATTTCATAAACATATGTGTTAGCCACTATGTACTAGGATGTTCTAGATTCTTGGAAGCTTATTTAACCTCCCTCTGTGTCAGCTGTTCCAAACTCTAGCTGACCACAAGGAAATTTTTTAAAAAAGAAAGGCTTAGAATAGTCTGAAAGAAAGGAGCTATATAAAACATAATACTTGTTGCTGCTTTTATCATCCTAATTATCATCACCATCAATCTGGAAGCTCAAGATTCAGTTTACCAGCTGAAAGCCAGATTTCCATCCCAAGAAACTCTAGGACCATAAAGTTACCTAGGATGAAAATCTGGCCCCCTGAGAACTTCCCTTTAATTATCATCAGTGCTTAGAGTAGGATGGAAAAATGGGGGGAGGGGTAGAGAGAACCAGTCTAATTGAATGTAGGATAAACTATTCATTAGCAAGCCAAATAGCTACAACATTTAATAACCTGCAATGCCTCATGGAAAACTAAGAAATTGGCCAAGAGTAATTGAAGTTTGTGATTCTCCAAACTGTTATATAAAGCAAGGCTTGGCAAGGATCAGTGGGTCTGCACCAATTTTAATTGCATTTTTAAAAAATTCTGGATAGAGATTGCCTTTCTCCACTCATTATTTATATAGTGAAATCCCTTTATGGTGAACCCTGCTTACAGTGAAATCCTATGCAGCAGCTTGTAAGGTTCAATGCAAATGGGACCTATGTATACTAAAACTCAAATCTAATGAAGCATATATGATTGAGGCCATTTTGTTTGACCCCCTTTTAACCTAATACCTACCATCTACTTATACTTTTTAATTCTTTATGCTATTCCTGTCCTTTCTTAAGGTATCCATGAGATTCCTTGGATAATCCTGAATAATAGAAGTGCTCAGTAAGAGTTTATGAGATCAACAGCTCTATCTCTTTACATGGTCCCTGGAAGAAGACCTGCCTAGGCATCCCCCAACACAAAATGGTTGGCATGATCAACCACAGAACCTCAGAACTGAAAGGTGCCTCAGAAAACATAGGGTCTTAATCATACCTGAAAAAGAATCCCCCTTCAACATTTCTAACAAGTATTTTCCAGAGGTAGTTCATTTAACTTCAGTGAAGCTTAAATCTGCCCTCCTATAAGGTAGCTAGATGGTGTAGTGGATAGAACACCTGGGCCTGGTATCAAGAAGGCCTGAGTTCAAATCTGTCCTCAGACATTTACTAGCTTCATGACCTTGGGCAAATCACTTAACATGTTTGCCTCAGTTTCCTCAACTGCAAAATTATAATAGCACCTACCTCCTAGAGTTCTTGTGAGGATCAAATAAGATAATATTTGTAAAATGTTGAACACGATACCTGATGCATAGTAGGTGCTGCATAAATTATTATTATTCTGTAACTCACAGATTGTAAGAATTGGAAGGTACTTTAGAGACTATTCCAACTCTATCATTTCACAAATGATTATTCATTTTCCCGAACAAGTTTGAGAAATTTGCTCTAGCAGCACTATGTCAACAATGTCTTAACCCAAAAGAGTGCCTCTAATGCTGCGAAACTGGGCACTGTGTCAGGTCCTGGTATTTCTAGGTACTTGGATATTCGGAACGATTGTTAGCCTGAGAGTAAGGGAGCTGCGGCTCTAGTTGCAGCTTTCATGCTAACTAACTCTCTGACCTTGGGCAGGTAAAGAATCCAACCTCTCAAGGATTCAGTTTTTCATAAAACGAGAGATAATCCCCCTTCTTTGTCATAGAAAATATCTCTTTCTTGGATCTTGGTGGCATCTCTCTCTCCTGATTTTACTCTCCCCTATCTGACTTACCCTTTTCAGTCTCCGTTGCCAGGTCATTTACTCATGTGGATTTCATTTTATAGATTAGGATACTGCAGCTAGGTATAGTTAGCCCTTGTGTGGTTAACTACTATCTCTTATAAGTATGCACAAGTAAAGTTCTAGAGTATGTGTGCTATGTGTGCAATTGAGAAACAAACCAGTATACATTAAGGTGCCAGGTTATAAATCTCTCTATATTGTTTTCCCATGGACTTTTCCTCTTTATGTAATATCCTGAAATAGCCTGCCATATAATGACATTGTATATTGCTGTTTCCTATATTCAGTTAATTTACATCAGAGAGCTGTATAGAGTGTTGTTATTGTATAGATAGTACATCTTTAAGTGAATGCTAACGTAATCTGTTGAAACATATCAAAGTTTATTCAAGTTTGCTATAGGATGCATTTCATATTTTACTTACTGTAAAGTATGTATATATTCCTGATTGCTTCACTTAACCAACTTACAGTGAAGTAATTCTTTATCAATACCTTTGCTTAACCTGGTGAAAAGAAGGGATTTCCTGGGAGCCTGGTAAGGATCAGTTTTTAAAATAATGCAGCAAAAGTTATGCCTTGTGTGATAGTAATGAGCACTCCCTTCTAATGACTCATTTTAATGATTTACATAAATTGCTAAATGGAATCTATTTTAGGAAAACTTCAGGTGATTCCTTCTTCAACATATATTTTACTAAAATTGTTCTTTAAGTACTTTTGTTTCAGAACCTGCAGTCAGGCAATTTTAGGCAATGAGGATATGAAATTAAAATGAATAAAGTTTTTGCTCCAGCTTTCCCACTGATGTCATCTTCTTCTGTCATCACTACCACCATAACACCAAAGAAAATTCTAGCCTTGGCCCCTGCCATGAGAAGAAGATGAAGGGCGTAATGAGGAAGAACAAATCCATGTGAGGAAGGGACAAGTTGCTCTGGAACAAAGATGAGCAGCTCTTTTTAAAAATTGTATTTCTCTCTTTGTCTTTACATTACAATATATCCCTCTCCCACTAAAGCAACAGTTATCGACCTGTGGGTTATGTTCAATTTGTAACAATGAAAATACATCCTGCATATCAGATAGATTCACAACAGTAGCAAAATTACAGTTATGAAGTAGCAACGAAAATAATTTTATGGTTGGGGGTCACCACGACATAAGGAACTGTACTAAAGGGTCGCGGCACTAGGAAGGTTGAGAACCACTGCACTAGGGAATCATCCTGTATAATAAGGAAGAAAAAAGAAAAGGTGGTGGGGATGGGTGGTTTTCAGAAGGGAAATTAAAATCAACCCAAGTCCAACAATATATAAAATGTTCCACATCCGTAGCCCCCTTCTCTAAAAAGAAGGAAGGGAGGCATATCTCCCATGTCTTCTTTGGGCTCAAGCTTTGTCATCATTACTCAATATTCCGTTTGCTTTTGTTATCGTTCTTTCCATTGACATTATTGTAGCCATTGTTCATATTCTTTTACTGGTTCTACTTCATTTTTCATCAGGTCACATACATTTTCTCATATTCTTTGTACTCTACATTGAGTCTTAAGGTATAGTTCTATTCTGTTGTGTAAATTAATTCATCGCCCAATAATATTCTATTACGTGAGTATAGTACAATTTGTCTAGCAATTTCCCAATTTATGGGAATCTACTTTGTTCCCAATTCTTTGTTACTACAAAAAGTGCTTCTATTGGTCTACATAAGACCTCTTTTTCTGTCTTTGACCTCCTTGGACCATATGACTAGTATTGGGATCAAACAGTCACTTTCTTAGCATAATTCCAAATTGCTTTTTGGAAAGGTAGGACTAATTCAGACCTCAACAATATATTAGGGTGCCTGCCTATCCACAATCCTGCCAACACTGACTATTCTCATTTCTTGTTCCTTTTGCCAATTTGCCAGATGTGAGGTAGAAACCTGAGTTATTTTTACTTGCATTTCTCTTAGTCGTAGTGATTTGAAGCAATCCATCAATCAATGAACATTTATTAAGGGTCTACTACGGACAGACACCGTGCTAAGCTCTAGGAACACAAAAAGAGGCAACAGAAAATCCCTGCTCCCAGGGAGCTTAGAGTCTAAAGGGCAGACAACCTGCAAAGAAACAGAGACAAAGCAAGCTGTACTCAGGATAAGTAGATGATTAACAAGCACGGGAATTAAGAGGGGTTAGGGAAAGTTTCCTGTAGAAGGTGGAATTTTAGTTGGGACTCAATAGAAGCCAGGGAAATCAATAGTTGGAATGGAGGAAGGAGAGGGTTACAGGTACTGGGGACATCCAGATAAAATGCCTGGAGTGAAGAGTCCAAGTGTCTTGTTCATGGAACAGCCAGGAGGCCTGTGTCTCTGGATCAAAGAATATGTATCAGCGAGTAAGGTGTGAGAAGACTAGAAAAGTAAGAGGGGGTTTGGTTATGAAGGGCTTTGAATGCAAAACAGAATATTTTGTATGTGATCCTTGAGGCTATAGGGAGCCACGGGAGTTTATTGAGTAGGAGGAGTGATAGGACCAGACCTGCACTTTAGAAAATTCACTTTAGTAGCTGAATGGAGGCTAGATTAGAGAGGGGAGTTGAAGCAGGCCAACCTACCAGCAGGCTATTGCAGTAATCTAAGTATATAAGCAGAACGGTGGCAGGGTCAGAGGAGAGAAGGAGATGTATACAAGATGTTGTGAAGGCTGAAATTGATAGGCCTTGGCATCAGATAGGATATGGGAGAATCTTGGCTCACTCCTAGGTTGTAAGCCTGAGGGACTGGGAGGGTGGTCTTGACCTCTACGGTAATGGGGAAGGTAGGAGATTTTTAGCGGGAAGATGGCTACTGAACATCCAGTTCAAGCTGTCTGAAAGGCAATTAGAGAAGCAAAATTGGAGTCAGCAGAGAGTATAGCGCAGGAGCATTATCTTATATTTTATAGTTTTCAAGTCCTCTTTTCAGAACTATTTGTTCATATCCTTTGATCATATCCACTTGGGAATGACTTTAGGCACTCTGGCATGAGAGATAGAAAGTTGGCTTCAAAGCCAGGAAGATTTGGCTTCAGGTCCTATGTCTGTCACATACTGGCTAGGTAAGCCTGGACAAATCACTTAACCTCTCAGTGCTCTAGACAACTCTCTAAGACTAAGGTACAGAGGAGGTGGCCAGCCTACATTAATAGAGGGTGTTTCCTCCCTGGTAGTTCCTGATTCCAAAGAAATCACAGGCCCAATCTCTCTCCATATTTATGTTACTTACCTATACATCATGGACATGAGGCCATCAGATATATTTGATACAAAGATTTTTTGGAATGATTAGCTGCAGAAAGACTAGGATTTTCTATGATCCAAGACTCTGGAAACTTTCCTCTTTCCTCATACTTCCCTAGCAGTATTTTGCATAAGTTGCAATATTTCTAGAGAGGTTTATATGGAACTGGAGGAGATGAGCCTGACTCTAGGTCTGTGTTCATCCTAGAATAGCTTTTCCTTAGGTAGACTTTTACATATAGACTTGACCCGTCTTGTCTGGTCAATCATACATTCATCTATATTGGTGCAATTTGTAAATGCATGCAACATATTGGCATTTCTATATTTCAAGTCTCATCAAGTCTTGTCTAAACAATAGCAATGGGATTTGTTTTCCATTGGAATCTTGAGTTGAGGCGATAGTAAACACAGAAAGCATTTCACTGTGCTTTCCAAATAACATAAATTAGCTACAGTGTTTGTTTATAGTTGAAGCTGTAGGTTCCCTTTTTTAGGCAATAGTTTTGAGAATTTATGTGTTGCAGCCTGCTCACACCCACCATATGACTTTCTATTGCCCTTGGAATGATTCTCACTTTTCATTTTTCAGCAACTGTTGTGGTCTATGGCTCATATCCATATAGTGATGCTTATAGAATATTAGTATTAAAAAGAAAGGCATTTCTTTCAAGGAGAAGGTTGGAATCATTAAAGGAGCTTTATATTTTTTCCAAGTTGCAAAGTCCAAAGAATAACTGTAATGAAGGATATCAGCCAAGAAATGTAGGCTTGAGAAAGAAGATGGGGAGGGTTGGTCATATGGCCAATCAAAGGAAGCAAAGTGGAGTCCTTGTGCTCCATTGGCATCCTTTCCATGTCAACAGTAATTGAAGAAGGCCCCTAGAATAATGGGTGTATAGCTAATCTCTTGTAGTTAGTTTATGGAGGATTTGGAAAAGATTCACACAGTATGAGCAGGCATGGGATAGAGAGTGATCTACTTTATTGGAAAGAGATTCCACATTTATGAGATCTCAGATCCATTTGAGAATTTGAACGTAGAGAACTGTGAGTAGAGACCTGGAAGGTGCGCTATAATACTTAGCTGTTTTTAATGCTAAGACAGAAAAACGGAGGCAGTGTGGTGGAAAGGAGAGTCCACTGGAACTGGGGTCAGAGGATATGGGTTGAATCCCAGCTCTTCCATTTATCAGTTGCACAACTCTGGGTCAGACATTTTACTTCTCAAGATCTTCGATTCCTCATTTATAAAATGAGGGGATTTGACAAGAAGAATGTTAAGATCCTTTCCTGCTCCCAATCTAGGATGCTATGATGAATATGTGGACACACATCTAAAAAGTGGATCACAATATCTAGAGTTAGACGTAACCTTGGCAACCATTTAGTCATCCAAAGCCCTCATTTTTACTTCTGAGAATTCCATGGCCCAGAGAGGTCACTAATTACTAATGGTCACACAGTTAGTATATCAGAGCCACCACAGAAGTGTCAGGACTGACACTTCAGTCCAGTTTTTTGGACTCCCATATGAATAGTCCTTAGTTATATTCTCATCTGACTTCAGTTAAAATGACATTCATTGTTATCAATCACTCAAGAGAAAAAAGTATTTTTTGGAGCATCCATAGGGCTAAAGAATGTTTAGTACAATGTCAAGGGAGATACAAAAATACAAGCATGCTCTAACAACATTAATTAATTCTGTGAACACATAACATTAGGCAAAACAATGTTACTATGGAGAGTTAGCTCATTTTACTCTGTGGCCATCCAATTTGCGTCTTGGATGATTGGTTCTACTATGTTTCCATGGTGTTTTGCAATGTCTTGGGTTTGGTTCAATTCAATTCAATAAAAATGGATTAAGCATTTATATGTAAGGTAATATGCTAGGCATTGGACACACAAAGATAAATATGAGCTGAACCTTGTTCTCAAGGAATTGATGAGCTAATGGGGGATGAGGGTTGGAGAATGAATTAACAAGTAATTCATTTCAACATATGTTCATTAAGTATCTATGGCATGTATCACAATGGACATATAAAGACAAAAACAAAACAGTTACTACTCTCAAAGAAGTTGTATTCAACTGGAAGGAATCTACATGCATGCAGATAAATACAAAACCATTTATGGAGGGAAAGGGTACTAATAAAGTTGGGGGGTGGGGTCTATAAAGACTTCAGAAAGTAGTTGGCCCCTGAGATGAGCTTTGAAGGAAGCCAGAGATTCTAAAGGTAGAGGTGAAAAGGTAATACACTGCAGACATTGGGATCAACCTGTGCAAGCACATGAAAATAGCAGATGGAATCATGAATTTGTGGACACAACTGGTAGGCCAGGTCGGTTGGAACCTAGACTGTGTGAAAGGTAATAACCTGTTTTAAAGGTTATGATTCATTCATTTTATCTTCTCAACTAGATTGTAAGCTACCTGAAGGCGAGGACCATGTCTTACATAATTATGCATAGCCCACAATATCTTTTTCCCAATAATACCTTCCCAGCCCCATTTTCTTCTCCCTCTAACTTATTCTCCACAGAATCCAGATTGTAACTGGTCTCAAATACTAGCCTGAGGAGTTTGTATTTTATCCTAAAGGACAGAGGGAGGTACAGAAGATTATTTTTTAGCAGAGAAGTGGCATGGTCAGGGTTGTGCCTTAAGGAAAGATTATTTTGGAGGATGACTTGGAACAGAAGAGACTAAAAGCAAGGAAACCAATTAGTAGGCTAGTATAATAATCTAGGTGAGAATTGATTAAGGATCGAAGGAAAATGATGTCTATATGAATAGAGAGAAGGGATTGAATGAGAGGGATGTTGTAGAAGCAGAATCAACAGAACTTGATACATAACTATGATTCAAAGGAGACTGAGAAGAGCAAAGTTGAGATCTGTACAAAAGTACTATGAGAAATTTGAGGAAGTGATCACCTTCACCTGTGAAAGATGGAGAACCATTTTTTAAAATGTCATAGAAGAGGTAGCATTTGAATTGGGCCTTGAAGCAAAGGATCTGTTGACTGTTGTCCTTCATGTTCAAAGAGGACCAAAATGGTATCATTATGTCAGGGTCAAGGTACAGTATGTCCAACTGTGGCTACCAAATGGAGTTGAGGAAAGAGAATATTTTTCAAGAATAGGGGATAGTATGAGCAAAGGCAAACAGCAAAAACATCTGGAGAGGTCAGGATGAGACTGGAAGACAGAGAATATTCTAGTTTGGTTATGATATATAATATGTGAAGGAGAATGGTATGACATGAGAATGGACTGGTAATTTTTAGAGGGGATTATTGCCAAAGACACAAATGTATACTTTATTCAGAAGGCAATGAAGAACCAGTGAAGGAATATGAGCAGAAGGGGGATGTAATCAAAGTGCTGCATTAGGAAGATTAGAGGGTGATAGATATGTGGAGTGGTTTAGAGAGGAGAGAAATTGGAAAAGAGACATTTTTTGTAAAAAAATCAAAACACCATATTATGGAGTATATCTTATAAGGTTTGATCTTTTCCCTTGGGTAGTTGCTAACCTAGGTGAGAAGACTAACATATAAAATACAATGAATGGCATAAGAAAGAATATAATTAAATGTTGAATTGAGTAGTTGAGTTGTATTGTTGCCTCAAAGAATCCCTCCCTTCAAATGGAGGCAGCTACATGATAGAGTAGATAGAATACTGGTCCTAGAGTAGGAAGACTTGAGATCAAATCTAGCCTCAGATGCTGTGATCCTGGGCAAGTCATTTTACCTCTATCTCCCTCAGTTTTCTCAATTGTAAAAAAGGGAGAGAGCCAGATACCTCCTATGGTTGCTGTGAGGTTCAAGTGAGATAATATTTGTAAAGCATAAGTCCCATGAATAGATAACCTCTCAAGTTGTTTCCATTGCTGACATTTTGGAAAGGGCTGAGACGGGGGTGAGGGTGAGCCTCATAATCAGGTGTTTAACTAGGTAATAAGTAAGAATGAGGAGTCACAAAGCCTGAGGGCTGGAAGTAGCAGCTATCTGGTCTATCCATATACAAAAGGAATCCCCAAAATTCCACATTCCATGAGTATCATAGAGCTTCTACTCCATAACTTCCAAGGAGGAAGAAGCCACCTTTATTTGAAACAGGTCACTCTACTTTTAAAGCTCTAATTATTAGAATAGTCAAGTGATGCCATCTTTGTGAGGTCAAATCTGGCTTTAGACACTAGTTGTGTGACCCTGAGCAAGTCACTTAACCCTGTTTGCCTCAGTTTCCTCGCCTGTAAAATGAGCTGTAGAAGGAAATGGCAAGCCCCCCCCTCAGTATCTTTGCCATGAAAACCCTAAATGGGGTCATGAAGAGTTGGACATGACTGAAACAAGTGAAATAACAAAAATTGTTAGGAACTGTTTCCTGACAGCAAGCCTCAACTGACCTGTCACTACTTCCACTAATTGTTCCTGGTTCTGTCCTCTGAGGACAAACAAAAACAAGCTAATCCTTGCTCCAAATCAGTGGCATCAAGCTCAAATAGAAACTATAAGTATCCCTGTGGTCTTCATCTTGACTTAGACAACTACATGTTAACATCAGCTTTGTTCTAATGTATTCATATTTATTTTGTTAAATCTTTTCCAAATATAATTTAATCTGGTTTCCTCTCTCTCTCTGGAGTGCTGTGGCTTCTAGGAACGTGTTTGACACCTCTGTTCCACCTTCAAATATTTGAAGACAGCTGTCTTATATCTCTCCATCTCTTCTCCAGGATAAACATCCTTAGTCACTTCATATGGCAGGCACTCATGGCCCCTCACTCTCCTGATGGCTTTCCTCAGCCCTACTCCTTTTTTAAACTGTGGTGACCAGAGGAGGAGAAAGGAAACATATGAGAAATATGATGAAAGTAAAACCAACAGGACTTAGTGACTGAGTATATATGAAGGATGAAGCAGAGGGAGTGATAGAGGCGACTCAAAGTTCCAAAAATTGGGTGACTGTTATAATATCAACTCTTTTGACAGAATTAGTAATGAAAGGAAAGGGAGCCATTTCTGTTTTGCTTTGTGTTTCTTTTAGTGTATGAAGTAGAGAAGAGAAGGAATTCCACTCAAGACAGAATTGCAGATCTCAGAGTTAGAAGGTCTCCAGCAGCCATCTGGTCCAACCCTTGCCTAAATAGGAATCCATGGCTTCCATGGGGAGACCTTCAGTGAAAGGGAACCCACCACCTCTCAAGACCACTCCACTTTTAATAAGTTCTAATGGTTAAGTTTTTTCTTGGACTTCCTGTGGGAGACAGGGCCAAGATGGCAGATTAAGGGTAGCCATCCAGCTGAACTTTCCCAATGTTCCCCTCCAAACAATTTTAAAATAACACCTCAAATCAAATTTTGGAGCAGCAAAGCCAACAAAAAGTTGGGGTGAGATATTTTTCTGGCTTAAGACAACTTAGGAAGTAAGCAGGAGAAGTCTGTAACATGGGGCTTGAGGACTAGTGGAGGTATGTTGGGAGCCCACACATGCAAATGGCAACAGCAGCCATAGCAGCACTTGTACAAGAGATAATGAGGGGGTCAAACAATGCTCAGAAAGAGATTACAGGAGACTCTTTGCTGGTGGTGGTTACAGCTGGCAGCAACTGGCAACTCTATTGCCTCTGTGCAGCTCTGGGTTGCAGTTCCAGGGCAGAGAGCAGTGTTGGGGGTCTGTCACCAAGGAGCAGGGACTCTGGTCACTGTGCCAAAGCAGAGAGGAGTGCTAGCAGGTTCAGCTGTAGGGGATCAGGGGCCCTTCCTTAGTAAAGGCCAGAGGGCAGACCAGGAGAAAAGTGACTACACCTTTCCCAGGATAACACCACCTTAGAAGCACCAAAAACTTGCAGACCCTCAGAACTAGTTCTGAAAACAGGAGCACAAAAAAGTCTAAAGCTTGGGACAATGCTTCCCCACCCCCAGGTGAGCAGAGGCCAACTTTAACATGAAGTTCAAAGTCAAGGAAAAGGCTGGAAAAATGAGCAAACAACACCTAAAAAAAGAATTTTATCATAAAAAAAAATTTTACTACAGTGGCAGGGAAGACCAAGACATAAACTCAGAAGAAAATGACAATGTGAAAATAGCCACTAAAAAAAGCCTCAAAAATGCTAATTGGACCCAAGCCCATGAATGAAGAATTTCTGGAAGACTTAAAGAGAGAGATAAGAGTGGTAGAGGGAAAACTGGGAAAAGAAATGAGAGTGGTGCAACAGAATCATGAAAACAGAATTAACAGCTAGGTACAGGCACAAAAAAATACTGAAGAAAATAACACCTTGCAAAACAATATTGGCCTAATGATAAAATAGACACAAAAATTCACTGAAGAAAGGAACTCCTTAAAAACAGAACTAGTCAAATGGAAAGGAATATACAAATGTTCACTGAAGAAAATAATTATTTCAAAAGAGGTCACAAGTGGTGGCTAAGTGGTGCAGTGAATAGAGCACTGGCCCTGGAATCAGGAGGACCTAAGTTCAAATCCGGCCTCAGATACTTAACACTTACTAGCTGTGTGATCTTGGGCAAGTCACTTAACCCCAACTGCTCTGAATTCCCCCTCTAAAAAAAAAAAAGCAAAAAAAAAAAATTAAAGAGGTTGCAGGGTCCCCACCCCTGCTGACTAAGGCATTGTATCCCTCAAAATAATGAGTGACATCTATGAGACAAAACGTTTGCAAAACACATCACATTCAGTCTCCACAACAACTTTATAGGGTTGGTACGATGGGTATTATTATTTCCATTCTACAGAAAAGGAAACTGGCTCAGAAAGGGTTAAATGACTTGCCCATCGTCATTTAGCTAGTAAGTGTTTAAGGTAAATTTGAACTCAGGTTTCTCCTGACTTCCATTGCACCAAAGCTGCCTATAAAATAAACCTATAAAATACAGGTTGATTATTAATATCAGTGGCAACCGACATTTGTATAGTCTTTTAAAAGTTTATACAGAGCTTAGTGATTGACTTCTAATGTGTTCAGTTATTTCTGACTCTTTGTGACTCCATTTGGGGTTTTCTTGGCATGGATACTGGGGTGGTTTGCCATTTCCTTCTCCAGCTCATGTTACAGACAAAGAAACAGACAAAGAAACAGACTAGCAGGGGTAAGTGACTTGCCCAGGCTCATACAGCTGATTTGTGTCTGAGGCAGGATTTGAACTCAGATCCTCCAGACTCTAGGTCCTGCACTCTACCCACTGCATCACCTAGCATACACCTTAGTGTCTGATTTCTAATTACCTCAGATAATTAGATTAGTTCACTAAGGTGAACTTGCATTCTCATCAACACTCAACAGAGGTGGCACCTTATTGTTCAGTTTTAAAGAGACCTGGGAAGACCTTTCTATGAACTCATACAGAATAAAGTAAAGAGAATAAAGAGAAGAAACTATGTAATAATGTGATAAAGAAAATTGACTTTGAGAGACTTTAGAATGTGATCAATGCAATGATAAACCACAAGTTCAAAAGAATGAATATGTGAGCATTTTCCCATTATAATGTGCATGCCCATTGTCTTTCTTGTCCATGGTTGTTTGCTAATATTTCTAATGAGCTACAAATGAACCATCAGCAACTATTACAATGAAGTAAGATGTTTTAAGATTATAAAATGAGAATCTACTATCTCATAAAGTTTTTTTTAATTAAAGTCCTCTGTAGCAAGGAAAGAAAACTAGATTTAGAGGAGATGAACAGGCATTCAAATCCTGATTGCTGTTTACTTATCTTGTGCATATCCCTCAATGATTTCTCTGGGTCTTATAGTCTACATGTGTAAAATGAGAGAACTGCACCAGATGACTGCTAAGGTACCTTCCATCTCAACGTCTATGAGCCTATGAATTCTAAGATCCTGTCCACCTCTAAATTCTAGAAAAGAAAAAAAACAGCAGCCACCTTTTAAAGTTGGCTAATAGTGAACTAACCTATTTTTTCTCTTTAATTTTTGTTTAAATGAAACCTAGGAATGCTGAGACCTCTGCAGGCTCCCTGCAGGAATATAAGTAAGAAACTTTAGTCCTGAGACTCATATCCTGGGTTTTTTGTTTGTTTGTTTGTTTTGTTTTGTTTTGTTTTGTTTTAGCTCTTCAGAGGCTGTGGTGTTACAGGTCTTACTGCCCTGCTGTAACACTAGTAAAAATGTATTGAAAAAACAGTTTGGCATTGTTATGGGAAGCTGGGGATTAATACACGTGATCTGCAGGTTCTCAAAAACAATCCAGCCTATTCTCCTTTTTTCTCTGTACCCAGATTGGTTGTCCCAGCTATACATACTGTTGGACAAGCTCCAAATGGCATCCATTTAGATGCATATTGAAATTTGGATTATAGATGTTAATTATCCATTTGGTTTTTCCTATGTGGATGGGCAACCCAAACTAGCATTGAGTGATTATAGCTCTCTTCCAGTAGCTTCTGCAATGTCTGGGTGCATAAAGCATTTGACACCCCATGAACCACAAATAACAGCATTCAGAGGGACTCCAACTGATCTCTTTAATCACAGTGGTTAATACTTTTATTGCGCACAGATCCCTCTATTTTATATTTCACCCAATATTTAGTGTCAGGGGGTCATTGAAGAGGCTGGTTTCTGTTCTTGTATCTTTTAAGAAATAATGAAATATTTAAGAAATATATGTTTTAAGAAATACTTCTAGAAATCATAGCATGTGTGACCAGGCTGCAACACACAACCAGTAAGGAGCTCTGGAAGAACAGGAGCAAAGGATGGTACCAAGGAACTGTATGACAGAAAGAGAAGATGAACTAGCAGCAAGAGTAAGGGATGGCAGGTGAATAGACAGTGCTCCACTGGTACCTTGATGATGCTGTGAGAAAGACAGGAATGACTCCAGCACATTGAGTGGACCCTCTGTGATAAATCTTTGGGAAAAAGCTGCACAGAATGGGCAGGCAGGGAAGTGTCATGACCTGCATCTTTGGAGGGAATTCCAAAATTGATGGGATCACAGATCTATTATTTGAGTTTTTGAGAAATTTCTGTTTTTGTCACAGAATACTGACTTGGGGCAGAGGAGGATATTTGTAAGATCAGCAAATATCTCCCCAGATATTATGCCAAATTCATTTCACATCCCTTGTACTTAGATTGCCATGCTGGCTGCTGATGTGGTTTGATATCAAATTTTCTAGGATTACATCATTATGATCAAGGGACTAAAGCATATTAATGGGCTGGGGAAATCCTATTAGCCTGAACCATCCATGTGGTTAGATAAGGGCAGTAACAACAATGGCATCTAGTTTCATTCAGATCTGTTTAGGCTTTTTGAAAAGGCATAATTTGTGGAATAGACCCTGTGAAAGTGAGAGTGGGCTTTCTGCTGCTCACTAACTTTACGTTTTGGTAGAGATAAAATACCCTTGTGCCTACAGAAGGTATTCGAGACCTTTTTGGTTATTCTCTAGCTTAGGGATGCGATCCCCCAAAACACTAATATCAAAGAATGAAAACAGATACCATCCAGGGCAAATTTTCCATAACAGAACTCCTGGCAAATTACTTCTGCTATGCTTAACTTTGAACACCGAAGCTCATTTTTTTAAATGTTATTTGAAGATCAAATGAGGTTTAGCCAACCCACGAGAAGATACCGAGGATTTATCTGCAACCACACTATGACGTTCCCTTAATACCTTTCAGAAACATAAGTGCTTACATCCTAATAGGTTTTTAGCTTAAGATCTAATCATCCACTCGAATTAAGATGCTTGAATGAAGCCAACTCATTTGGAACTAAGCACTTTAATGTCAACAGAGACATATGGTATTGAGAATGAATTACAAAGGATCTCTTCTGATCCATCTATTGGGGGAGCAAGAGTAAGATCCCCCAGCATCATTATTAGTTTACTCATTTATTTCCCAGCAAATAATTGAGAGTAGTAAGATCTTCTTATGAAAGTGGAAATGGTCTAATCATGACTAGTTAGGGATGTGGTACATTTACATTTGGATTGATCGAATCATCCTCTTGTCTTCTAATTCTTGTTAATGTCTTTTTGGAAATGCAACATTTTATTTTAGTGTATAACACATACAGTATGAGAATACATATGTATATGTATACATATATATATATATGTATATATATACACATCCACACACACACACACACACATATATATTTGTATACCATGGCTCATATATTATTAGATTGCAAGCTCTCTGAGAGCAGACACTACTGTGTATATCTTTGCATCTCCAGCACATAGTACAGTGCCTTGCACATAGCAAATGCTTAATAAAAGCTGACTTAATAATTGAGTGAGTTAGTGAATATAATTCAATGGAAAAAAGAGACCAAACTTGGAAAACTGAAAACCTGGCTTCGAGTGCTAGCCCTTCTACTTATTACTTATGTGACCTTGGGCAAGGAAGGTACTTTATCTTTCCAGGTCTCATTTCATTTATCTGTAAAATAAGGTTGTTGGAGTAAAGGATCTCTAAGATTCCTTCGACTTTAAATCTATAATTCGATGACAAGATAGAAAACGAGCTATATGCAAAAGGTAGGTATATTTTGTACACATCGGGGTAATCCTTTAAGATCATTTGAGATGTTGACAGGCATTTGTGAAGTATTTGGGTTTTCAGAACCTTAATTTTATGACTTTAGACAGGGACTTATGAGGACTGGTTTGGACTTGAACAAGAATTTGTTGATTCTGTTTATCTCAAGTCAGAGGTAGCGTTTCTCATGGCTTGTATGATTACAGATGTTTCTAAGCATTGGGGCAGGGCCATTTCGGCTAATGGACAGATTTTTAAATTATGGCTACATAGACGTACAAAGAGGTAGAATGAGAAGATGTTAAGGCAGGTGACACTCCAAAGTAGTGAACATTTCTTTGAAAAGTTCACATACCAGCCTTACTCCATTTTTTTCCAGAACAAAAGCTCATATCAACTAAGGTCCACAGAATTCTACTCTAAAGTCTCCAAGGTTCCTGCCTGAGAGCATCAACACATGTGGAAGGTTGGGGAACCCTCTATAGGTAAAATGACATAACAGCAACAGCTTGCGGCTCACCAAGTACAATGAATGAACTCCCCAATTCACAGAATTTCAGAGATGGAAAATGGCCCTAATCTGTATCTGAACACCAGTCTGTGATATACAACCACAAGCAAGTGGCCATCCAGACTTCATTTGGGAGAAAATCTACTGCCTCTGGAGGAAGCTTATTCCTTTTGATAGCATTGAGAGAAAACGTTTCTTTACATGGAGCTGAAATCTATCTCTCTGCAGCTATATCCTCTGGAACCAAGAAAGAAAAGTCTGATTTCTCTTCACATGATGTAGTTGAATTGTCTCAATCGTGTTCAATTCTTTGTGACTCCATTTTGGGGGTTTTCTTGTCAAAAATCCCAGAGCAGTTTGCCATTTCCTTCTCCAGCTCATTTTTACAGATATGGAAACCGAAGCAAAAAGAGTTAAGTGACTTGCCCAGGGTCACACAGCCAGTGTCTGCTACCAGATTTGAACTTGTGAAGATGAGTCTTCTTGATTCCAAGCCCCATCCTCTATCCATCACACCACCTAACTTGCACATGACAACCTTCCAAATACTTGGAGACAGTTCTCAGGTCATCCCGCTAAGTCTCCTCTAGGTTAAAATTCCCAGTTCTTTTAACTGTTCTTCATATGTCAGAGGCAGTGTGGTATATTGGATAGAGCACTTGACTTAGAGGTTGGAAGACTTCAAATCTTTTTTCACCTTTTACTAGCTACTATGAAACTGAGTTGATTTTGGACCTTCTGCTGCTTGCTAGTTTTCCATTTTGATTATACTAGAATACACTCATGCCTACAAAAGGTGTTTTGGACCTCCTTGGCTATGCTCTAGCTCAAGAACTTCCCAAAATACTAATATCAAAAGATGAAAATAGATACCATCCAGGGTATATTTTCCATAACAGAACTTATCAGGCAAGTGACCTTAAATTCCCACATTTGCAAAATGAGGTTAATAATGGCATACCCCCTCCCCCAATAAGGTTGCTAGAAGGAGCAAATGAAGTCACCAATATATTGCAAAATTTTTATCAATCCTGAGGTCTTTCACAGATGGCATAGTGTTGCAGAAAGAGAAACCTGTCTGGGTTCAGAGGAGCTGGGTCAAAATGCAAGTTCTGTGACTTACTTACTTGTCAGATCTTTGGGCAAATCACTCTCTGGATCTCATGTTCCTCATCAGTCAAGTGAAGGGTTTGGAATAAACATCCTTTGAGATCTTTACAAGTCTAAAATTATGATCCTATGACTGTTCTAGTTGGTCTCTCTAGATGGTCTCCAGATTGTCGTTGCCTTTTTGAAAACGTGGTTCCCCAAAATGTATAGTCTAGATGTTGTCTGACCAGGGAAAATTGGAGTGCAGTTGGGGGTGGAGGAGGGCAATCACCTCCTTAGTTCCTTTCTTTATGCAGCTTAAGCTCACCTTAACTTTGCAGGAAAGCATATAGCATCGTTGACTTATTTCATAGAATTATAAAATCTCTGGCCATCTCTAGGATAAATAAGTTTATTTTTATCAAAACTGGCCCACCATATTAATCAGAATACTAAAATTGGTGAAATTTGCAGGCTAAGATAATGAGGCAATATTTCTAAACTTATAGTAAGAAGTTGTAGGGATCAAGATAAAGTTCTAATAGCTTACTGAACAAAATGGTGATCATTGTCATCAATACCACCATCATCATAAGTTCTATCCACTGCAATAAAGTCTATCTAATGCATCACCTCATTGCCTCTAAATGATAGCTATCACCCAGGTCAGTGACCTTTGGATCAATGGCTTCACCAGGCAATTTTGCAAAGTGGTTCTCATAGATTTCTTAAGGGCTTTGGCAACAACTTAAGGGTCCATTCAAACTCTGTGATTTACCCACATGCTGAAACAGCTAATGCCAGCAGGATGGAATATCCTTAGTGAGGTCTATTAACTCTTGAAATAGCTTGCTTTGCATATATTTGTATCCCTTTAAATTGTAAGCTCCCTTAAGGCAGGCACTGTCTTTTGCCTCTTTTTGTATCCCCAGAACTTAGCACAGTGCCTAGCAGATAGTAGGTTCTTAAATTGATTGGAAAGAGTCTAGCTCACTGAATGGAGTTTAGTTGGGGGACATAGTTGGGTTTCTAGAATCAAATATAGAATCTTTAGTCTGACATTTAGGGTCCTCCAAAATGTGGCTCAAATTTATCTTTAAAAATAAGTTTTATTGATTTTTATCTCATCAAAGTAATTCCTGATATCTTTCTCCTTTCCCCCGTCCCAACTTGAACCCTCTTTTGTGACAAAAACAAAAATTAAGTAAAACCTAAGTTCAAAACAATCATATTTAATAGCATATGCAACATTATGCTTCTATAGTTCCCAATCAAGAGGAATGAAATATATTTCATGACCTGCTCTCCTTAACCTACCTTCTGACCTTTAGATTATTCCCTTTCATCCACTCTACTGTATAGTTAGGAGAAAGCTAAGAGTAAGTTCTCACCTCCTTTTGATTATTAAATCAGTGTAAGCATTTACACTTTAAAAATCTAGACTTAAGAAGACATTAACAATGTAAGTTAAACTTCCAAGTGTATGTGTATACCGTCTTCCCCTTCCCACCAAAAAAAAAAAAAAGCTCAATTGCTAAACATTTACTAGAACACTCCTCGTTATACCCAAAGTGGACTAGTAGATATTCTTTCAGATTCAGTCTGCTACCTTCCACTTCCATGCATTCCTATAAGCATATTTCCCATGGATGGAATCCATTTCCTCCTCATCTCTACCTTTTAGAATTCTTATCTTCTTCCAAGGTCCAGCTCAAGGACTATGTCCTATAGAAAGTCCTCACATATCCTCCAATTTGAGTATCTCTTCTTTAAACATTCCTGGAGTTCTTGCAGGCGATCACTCCTTTGTGCCTATCACACTTTAGCACAAATTATTATTGTATTTCTACTTATCTGTGCGTCTGTTAATTCCTTGATGGCAAAGACAGAACCATTTTTTTTTCCATCTTTGTGATTGTAGTAATAAAAATGTGTTGAATGAATAAACGAATGAACTGGGTTAATTAGAGAGGGCTTCATTGTGTATGGCAGATTCGAACTTTAACAGAAATGTATGTTTTAAAGAAAAGATGGATTTGGATTGTCAGGGAAGAGAGGGAAGGAATTTCAGGTGGGGAAAAACAGCATAAGCAGAGGCCTGGAGGTACAATAATTTCAGAACTATAAATGCTACACATTTACAAAAAATCATTTGATTGTTTAATTACTTAAATTTCTTTTATGATTATTTAGTTTTGTGAATTTTGAATAACAAATCATAATTTCGATAGGATGGGTTACTCTGTCATCATACATT
>CM053583.1:334203473-334232928 GCA_028627135.1 Pseudochirops cupreus
TGGGGGGGTGGGGAAGGGAAGGGAGAAAATCTGAAACTCAAGGGATTGTGGAACTGAATCTTGTAAACTAAAAGTAAATAAACAAGTCAATGGAAAAAAAAAGAAGGATCTGATGGACTTGAAACAATCTTTTCTTTACCTTCTTTGTTTTTATGGTGAAACAAAGAAGAAGGCCTAATTTCAGCTACCTTTGTGGAGTGGAGACTCTTGTTAGTTTCATTTTTTCCCCTTTATCCTCTGATTTGTGAGGTTCTCCCTTTTTATTTTTCACATTTACTCTAACCACATAAGATCACAGTTTAGGATTGGAAGAGACCTTAGAGGTCACTTACCCCAACCTTCTCACTTTGCATTTAAAGAAACTGAGACCCAAAGTGGTCAAAAGGTTTACCCAAGGTCTTAATAGGCAGTAAGTGGCAGAGCCAGGATTTAAGCATGGGTTCTCAGACTTCAAATTCAGCATTTTTCGCACTCTTTGCATAGTCTCTTTCCTCTTATTGGATTAATCTCACATATTCTCAAGGCTCTTAATTACCAACCATCAACTAGGTAGTCTTCTGTCTCACTTTCAGTCTCTTAGGTCCCTCATGCACAATTTTCTTCTTATTAACATCTGTCTGACTACCTTGCCTTGATCTGAAGTTTACCATGACAACTCTTGAAGCTAATTCTCTTTAGGCTCCAAAAGTCATCACCAACAAACTTCTTTATCCATGTCAGAGACTTGGTCCAGTCTCCATACTTAACTCATGGTTGGTTGTTGTCCTTCATTCTCAAAGAGGACAAAAATGACATTACTGTGTTGGGGTCAAGGTACGGTGTGTCTGACTGTGGCTGATCAGACCAACACACATTCAAAAGGCTCTACCACAGGTCAGGCACAGAGAGTCCATATGAACAACTGAAGTGGAGGTGTCTCAAAATTTGCACATCAAAGAACATGGCCAGCCCATCAGAGCAGCTCCCTCTGTAGTAGAGTTTGAATGCTTGGCAGTTCAGCTAAAGAAGAGCCTCACTGCTCAATATCTTATCTTGCCAGGTGATCTTCAGGAGCTTCCTAAGACAATTCAGATGGAGGTGATTCAGTTTCCTGGCATGGTACTGGTATACTATCCAGGCATATTGTCCTCCCATACATTTCACCTCACAGGGTCAGCTTCACTCCCTTCTCTTCTCAAGTATAAATTCCAAATCCTGATTCATTTTTTTTCCCACAAAAATCCCCAAATCTGTCTCCTCTTCATCCTTAATGGCAAATTGCTCATCCAAGCTTTATTACCTCACATCTGCAGCAAGCAAACATCTCCCCCATTTCCACTCCTTTGCTCACATACAATTCAGCTACTCTGGAGGAGATAAATCAGCAGCGAATATTTTTGCATTATTTAGATTTGTTTTTCATGTGCAAAAACAAAGCCACGATATCTCAGGGAAGAGCACAAAGATTGATCTATTTGAGGATTATGGTACGTTGGATCACCATGTGCAAAGCCTCCAGAGAGGGCATTGTTTACCTAAACAGTAATGGCCCCTTCAGAGTTATTAGAGCTAATGCTGTTTATACAAATATTTAAATATGCCATCCTCCCCTGAATGAACCATAACAACCTCATTTGAAGTTATTTTATTATAATCGATAAACAGATAGACAATTTAAAAATTTACTAAGTAAGTTTACAACCCACTGCAACAACAATTCAGTTTATCACACAAGTACGTATCTAAGCAGCTTAAAAACACATCGACTTTATAATTCATATTTGTAACTACTCTGAAGAAAGGGTTTTCTTCATTTAATGGGCAGATAATGCTGATTTGGATGACTTTTTAAAAGATGCATTATTCATGTGGAACAGAAACAAAATCAATACATGAAAATTCAAATAAAAATAAAACCCATTATGACCCAACATTCAGGCTTAGACAACGATCATCTTGTGTATTATTTACTCAAGGAAGAGACCCCATAATGGCTCTTTTGGAACTGTGCTATGGACTGTATCATAAACTCCTGTTTATGCTGTTTGGAAATTAACAGAGCTGTGAATTTTTGACACTTTTATCCAACACATTCTACTGGGTTATATCTGGTTGTGAGAGCAAAGCCTAACCCTAATGTGTGGAAAATCACAGCCAATAGAAGATATGTTATGACATGACATTCCCCAATTTGTGAGAGGAGAAAATTCTTCAAATTAAGTTTACGACTTCAAATTACCTTGACTGTGATTGATGGTAAAAGTGTAGAAAGCATTACTAAAGGGATAGGTTGTGAGCAATTCAAAAGGAAAGTGGTAACCGCTACAAGCCAGCATGGTTTATCGAAGCAACTAGGTACTAGTGCAGTACATGGAGTATTGAATCTGGAGTCCAGAAGACCTGAATTCAAATCCTATCTCAGACATTACTAGATGTGAGACCCCGAGAAAGTCACTTATCCTCTGTCTGCCTCAGTTTCTTCATCTGAAAAAATGGAGATAACAGCACTTGCCTTCAAGGCTTATTATAAAGATAAAATGAGGTAATATTTGTAAATGCTTTGCAAACCTTTAAGTGAGATATAAATGTTAGCTATCGTGATGATGATAGATAAGTCATGTCAATCTAATAGCTTTTTTTCTCTTTTTTTCCCTTCTTTTTGACAGCATTACTGATAGATTAGACTGATACATTAGACATTTGACAAAGTCTTTTGTGATACTCTTGGGAATTAAATGGAGGAATACAAGTTGGATGATATTTACAATAGTTAGATTTAAATCTGGTAGAATGACTGGACACAAAAAATTGTGATTAGCGTATCAAATTTTCATACAACATGAAGATAAGAAAATAATTAATTGGATGAAATATTTAGGATTCAAAAAGACTGAAACATGCTACAAAAGGGGGTTAGTTGATCTAATAACATGTCATTTAAATGTAATTAGTGCAAAGTTCTACATTTTGTTTTTAAAAGACAAGCTTCATAAGTAAAGAATAGGATAGATAAAACTACTCAAAAGTTCATGTGAAAAGGACCTGGGAGTGCTTATGGACCCACAAGCAGAGGGAGTTAATAATATAACATAGCATTAAAAAGCCTAAAGTAATCTAAGCTGCATTAATAATTAAGAGTTTTACTGTACTCTTCAGACCACATCTGAAGTACTATGCTTAATTCTGAGCACCATATTTTGCATATAAGTTGAAGAACATCCAGAGTGACCTGAATGATGAGGGGTTATAAGTTGTACCAAAATTGAGGATGGTTAGCCTGGGCAACAGAAGATGTGATGGTCTTGGGTATGAGTCTTCAAGTATTTGAAGGGTTATCATGTAAGAGATTAGACCAATTTTTCTTGGCTGTAAAGAACAAAATGATGATCAATGTTGGAAACTAAGGGAGATGGATTTCAGGTAAGTAGAAAGAAAATCTTCCTAACAATTATAGGTATTCCAAAGTGCAAAGGGATGCTCTGAAAAATATCAACTGCCAATGGAGGTCTTCAAGCAAGGACTACTTGTCAATATGCTGGATTTGTGATTTGGGTGGAAGATGGGCTGGATAACCTCTGCGACCTCTTCCAACTAGATGATTCTACGATTGCTTCAGAAATATTGGTAAAATATGGAAATGTTAAACTGACTTTCTGTTATTATTTATGATACATTTAAGTGATGGTCATTGTTATTCCTCCTGTTGCTTCTGACATCACCCAGCAGGAAGTGGTATTTGAACTTCTCACTTCTGTTCTCTGGCTGGTCTAAGTCATGCATTGAATTGCCTGCAATTCTCTGTACTTCCTGGAATGTGGCATTGCTAAACCCTTTTTGTAATGGGCTCTAGAACCATTTCAGAGTTGCCCTGCTGTGGTGGCATGACAGCTTGAATATAGTGCCAGGCCAAGTGAGCCTTCACTCTACACCCCCTCCCCCACATGACAGTTCTTGCCAGCCTCTCACTTCACACAAATGTTTTCCCTGAAATGAGGAAGACATCCTCACATGTCTGATGTGATCAGTTGTGAGCAATAGAATGTGTCCCTATGATAGGGCACAATGGGTCTGTATATAATAGCCTCTTTTCCCTTGCACCTTGGTCATGTGGTCTTACTCACACTAGAACTTCCAGTGGTAGCCATCTCTAGTCATTCGGATCTATATCTTACCATTGGACCCAGATGGCTCAGGAGGAGAAAGTGAGACTGGTGACTTTGCACTGCCCTCCCTCACTTAAATCCAATTCACTTGCATGTCATGGCATCACCTCCCTGATGTCATGGTCCTCTTGGAGAATGAAGGACAAACAACAACAGAACTTCTGATAGCTCTAGAAATGTGACAAAGCACTCTTATTTCTCTCCAAATGTTTCTCATCTCTGAAGAATCTTTTTGGCAGCCAATGGAAGTACCAATACTACTTTCTGACATATCTGGGATAATTTGGGATAAGGAAATATGAGGCTTCCCAAACCCATTCCACTCATTCTCACATTGCCATAAGTTATCTAAATGAAGGGAAGCAAATAGTTGCTGTTATAATAATACCACTAATATAGTAATGATGAGGACAATGATGATGGTGACAATGACGGTGATGATGATGGCATTTATACTGCACCTTTGGGTTTGCAACATGGTTGACAAATATTACCTACTTTTATCCTCATAATAACTCCAGTGAGTAGGTGCTATTATTCTCCCCATTTTACAAATAGGGAAATAAAGTCTTCCTGAGTCTAAGACCAGCTCAGTATTTACTACCTAGTAGGCACTTAACAAATGCTGGGTGAAATTAAATCTCCTGTGTATAATGGAATGGAAAAAGCAGTAGATTTTAATCCAATCAAATGTTCTAACTTCTAATTCCAACTCTGCTATTTACTTCCTGGGTGAAACCTTGGACCAATCTTTAGTTTCCTCATCTATAAGAAGCTTTTGGACTAGACAATCTCTAAGGTCCCTCCCAACCTAACTCTATGATCTATTTAAGTACCTAAATAGTAAAATATTTATGGAATTATTACTCTCCAATCCAACATGGGGGAGCCAAGATTAGCTCAGTATCATATTGACCTGGTAGAGCAAGGAGTGGACACGCTGATCATGCTACCACCACAAAATCCAATTCAGTTCAAAAGCGTCTATTAATGAATCAATCCACAACTATTTATCAAGTGTCTATATGTGCCAGACGTAGCACTAAGAATTAAGCACCTTCTATGAAAAAGACCCTTAGGATACAGAAACAAAACAAAATAGCCCCTGTCCTCAAGGAACCACCACCACAACAAAAAATAGCCTCAACAAACATGCAAGCTGTGTTAGAATATAATTCCACTGAGACCTGCCACTTTTTAAAAAATGTGTTCTCCCTGTCTTTAATAGTTTCCCGAGATTTACATAGCTTCCATGTCTCCTATATAGCCCAGGAGATTTGGCGCTCCTTGTGAATTTTGCCATACCCTCAGATTTATTATCTCTGAATCACAACTTAGATCACAACCCTTTACCTCAGGAAGAAGTTTCCCTTGGATCCTAGTGACTATTCTTAATTATGCTTTGCACCTTCTTCCCTCTCCCTATAAGATGGAGGTGTGTGTCTGATAAACCTTTTACACATGCAGCAAGACCTGGGATGAGGCCTGCCTTCAAGGAGTTTACAGTCTGTTTGTTAGAACAAGATGGACAATGCAAGACAAGACATTGTGGAGTCAGTGCTGAGTGGCACGGTGCCTGTTGTTGTATTGATTGAGTTATGTTTGCCATGTTGAGGTTATGAGACTTGGATGGGGAACAGATGATTGATTAAGCGCTGGCTTCAAAAGTCAGATTGAGAGGCTGAGAGAAGAGTAGGAGGTGAGGAAGGAGTGGCAAGGGCAGACTATAGAAGACTTTTTCTAGGTATCTGGTTGTGAATAGTAATAGCTCATACACACACACACACACACACACACACACACACACATATATATATATATACAAGTATTTCACTTACTGTATATATGCATATATATAATTTTATACTCATCTCATTTAATCTTCACAACACCTTATGAGATAGTTATTATTATGGTTATTTTTAGAGATGAAGAAACAGAGGGTCAAGAGGTTAAGGAGGAAGAGGAGAAGAATGATGAAGAAGAGAAAGAAGGGAAAAGGAGAAAGGAGATGAAGGGAAAGGAGAGGAGGAGAGGTAGAAGAAGGGACCAGGAAACAGGGGAGACAAGATAGGATCCAGGCACGTACAAGACGAGAGGGTTGGGGTGGGGATGGGGGCTGGCCTTGGCAAGTAGAAAAGTCACTTCTTTGTCAAACACTGTGGCAAAGGAGGAGAAAAATTGACTGAAAAATTGATTCCAAGATTCCTTCTGTCTCCATGGAAAGGAATGTTGCAAATAGCAATAGCATGTACGTGGCAGTGGTGCTCAGAGGAGTCTCCAGTAATATGCACAGTTTGCTGATTTCCATCTGACTCCAAACTGCATGTGTAATGGAATGAACACTGATCATAAAGTCCGTGTTGTCTCCTCCTTATTAGAGGGTAAGCTACTTAAGGGCAGGAACTCTCTTTGGTTTTGTATTCCCAGGACTTGGCACAGCTCTTTTTCTTTTTTGGCTTTTTGGAGGGGGGAAGGCATGGCAATTGGGGTTAAGTGACTTGCCCAAGGTCATACTGCTAGTAGGTGTTAAGTGTCAGAGGTCATATTTGAACTCAGGTCCTCCTGACTCCAGGGCTGATCCTCTATTCACTGTGCCACCTAGCTGCTCCCTACAGATTAAGCTCTTAATAAATACTTTTTTTTATTTATTCACAAATGTGAATTTTAATTATTCCTTTCCCTTTACTCTAAGGGTTGGGTTTTTTTCATGAAGGACATTTCACATACTTGATGAATTCTCTAGGTGAACAAAGGCAAACAGATTTTGTGAACCTGAAAACATTCTCTCAATTTCAGGTAAATCTTACATTTAAATGCTTCCTTGGATTCATATGAATTTGAGGCCATATCATGTTGCATCTTCCTCTGATTCCCTCTCCCCCTTCTTAGGGACTAGAAAAGGTTTTTTGTGTTTTTTTTTTAAAGGACATTATTAAGTTAACCCCTGCACACCAAAATTCCAGTATAAAGAAACAACCGCAGGCAAGAAAGTGTACGATTACAAAAGTTGGTCCCCTTCCTTCCCAGAGTTACTATATTAAATGTTGCGCCTTAGTACCTCAATTGTCACTATTTTAATTCCTTACTAAAGATATTTAACCCTAATTTTGCCTTGATTGAATGAGTAGAAGGAAAATTTGCCAATCCCCTATCTCAGTGATTTCATTTAGTGGCACCAGCCACAAAGTCAAGAAAACCAGAGTTCCAATCCTACTATAGTTATTTACTAGCTGTGTAACCCTGGGCAAGTCACTTAACCTCTGTCTGCCTCAGTGTTCTTATCTGCAAAATGTTTTTTTATAGGTAATAGTACTGTACCTCCTAGAGTTGTCTAAAGGATAAAATTAGATACCATTTGTGAAGCGTTTTAGAAGCATTCAAATATTACATATACTATCTATCAATATTATTACATCCATCCTTCATCTTCAAACGTAGGTTGCTACAGACCCCATGGGGGGATCTGGGAGGCCTCAGCCAGAGCTGCCCCCAAACAGGACCATCCTTACCCTTCCTCACTACTCCCAGTCTTCTTACCAATCCCCTTCCTCTTTTCCTCTCCTCCTCTTTATCCCAACCCTGAAGGAAGAAAACCAGAATCTATTCTCTACTCTCACCCTTCTGTCCATTCTCCCATTTCTCAATGGCAGTAGACTGCTCTTGCTGGGCAGATATCCTAATGTATCCTGAGAAATATAAGGTCTTTCTTTCCTCCCTTCAGCACAGTGTTTGACAAATAGCAAGCACTTTAAAATGCTTTTTTCATTCATCTGTTCATTCATTCATTAATACCAAGTCTAAAAAAAACGCAGTCAAGGCTTGCATGTTGTGTGATCATCAATTGTCTCTCCATTCCTACACCCACCACGTTCCTTGACCTTATCAAGTCCAAGATGTCTTCCAACCATAGACAACCCCTATACCCATGCCACATAAAGCAGCAGTGTGTCTACTTCCTGATGGCCCTAAAGACAGTGTACTCCTCCCAGACTGCAAGCTTCTAGTAGCAGCTATTTATTCAATGGTAGAATATGGGTAGAAATGTCCTTGAGGAGGGACAACTGTCTCTTTTCCCAGCTCATCATCATCCCATGCTCCCAACATTAGCTATAAAGGAATGGGGACTAATTCAGCTTAATATAAGTTAATTCAACAAATATTAATTAAGCATCTGTTGTTTACAGAGCATTGTATCAGATACTGCTTTCATAGAAGTGAGTACAAAGTTTATATAAGCCCACCTCTTCTTTCTTACTGAATTTTCAGTAATTCATCCAATTCAATTACCATTAAGTGCCTATTTGGTTCAAGGCACTTCTGCACACTAGACAAGTCACCTTACCTCTCTAGGCCTCAGCTCCCTCATCTCTCAAATGAGGAGGTTGAATTAGATGAACAGGTTAAGGTCCTTTAGAGATCTAAATGCATAAATCTTTGACCCCCTTCTGGCTGAGTCAATTCAATGCCCAGTAGAACACACTGGTACAGAAGAGCCAAGGAATGTCAAGGAATATAAATGATCACGACAAAAATATGGAAGCTTTGGGGCACCTGAGTTTAGTCCAACAAATAAGTTCCTCAGAACTCCCTGAATTTTGTATTCTTCATTGAATTTGGACTTCCTGGTCCTGGATTGCTGTTCCAGCACCCAGGCTCCAAATTTTTCTCAGCGCTTAGATTTTCCTGCTTTACCGACACAGGTACCAACTTGGTCTTGCTTTCTGAATTTCCTTCTAATCTGGAGCCCCTCCCCAACTAATAGTCGATAAAAAGTACATTGAAGATGTACAAAACAAAATGCTAATTCAGTTCAATTCAATTAAACTAGTATCCGTGAAGCATCCCTTGAATTAAGGCAGTGAAGACTCAACAACCAAAAAATGAAATGGTTCTTGCCCTCAAAGAGCTTACAATTTAGTCTGTGATACACTGTGTACACAGATGAAGTGGGAAGAGCATCGTGGAAGGCTTCATGGAGGAGTTGGCACCAAATAAAAGAAGATTCTCAAAGGCAGAGAGAATTAGGGAGCATATTCCAGGCAGGAGGATGACTTGTTCAAAGGCTGTTCAAAAACAGAAAGGGCAACATGTCTCAGAGTCTGATAAAAAAAAAAGGAGGGACAGTTAGCAGATTTAGCTGAAGAAACATATATTGCAAGGAAGCTTGGAGTCAATAAGAATACTTAAGGAGACAACAGAAAAAAAGATATCTTGGATTCATCTAACTTTTTGCTACTTCAGTGATCACAGGCTTCCCTCTGTAACATGCATAACTCTAATGTCTTGATGTGAGATGTCAAGCTGACTGTGAAAGAGGGATGACAAGTGGAAGTACTGGAGGGATGGAGCATGAGCCTGACTAGAAAGGCTGAGACCAAAACGACTTGAGTCCCTTGCCAAAGTCTGTCAAGCCCATGATTAAACAAGGAACTGGAATTCTCTGGTCTTTTCCTTTCACATTCCTCTATGTCTCCCACAGCTAACCCAGCAGCGAACTCAACAGCCTTCCAAGCTACTCATCAGCTCCTATAGGTTTTTTGTGCCAAGTGTTTTTCCTTTGAACTCTCCATCAGACATCACCTCCTATGGGTTTCCATTTTAGAAAAGGGAATCTCAAGTCTGTTAGTAAGGGCTCCAAACAGATTACAAAGAATTCCCCATATAAAGCATGGAACAGAGGACAAGGAGAAGGGAAAGGATTACTGAAGACCCAACTAACATGAAAAAGATTAAGCCAGAAACTTTTTTCCTTTAAAGTGGTAGGAAATCAGAAAGGAAGAAGACATAAGTAGGGGTTTTACTTGCCATTAAGAAAACTACTGTATGGTGAGGAAGTTCCAGAAAGTGAATGGTTCCTTCTATTCAGTTGCTAGAACTATCTAAAGAAATAGCACTTACCTCTGGCCTGAGGTAATGTTCAAACAAAACCTTTTTTTGTTGTGATGGAGCCTTTACTTAAGCCCTTACTTCAGCAGAACCTACATATAGAAATGTATAGAGTATGAATATAAATTATGTATATTTGTATATATGAATGCACATATGCATTCATATATACAAATCTACATACATACATACATACACACACACACAGCATTAAATACAAGATAGTTTGGTAAGGAGGGCACTGGCAGTTGGGAGGACCAGGAAACAGTCCATTTGGAAGATGGTGCCTGTGCTACATCTTTAAGGAAGAGAGAGATACTATGAGAAAGAGAAAAGGAGGGAGTTCTTTCCAGCTATGGGGGATGGCCACTGCAGAGATGAGGCATCCATTGTGTGTCATGTAAAGAACAGAAAGAAGGCCAGATTTGCTGGATGACAGAGTGTGGGATAGGGAATTTAATGTTCAGTGAAGCTTGGAAAAGGGAACTACATAATCGAATCTGCGATAAGAAAAATTATTTTGGCAATAGTGCATAGGAACGATTGTAGAAGGCTGAGAATTGAGTCAGGGAGATTGTGGCTAGGGGTCTTTGGCAATAATTTAGAGGAGAAGTGGGCTTGAATTAAGGTTTTATCTGTGTTGAGTAGAGAGATGAAGTCAGCCACCAGAGATGTTTTGGAGGTAGAAATGACAAGATTTGGCAAGTAATTGGATATGTGGAGCAAAGGAGAGTGAGGATTCCAGGATAATGATGAGATTACAAACACTGGAAGGATAGTGGTGCCTTTGACAGAGGAAAAGAAAAGAAGAGGCAGTTTGGAAGAGGAAAGAGTTTAGGGAAAGGAAAGATAATCAGTTTAATTTCAGACCTGTTCAGTTTTCCATGTCAATGGGACATTGAATTTGAAATGTCTAATAGGCAATTTGGAATTGAAACTGAGGGGGAGCCTGGGACTAGATAGTTAGATCTGGGAGTCATTTGCATATTATAATAATATCTAGCCTTTACATAATGCTTTAAGGTTTGCAAAGTTCTATATTACATATGAAATATATATACATACACCTATCTGTGCATGTGTGTGCATGTATGTACATATGTGTGTATATTTATGCATGTGTATGTATATGTGTACATGTATATTTATGTATGTATATATGTATACATATATTTTATATATATGTATACATATATATAAAATCTCAAATGATCTTTAAAAAAACCCCAAAAGATCTTGTTACTTTCCCATTTTACAGATGAGGAAACTGAGACCGAGAAAAGTTAAGTGACTTATCCAGGTTCACACAGCCAGTCAGTGTCTTGTACCCCATGTCCAGAGTTCTCATCTATCATGCAACCTAGCTGCCTTATTAACATCAATTTGATAAATAATAAGCAAAAAAAGGCAAATAAAATAGGATATCTCCCAAAATTCTCCCTGAAACAAAAATGATTTATAATTTTTAATTAACTTTTCAAATATTCAGTAAGTCAGTGGTCAGTGAGCTCCTTGCTGTGGGACCTCATTCCTTCAGTTGTCCCACTATATTTCCTCTCTTTTTAAGATTATGATATTCAGTTGTCCTAGTTGGTTTCCCATCTAAATGCTAACCAGACCCAATCTGCTTGCTTCTAAGATCAGATTGTAAGTATATTCAGGGTGCTGTGTTCATGTGCTTTTTAAAACATCACAGAACCTAACAAAACAGGAGCAACAACAGTATATTTACCCCTCCTATCACCTTCCATATTGGTCTGTCCATTTTTGAAATTCCTTTTATCATTGTTGTTGTAGTCAGTGTATGTTTTTTTTCTAATTCTGCTGATCCATTTTTATATAAATTCT
The DNA here is from genome assembly GCA_028627135.1 of Pseudochirops cupreus. Classification (NCBI taxonomy): domain Eukaryota; kingdom Metazoa; phylum Chordata; class Mammalia; order Diprotodontia; family Pseudocheiridae; genus Pseudochirops; species Pseudochirops cupreus. Next base: position 334,215,353 of record CM053583.1, read on the forward strand.
CCTGTCTCTCAGCATCTCCTTTTATTCCTCATATTGGTCATCATATAGCCCAACAATATCAGATCACGTGAATTTACCATAATTTATTCAACCATTCTTTAGTCAATGGATACAGATGGCATCAGTGATAATATAGAAAACACGTAAAGCTTAGAATCAGTCGATCAGGGATCAAATCAGATACTTATTAACTGGGCAAACTTGAGCCATAAGGGCATTGGTTTAAAAAAAAAAGTATCCTGGCAACTCCTATTTGGACTGAAGAGGGACATTCTCAATTAGGTCCAGAGTCCATAAATCAGATTCCTATAGAAACTGGAAGATTTCCATAAATCATCAGTTAAATGACAATATTCAATGGCCTGTTACTGAACAATAAAGAATGAGTTTGTAAACACTATTGCCAGCTTTGGTTTTCTTCCTTCTGGGAGAAGCGGATGGGGGACAGGATAACCATTTATAGCACCTACTATGTGCTAGACACTGTGCTAAGCACTTTACAAATATTATCTCATTTAATCATCAAGGAGGAACAAGTGGGTTGCCTTAGAGGGAAGTTGGTAGACGCCTTCTCATTGGAGGTTTTCAAACAAAGGCTGGATGACCAATCACTTGTGAGGTGTTGTAATAGGGATTCATTTTGGAGTAGAAGACCATTGAGGTACCTTTCCGACTGTGAAATTCTATGGTCCTGATTCTATGATTCTGGTGACAGGTCATTTTTGAAACAGGCACCAATCTATGCAATATTAATTTCCATCCAAATATCATGCCCATTGTGCTCTTGTACAATTCTGGAAATTTTGGTTTAACCAGTAGGTTAAATAAGCTTTTATGCAGTGGCATGGAAACCTAGTCAGTATTTATAATATTGTTTCTATGGGGAAATGCTTTCCAAGTTCCAAACAACCAATTTACAAATGTATATATGAAGTTGATGTCAATTTTGGTGGAATAATGAAGTTTAGAAATTATTTGGGAGGAAAGTTCTCATCTCCTTGATACTTTACTTTTGAAGGGATGTCTAAGATAAAAAAAATTAGTATTAGAGAGAGTGATATGAGTTTTAGACAACATAACTCAGCCAAGAGAGACAGAGACATGGGGACAATGACAGACACACAGAAAGCAAACCTAAAAGATACCAGAATTATTGTTGGTGAATTCATCCAATGACGTTTATTTAAAATTTTATTATTTTTTTTACTAGGTGGTGATACTGATAGCTACTATTCTCAGCTAGCTTTATGATCATCCCAGTGATTATGATGCCTTACCACATTAAGCAGAAGACCTGGAAAAAATGGCAAGGTTTCTATGCTTCTCAGGAAGTGAACCAATGCCTAGTTCTTGCTCTTTATGGGTGGTCATGCTGATTCACTAAACAAGGGATGTAGATTATTGAGAATTTACTTAATCAGAAACAGCTCTAAGTCTCAATGCTACTGCAAAAACCCCACCAACTCTTTGACCTTACTATATTCTACTGAGCCCTAATCATGACATTTTAGCGTAATAGGGTCCTGTCCTCAAAACATACTTAGATATTGCATTTTACTCTTGGCATAAAATCATTAAAGGTAAACAGACATATATTTTTATGCACATACATATATAGATATACATGTGTATATACGTATGTGTATGTATATATAGATGTGTGTGTATATATGTGTGTATATATATGTGTATACTATTATATATATACTATCTATATCTCTCTATATATTATCATACATATGTATATATAGATATGTAGATATAGATATAGATATCGAGATATATATATATATAGATATATAGATATATATACATATTATCTCCCAGACCTCAACAGTTCCTAGATGATACACAGGCTTTTCTGAACCCAGGAGTTCTAGAAAATTCACAGTGCGGATTGCTTAGCTTCCATGGCTGCTCTTCATGCACACAGGCAAAGAGGAACAGACAATATAACCCAGTTTGACTCATGCATTCACTAAGGTTGGTCATTAGGTCTAAGGTTCAGGAACTTTGGACAAAGGGCTCCTCAAAGCAATACGCAATATACACAGACAAGGCATTTACTATGAATCAGAATTTTTTATAGCTGATGCTTTTTTTTGTTCAATGTCCTATAGCAAGAAGACACTTCTGACAGCTTCTTTCCAAGACTTAAGTCACCATTTGTGGAGTCAAAGGACTTGACACAATGGCAAGCCCCAGCAAGATGAAGCTTTCTGCTATCTTGCTGCCCTGACACCTCTCTCCTTGAGATCTTTAGCATACAGTACCTTTCTCCAGCTATTGTCCTGTTAAACACTTTCTCTTTTGCTCCACATTGGCTTTACACTACTACTCTGAGTAGTGAGAAGAGAGGCAAAAGATGGGTGCAGGATATTCTCCAAAAGACCCTTCCTCCACTCCCAGATTACAACCTTCCTATGCATCATTACTTGGTATATACAAAATAGTCTTGGAGAATCCAGGATTACCTTCAATGAGGTAACAAACAAAAAGAGACATGATACAACAGCAGGAGAAAGGTGCTCCATACTAGAGAGAGGGAGGGAAAGGAGTGGGAGAGGGAGGGAGGGAGGGGGAGAGAGAAAGAGAGAGAGAGAGAAAGAGAGAGAGAGAGAGAAGGGGAGGGAGAGAGGGAGAGAGAGACAGAGAGAGACAGAGAGAGACAGAGAGAGAGAGAGAGAGAGAAGCTGAGAGGCTAAGGCAGCAAGATGGCAGAAAGTTTCACTTTGCTGGGACTTGCCATTGTGTCTGCTCCCCCAACTCCACAAATTTAATGACATGAGAGGCATTAAAGCAGAATGTTTTGCAGAGGCTCCCAATGTTAATTATTATTAGGGATCAGGACTGGATCATTGATTTCGTTGGTATAAAGAAATCCTGGATGAGGAAACTCTCCATCAATGCAGGTCAGCACCTACTATGCATTTTATTGTCTTAGAGAATTTCCTACAGCACAAACAGGTTAAGTGACTTTCTCAGATTCACACAGTCAATATACATCAAAAGTCTGGCTTTGAGGTCAATGCTGTCCATTATGCCATGAAGCCTTTCTTATTAATCACGATATATACAGCATTTTATAGCACTTGCTTTACATGCATCATCTCATTTCAGTCTAAAAACCTTGTAAAGTTGGTAGAACAAGTAAAAATATCCATGTTTTACAGATGAGAAACCTGAGAAAGGTTAAGTGAATTGTTCAAGGTCACACAGCTAGTAAATAGTGAAGCCAGGACCCAAACCCAGGTCTCATATTTCCAGGCCCACTGCTCTTTCCATTATACTATACTATAGCCAAGCAGACATTAAAATTGATAATAATAATAAATCACTGTTGAACATACACTTATTCTTTTCTTCAGACAAAGAGAGGAACCTTTGCACAGAAAAGGCACTTAAAAGGCAGGATTCCTAAAGAGACACACAGGTTTTTTTTACCTTGGTGCTCTTGTACACTCAATAAAGGACAAGATAATTACATCCTGTCTAGCATGCTGATAAAAAAATAGCACTAGCCCAAATAATCAGAAAACCTCGATGATAACATCAGAACACCCCTTTTACTAAAACAACCGAGAGGGGAACTCAGGGGATACGAGATGACAAGCAGAATCAATAATGCTTTTGTTGGCTTGGCCTTCCCCAGCCTACCACACTTCTCCACTCAGGCTCCAGACTTCTTTGCATTAACTGCTTGAATTCATTGCACCATTTTCTCCCCCAAAGGAGGGGGGAAGGCATTGAGGTGGAAAGTCTCTACTTTTACTTTTTTTCTAAAAATTGAAATTATTTGAATTGAGTGAAAAGAAGACCATTTCATGACATGTGAAGTGGTTCTCACTCAGGTAGGTGATAGAGACTTTTTCAATGTCACACAAACTGCCATCATCTTGTGCTCTTAGGATTGAGGTATGATGAATCTCAATCTGGAAAGGAGATTGGAAGTCACCTAGTCCAGTTCTTTCATTTCACACGTATGGGAACTGGGTCTGAACTTTTGGTCCCCTTCTGAACATTTTTAAACAGTGCCTTGTACACACAGCTAGAAGAGACCCAAGAGACCATCTAATTCAACTCCCTATTGGGGGATGCTCAATAAATGTTGGTTTAATTGGATGAATTATTTTAAATCTTACGGGAGAATAGCTATTAAACATAATGCCTCTTCATTGCTACATGACTCCTTGATACAGTGAAAAAATACTAAGATGAAGAAACTTCATCTTGTATAAAATGAACCAATAAGTGCCTGCTACATAATAGGCAAAAATGCTTATTGACTGACCAACATCCTTAAAGGGATGCTCTATGACAATGGAAAATTAAACACCATAATCTCGCGAGAATAAAAATTATAGGTGACCCAAAGGGTAGAGTATTAATTATTTAAAATGACATATATTAAATGCTTATTGAATAAATATGCAAAAAAATGGCACAAAAAGAATCACCCAGATTATATATGACTAAAAAAGGAGATGTGAGAGGACTATGGTGAGGGATAAAGATAAACAGTTTACTGCTCTGATTTCCATGAAATATCAAAAGAACCAGAGGTTGGCCTTCAGAACTTCGGGTAGATTCTCTTTGGAGATAGGGCAGCGGCAAGAATCACACAGGACTAGAAAGCATGGAACCAGAGGAGGGAAGATTGACACTAATGAGTTCACAGACATCTTTAAGTAATAAAGAAATAACAAACTCTTATATTTTGCCCATTCAGGATAGGGGTCTAGAACTGGAAAATAAATACAGAATCACTCAAATACAGAAATGCGCTTCCTCTTCCTTTCCACTTCCAAGAATCTTTATCTTCCTTCAAAGATCACTTCATCTGTTCTCGCAGTCATTCCAGGATTGCCCAAGTTGTTAGGCCTTTCTCCCAACTGAAACTTGGATTATGTTTACTTGGCTAAAAGTGATATCCCTACCCCATCCACCATCAATAAAATGTAAGTTCCTTGAGGTTAGAGACTGTTTGTTGGGGGATTTTTTTGTCTTTTTAAACTCAGAGCTTAGTACAATATGTTCTTTTGGGAGAAGGGTATGAAAGGGAGACCTGTGATTTCATTCATCAGTGCAGGGAATTCCTAGCATGAAAAGTCATTCCACAAGTACATAACAGCTCTTGCCTGTAAATTGGAGAGCTGCCTGGGCATGTAAGAGTTAAGTGACTTGCTCATGGTCAACAGCTAGTATAGACAGGATTTGAACCCAGGACCTTGCATATAGTAGTTACTTAATAAATGTTCATCACATTAAATTAAGAGACTTACTAAAGGCCATACTGGTAGTAACAGAGCCAAGACTGCAACCGACGACCTATCTCCAATTCCATTGTTCTTTTTATATAAATACCATTTTACTATATGCAAATGCTTGGGAGAAAGTTTTTTTTTTCTTCCAGATGTCCCACTTGAGAATTTTATGTTTATAAATTGTCCTCAAACTCAATCAATTCCCAGATGTGTGAGGAAGGACTCTACAAGTTTCTGTTTTGCTACAGAGAGCATTTCCTGGTCCATAGCCTTTCTCTGAGCCCAGAGTTGATAACACTGAATGGTTTGCTATTTACTATCTTTGTGACCTTGGAGAAGTCCTTCTCTTCTTTGGTCCTCAGTTTCTTCATACTTAAAAAGATGGTATAGAAGTAGATTATGGATTTATAACTTTGATAATCATATTTTAATATGATTAACTTTCTTTTTATTATTATATTTATTTTATACACTTAGAAATATTATTGCCAGGAACAGTGGAGCACATTTATGATCCCTATGACTGGGGAGACTGCGGCTGACTGATATATCCCTAAAGTTCTGGAGTTCTAGGCTACAATAGGCTAAGGTGATTGGGTATCCACACCATGTCCAGCATCAGTATGGTAAGCCTATGGAACCAGGAGGTCTTCAGGTGGCCTTTGTTCAGTTGTTTTCAGTCATGTCTGACTCTTTGTAACTCCATTTGGGGTTCTCTTGGCAAAGATACTGGAGTGGTTTGCCATTCCCTTTTCCAGTTCATTTTACAGATGAGGAAACTGAGGCAAATGGAGTTAAGTGACTTGCCCAGAGTCACCCACTAGTAAATGTCTAAGGCCAGATCTGAACCCAAGAAGCTGAGTCTTCCTGACTCTAGGCCTGGCACTGTACCCACTGTGCCACCTATCTATTCCACTCAGGTGGCCTAAGGAGGAGCAAATCACCTCATATAGGAAAGAGCAGGTCAAAACATCTACGCTGATAAGTAATGGGACTGAGCCATTATTAGCCCCTGTGCTACCAGCCTGGGTGAGATGGGGAGGCCCAGTCTTTGAAAAAAATATAGATCAATATCTATCTATCTATCTATCTATCTATCTATCTATCTGTCTGTCTGTCTCTCTGTATGTCTGTCTCTCTGTTTATCTATCTATATTCTAGATATATGTGTTGTATGTATGTATGTATATGTTTGTGCGTACGCATATATATGTATATATTTCTACAAGGAGTCCACAGGCTCCATCAGACCGCCAAAAGGGTCCAATGACACAAAAATAGTTTAAGGACCTTTAGGTTAGATGGTCTCTGGAGTTCCGTCCAGTTCCAAATCCCATAATCCTAAAATTAGGGTCAGTTTTTACCCCCTTCTTTGTAACATAGTAATAATGGTGACATCTTTGAAATCCAAAAGCCTAAAAGTGGTGCCATGGTATTCTCTGATATTTCCATCTCTCTGCAGTTTCATAAATTTACCCTAATCTCATAAATATATCTAAGTAATTTCTCTATTATTCTTATTGGAAACAAGAAATGATAAGTATAGCAACTCAAATTTTTACAAATAGTGCTTTAAGGCTTATATAGTACTTTGCCCATGATAATCCCTCAAGTTAGACAGTGGGAGTATTATTGTTGTATTTTACAGATCAGGAGACCGACACTAACCAGCTATGGGGAAGTCATTTAACCTGCAGGGTCTCATACTCCTTATCTATTAAATGAGGATAAACATAATACTTGCCTAAGTACAAAATGAGGCTGAATATAATACTTACTCCCAATGTTTTTGTGAGGAAAATGTTTTGTAAACCTTCAAGTGATAAATGTCAGCTATTATGAGCTTGGGAGTCCGGATTAAAACCCAGGTCCCTTGGCTCTAGGTCCAGAATTCTTTCCATTATACCATATTGCTTCCCAAAGATTTTAACTTCTTCCTGACTCAGATCATTTCTTTAGTAACAAGAACTTCCCCAACTCTTCAACCCAGATCTTTTTCTCATGAAACCCAAACAGCTACAGAATTCAGCTGCTGATTTGACTACAACATTTCCCAGCCTAAAATCTCTTCCATTTTCAATAGGCTTTTCATTTAGGGGATAAGAAGACAGGAAAAAGGCAACAGCAAACTGGAAACATTTATCATAATATTAATTTAGGTTTTGAAATTATTTTCTATGAATCATTAATTTCCCTTAATGTCAGCCTGAAGGTCTCTTCTAAGGAACATATGTTAATTGGCAATAAAACAGTTAGAAATTTCAACCTGCCTCTTAATCTGTGCTACAGACCTTTTGGCCAGTGTGCTCTAAGGGAAACCAATACATAATATAGATTTTAAATCCTGGGTTATCTTTACTATCCACTTTCTCTGCTCCTTTTCCTAGACTTCTGTAATGATAATGTAATTTGATTCCTTTGTATTGACAAAGGTAGCAGGTACTTAGCATTTAGTAATTAATCAAGCCTCTGTTAAAGAAACAGAAATTATGAATCCCTGTTGCTGATGTAACAGGAAGGAGCTGGCTGAAACAGGAAGCTAATGCTGTGTGTACATGAGAAGCCCCTGCTGGGTCAGACAGATCTTTTTAGAGCAAGCTCCGTGGAGGCAGAAGCTGCTGCCACCAGGGAGGCTCAAGTGAAACCCCCTCCCCCACCTCCCCGGCTAGAGAGAATTATTTTGTTTTTTGGGAACCTGGGTGAGGTGATTTTGATTCTGGGAACCAGCTGAAACTTCTGCTGAGTCTCAGGGCCAGCCAGAGCTGTTGAGGATTTCCAAGGGCCAGCTGGAGATGCCAAAAGACTGAGAAAGCATGATTGTGATGCTGGTACTTTGTATGAACCTGTTGGTGGCTTTGTTAAGCCTTGACCTCCCGGAAACAGAGACTGCACAGAGAGCTGGACAAGGACCTGGGAGCTCTCTGCCTTTGAACCCAGGTGACAGTTTGGTGAATCTAGGTGGGATCTGGGACCATGGAAGAGGATCCAAGGAATCTGAGAGACCACCCCAAGTCAAGCTGAAAGGAGATGTTACTTGAATACTGTGTACTGACTGAGAAATTGTAATTTACTAGTGACCTAAGGGTGGAGGGTCTGTGTATTTTCTGATGATTGAATACTTAATGATGAAGGATGATTGAATGATTGAATTGATTGAATGATTGATCAACTAAATGATTGCACTTAGTGATTGATGACTGAATAAGTGACTGATTTGTAACTTAGCGTGCCCCATGAGTGGAGAACTTTGACTATTGTATTTTGTGATCCTTAAGGAGGCAAGCCTCCTTAAGGATGATTGAATGATTGAGTTACTAAATGATTATTCTTTGTTGAAAACTTTGTGAACACTGTGGTAAAAACTATGTGGCCATATTAGTGATAAGTCATTGTGAATGCTGTATTTTGATTCTGTGCTAAGTTGTAACATTGTGAATGTTGTACTTTGATTTACTGTGAATGTTTTGCTCTGATTTGTTATAGAATAAATAAGAGGGTTCACTATACTGTGTAATCAGAACCTTAAAAGCTGTTCACAGTAGCATTCTTCTGGAAGCTGCTCATGAGTGGCATTACAACTTTTCAGCTGTTGAAAGTTCCAAAACTAAGCTTATTCCATCCTTTCAAAAGTAATGCCTTGAAGCCTCAGCTGGGTACTTGCAGCTGCTCAGAAATCCTTCTAGAGACCATTTATTGGCTTCCAAATCTTCTCTTCTTTAAACTTTGAACTCCAATATTTAGTCATTTTTTTCAGTCACATCTGACTCTTCATGACCCTATTTGAGGCTTTCTTGGCAAAGATACTGGATTGGTTTACTATTATCTTCTCCAGTTCAATTTTACAGATGAGGAAACTAAAACAAACAGGATTAAGTGACCACTCAGCTATTAAGTGTCTGAGGTCAGATTTGAACTCAAGAAGATGAGTTTCCTGACTTTAGGTCTAGCATTCTACTCACTGCACCACATAACTGCCATATTGAACACCAATACTAGCCCTTAAATAATGACTTTTGTTATTTTATTGAGGCTATACAGGTCTAATCAAATTATTTCATACCTTGAAAACTTGCAATGGCTTCCCACTGCCTACCCCAAAATGTCAAGCCCTTTATTATGACAATCTGGATACAACCTGCCTTGGTAAATGTACAGAAATACTTTTAAGGACTTTTCTTTCAAACAAATTTAAAAAATAAGGTTGTCAGAGTATTTTACACAATCCTCAAGAATAAAAGTTTACATTACTCCTTGAATCTCTGAGGGAGACTCCCCTCTCCCTTGCCTGAACACATAAAAACACTGGTATCAGGCTACTTCCAACTCTACCTCACACTTTATTCACATATTACAAATTCCAGTGAAACATGTCTATTGGCTATCCCCTTAATGCCCCACGCTTCCCTATCTATGTGTTTTTGTTTATTTCTTCCTTATACTTGGAATGACTTTCTCTAATCTGTCTTTGGACAGGCTGTTCATTTTTCAAGCCCCAGATGAAAAGTTATCATTCCCATTTATTAAACCTTTCCAGATTTCCTTCACCAATCTCAAAGTACTTTGTTTTTCTCTTATCATTGTATTCCAATTTGCACTGATATTATTTATGTATCTGTCATCGCCTCTGCTTAAGACTACTTGAGAGAAGGAACTGCATCTTACTTATCTTTATTTTTGTTGCTTTTTTTTTAACTTTAATAATATTTTGTTTTTCCCAATTACATTTACAAAACAATTTTTAGCACTCATTGTTTTATTTTTAAGTTTTGAATGCCAAATTCTATCCCTTTCCCCTTCCTAAGCCAGTAAGCAATCCGATACAGGTCACATATGTGCAGTCATAAAAACCACTTCCATATTTGTCATTTTGTAGAAAAAAATTCAAACAGAAAGAAAGAATGAAAGAAAAAGAAAGAAAGAAGGGAGGGAGGGGGAGAAAAGAAAGAAAGGAAGGAAGGAAGGAAGGAAGGAAGGAAGAAAGAAAGAAAGAAAGAAAGAAAGAAAGAAAGAAAGGAAGGAAGAAAGAAAGAAAGAAAGAAAAAGGAAAGAAAGTGAAAATGATACGCTTTGGTCTGTATTCAGATGACATCAGTTCTTTCTCTGGAGGTGGATAGTATTTTTCATTGTAAGTCTTTTGGGACTGTCTTGGATGATTGTATTGCTGAGAATAGCTAAGTCATTCACAATTCTTCATTGTAAAATATTGTTGTTATTGTGTACAATGTTCTCCTGATTCTGTCACTTTACTTTGTATCAGTTCACATAAATCTTTCCATGTTTTTCTGAAATCATCCTGCTTGTCATTTCTTATAGCACAATAATATTCCATTACAATCATATACCATAACTCAACCATTTCCCAATTGATGGACATTTCCTCATTTTTCCAATTCTTTTTTTTTTTTGCTGAGGGGGGGGGAGGTGCAGGGAAATTGGGGTTAAGTGACTTGCCTAAGGTCACTCAGCTAGTAAGTGTTAAGTGTCTGAGGCCAGATTTGAACTCAGGACTTCAGGGCCAGTGCACTATTCACTGCACCACCTAGCTGCCCCTCATTTTCCAATTCTTAACTACCACAAAAAAGAGCTGCTATAAATATTTTGTACAAATAGGTTCTTTTCCCCCCCCTTTTTTTTATCTCTTTGGGATATAGACTTAGAAGTGGTATTGCTGGGTCAAAGGGTACACAAAGTTTTATAGCCCATTGGGCATAGTTCCAAATTGTTCTCCAGAATGGCTGGATCAGTTCACAACTCCATCAACAATGAATTCTTGTCTCTGACCACTTCACATATATACAAAGTTAATTGTGTTTTGTTCTTTAATTGTAGTATAACTAAACTGTGGCACTCAAAATTTTTAGGAAGCAACAAACTGTTAATAGCCACATCAAAATTTTGAGATGGGCTTTCTATTAAATTACATTGGGATACCTTAAAGATTTCAAAGGGAGATGCATTGATATCATCTTGAACTCAAAACGTAGTGGCATTGATTTGAGAGGTGTAACACCCAGGTTCAATGCTTGACTCTGACACATATGAACTGTGTGACATCACTAGGGCAAGAGATCTGATTTCTCTATATTATGATAATAATACTTTTAGGACTACAGGAATCAGAACTGGAAGGGAACCAGAAATAATCTAGACTCAACCAAAATGGGTCAACCAAATCCTAACAAGTAGGTTAAAGACTGTAATGGTAATGGGGATTTGAAAATCTTTGCTGCCCCTTGTAACAGCAAGCAAACAAGTACTTAGTGCCTTGTTTCAAGTTGAGCTTTCCTGATTATATCAAGCTTTTGTAAAAAAAAAAAAACAGAACTTGTGAATCCCACAATGGGAGAAACTTGCTGATGCAACATGAAGCGGTAGGGCAGGGAGGAGCTAATGATCTTATATAAGGAGAGGCGAAGGCTGGAAAGAGAAGAATTGAGAACAGAACTTGTGGTGGCAGAACTGAGAACTGAGAACTGAACTGAGAACGGAGAAGAACTGAGAAGAGAATTGAGAAGAACTGAGAAATGAGAAGAAAGGAGAACTGGGAGGAAGCATGGCTGTGGTGCCAGTACTTTGTCTCTGTTTCAATTTTACTTTGTCAGATTCATCTGCTAAAAGAAGATGTTGCTGTTGTTACAGAAGCCTGGGACTTTACTGCTGGTTCAGAAGCTCTGAAAGAGGATTTTCTTGTTGTATGTTTACAGAAATCCTGGAGGAAGGTCTTACTGATGTTTTCAGAGGTCCTGGGACTATACTGATGATTTGTGTTGATTTCTCATAACTTGTTGGGTCTATGTTGATTTCACATGCAGAAAGTGAATTGATGATGGTGCTGGAAATGTGCATGAATGTTATTGTGGCTTTGTTAAACTTTGTCTTCCCAGGAACAGAAACTGTGAAGGACTTGAGGTGGACTAAACACTGTGAGCTTCAATATGGAACAGGAACTGCACAAGGAGCTGGATAAGGAACTGAGAGCTGCCTGCCCTTTAATCTAGGTACCAGTTGGATAGATTTGAGCAGGAGTTAGGACCATGGAAGAAGAACCATGGAATCCGAGAGCCAGCCTCAAGTCAAGATGAAAAGACCTCTCCTTGGGTATTTAATGCAAACTGAGAAGATCATGATTTTCTGTGGCCTAGGGGTGGGAGAACTTTGTACTCTATTTCCTATACCTTTGCAGGATGATTAAATTAAGGATGATTGGAAACTAATCTCCAATTAAAGAGAAAGAAGACTTTTTGATTGAGAGATTAAGACAAAGTGACCTAGGGGTGGAGAACTACAACCTTTTGTATTTTGTGTCTATTAAAAAGGCTTGCCTCCTTAAGGATACCTGAGTTAAGTTCTTACTGAATGATATCTTTTGCTTAGAACTAGGTGACCACTTTGGTGAAAACTATGTGGCCATTTTAGTGATAAGTTATTATGTCATAACATACAAATGCTGCACATTGATTTCTGTCAATGTTTTGTCTTTGTTTCTGAATAAATAGAAAGTTCACTATATTATGTAATCAGAACCTTTAAGCTATTCACAGTAGCCGTCTTCTGGAAAGCTGTTGGTGCTTGGCTTTACGAAGACTCCCAATAGTAGTAGAGAATAATGATACTAATAATGAAAATAGCTAGTATTTGTATGTTGTTTTAAGGTTTGCAAAGTGCTTTACAAATGTCATCTCATTTGAATTTCTTAACAATCCTACAAGATAGGTGCTTTTATCATCACCATTTTACGTAAGAGAACATCAGACCATATCTGGCATGTTCCATTCATCTCTGGTCACTGCTTTTTAGGGAGGTCACTGAGGAGGATATGGATAGTGTCCACAAGAGGACAAGGAGGGTGGCAAAAGGTACCAAGTTCAAGTTATGTAAACATCTGCTAAAGAAATCAGACATATTTAACCTATTCTACTATTCTTGTCCTTTATGTGAAAAGCAAACCATTGCAAGCACCCTCTCAGAGCTAACATGAATCTAAATGTCCTCTCATGATTCCTAGTACAATAACATTTTATAATTTGTAAATATAATTTAATAAGCACTTTGGTGGAACTAAAGTAACCTTAATTATCTTTATGAAAAATTCATAAGGATGGGAGGAACTGGTTGATAGAATGCTACACCTGGAATCAGGAAGACCTGAGTTCAAATCCAGCCTCAGAACTATCTAGTTGTATGACCCTGGGCAAGTCACTTAACCTGTCTGCCACCAGATGGGATCATAAAAGTGCTTACCTCCCAGGGCTGTGGTAAGAATCAGATGAGACAATATTTGTAAAGCATTTAGCATAATACTTGGTACACAGTAGGTGTTTAATCAATGCTTTGCTCCCTTCCTCTCTCTGCTTCCTTTCCAATCATCATTAAGTTGAAGGCAACCTAAAGAACTCTGGAAATTCTATCTACAGCTGATTTTTCCCTTCCCAATTCAAAATTACTGAAGGGTCATGAGATCAGAGTTCTTAGAGCCGGGAAGAACCGAACTGATAATCTCTTCCAATGTTCAATAAGTGGACTAACCCTAATTGACACAGGCAGTCAATACTCTAAACTCAAACCCAGGTCTTTTGAATTCCAATCCAAATTTAACACATTCAGTATTTTTTCTTCCCTTGCACTAGACATCATTAAGACATTCAGGAACCATTTCAGTGCAGTGATTTTTGTTGCCTTTGGCTAGGTAGCATATTTTCTTTCTTCAGAATCTTCCTCCTCTGGTCTGGTTCTACTCACTTTCACATTTTTATTCCTGCTTATGATGACACTGGAAAACCTGGTGCCTCTTACTTAATATTCCATCCAAACCGTTTACATATTCCATAAACAAGTGATGCACCAAATTCATTCCCTGAAGCATTCACTGCTGTCCAGAAAAGAAAATGTCTAATTACAGGCACTTAAGGATTTCTCTTCTAGAGCCAGTTTCCGACCCTCCAAGGAGCACCTTCTAATCTGTGCCAACACTCTTTGGCATGGTTTTTTATAAGACACTTTGGGATGCTAAATAATACATTTGCTTTTGTCTTTCATGGAAATAGCATTTCTCTGGCAAGTTCTACCAGCTAGTTACCCCCCAAATAATGGGGCAAATGTATCTCCCTTTGCTTTAAAAAAAACCAAAACAACAAATATAGGCATCCCCTTCACCCAGCTGTACAAAGTCAACAGAGTTCGTTCACTCTGGTTTTCAATAGCAAGCTGTTGTAATTCTCAAAAATTCAGTTCAGACCAACAAACATTAAGTGCCCACTACATGCAACAAATTATGCTTAAGACTGAGGAGAAGGAGAGATATAAAGTTTAGATAAGACATGGTCCTTGCCCCCATTGCATTTACAACCTAGCAACAGAATAACTCACAAACACTGTAACTCAAATATTCAATCTGATGAATGATCTCATCAATTTGTACATTCCTTCCAATGATGTAGATTGCAACTTAACTGTGTCTGATAATCTTATGCTATTTTTTTCGGTGTCTTCTCATAAGCTGACCCAAAGGTGTCCACACAATATGTCAGAGGCTTTCCAGGCTTTCTCCTGACAGCTTGAAGATGCAAGTGGAGCACTCATTCTATTATTTTCCATCCTCACCATAAGATTCGTCTATTATTTCTTTCTATTATGTTTTTCCTGACAATTTTTATCTCTGTTCTTTGAAGTTCCACATCGGTTATGCGCTGCAGCCTGTTCACATCCACCATGTTTCTTCCCAATGCCATCTGTGGGGGCATTCTTTTTCATTGTGGGGTTTGCAATTTTTGGAGAACACTGTGTTCCACGTCTTGCAGTCTTACACTTTGGTGTAATATTGGTTCTTTTTTTTAAGTCTTTATTTCCCAGAGATAATTTGGATTATTAAAAAAAAAAGCTTGACAATTTCCTGAAGTCAGACCTACAGGATACAAATAAACTGTAACATTAGTTACCTATAAAAGTACAAATAATGTAACACTCAATATTAGAGAAGCGTGAATGAAAGTGTAATGTGAAGGAGAAGAATATCAGGAAAGTATGATATTTCTGTAGGCACGGAAGAAAGGATTTCAAGACCAAGGGCTGAGGATCAACTTCAGTGAGGAGCAGAGGTAACTTTTCTTCTGTGAACAGAGGTCAACATTTTCAATAAAGAAATGCTTTTAAGTCATATGCTGCGGGGGTGGGAACGGGGTGAGAAGGTTTAAGGAGAAAAGTGAGTATCTCACAGATAATTTTAAGTTTTATTTTGGGGTTTGTTTGTTTTGAAGGGACATCTGGAGCTGTGGTATCATTGGTGTGGGTAACTTCCAATGAAGTAATTCCTTCCACCTTCCAAAGCAGATCAGAACCTGCATGCAACTTGAAAGTCTTAGAGGAGTATTTGGGGGCCCAAGAGGTTAAATGATTTGCTGAGAATCATATAGATTCTATATATCTGAACACAGGATTCTAATGACTACTTTTGAACCACTAAATTATTCTGCTTCTGCTTTTTAAATGTTTAAACAAATAACATTATTACAAAAAAAACATGAAAATGTACATAATCCTAATGGGACAGAAAGGCATAACATGATATAATGGGTAATGAGATGGCCTGGAAATTAGGAAAGCCTGGGTTCAAATCCTACCTCTAACTAATATGACTGATCCAAGTGATCCTGGACAGATCACTTAACCTTTCAGTGGTCCAGGCAATTCTCTTAAGATTTTAAGTTGGAAGAAAAGAGGCCAATTTGCATTTACTGAGGAAGCCCCAGGAGCCCCTTACACTGATGAAATCAGAGGTCCAGTTCTCATTTTGTTTTGTTCTGTTTTCATGATATAGAGACTACATTGAATGGAAGCCTAAATATTGTGGAAAGAGATTTTAAGAAATGGAATTTTAAGCCATATATGCAAGAATAGGTTATGTTTCATACTGTCAACTGGAAACCAACTTGTTGGGGGGTAGTATTAACGAATATGAATTCACTATAAGGTGTCTTAGAATGGAGTTGAATTATAATTTATCTGTTAGCCAAGAGCATTGACTGAGTACCTTGGATGAGCTGAGTTGAGCACTGTTTGAGGAGCAGATACTGAGAATGAGACATGATTCTTTGAAGTCACTACTTAATCTGCAACTCTTTAATCAGCCTGATCTTAGTGGCATTGCTTTCTCATTTTATACATTGTTATAACTGCCTGATAGGCCACATCTTGGAGAGTTATTCGGTGAAAAAAGTTCGTTATTTGTGTTTACTCTGTGCAAAATATTGGGTTAGGTTATTAGGGAGAGAAAGGGGGAAAATGGTATAGTCTCTCCCCTCAAGGAGTTTATAATCAAATGGAGAGGATATGATATGGTATGATAACAAGTACAACACAAGGACTGCGGTGGGGGCAAAAGAGAAATGTGCATGAAGTGTTCTAGAAAATTTTTGGGAAGAAGAGATGACTTTCAGATTAAGGAATCAGTGAAGGCTACTTGGAAGAGATGGTACCTGAAATGGGACATACAGGAAGGAAAGGATTTTAACAGGTAAAGGTGATAAGGGAGAGTGTTCCAGGTATGCTTAAAATGACCTGTCAGTTGAATTCAAGCAACAGCTTGCAGTACAGTTTGAATGGAAGAAAAATGTATGAAAGAGATTAAGCTAGAAAAGTCAGTTGCAGTCATATCGTAAGCTCCTGCTCACTTTTCTTCTTCTCTCCTTATACTTTTTCTTCCCCTCGCCCCTCCCTCCTTCCCTCTCTGTAATGTAATCTTCTCATGGGTAACTATCATTTCTATGCAGATAGCTCCCCGATCCACATGTCCAGCCCCAATTTTTATCCTGTGCTTCAGTCCCATGCCACCAATCATCTGTTAGACATCTCAAACTTAACATGTTCAAGACAGAACTCATTAGCTTTCTCTCCATACCAACCCTTTTTCTAAACTACCCTATTTCTGTCAATTTCCCAGATTTTAAACTTTATCCAGTTCTTTACTCTTTCTCATTCCACATATTCAATTAATTGCCAGATCTCACCATTTCTACCTGCACAACATCTTTCACATCTGACTCACACCTTAGTTCAAGGCCTTGTCACCTTTTGCCCAAATTACTGTAACAGATTCATAACTGGTCTCCTTCCCTCAAGTCTTTTCCTAATCCAGACCACACTTCACATAACTACCTAAGTAATTTTCCTTAAGCATAGACCTGACCATGCAACTCCCCTCACTCAATAAACACCAATGGCTCCCTATTGTCACAAGGTTCAAATACCAACTCTTCTATTTGGCTTTTAAAGTCCTTCACAACCTGGTCCCAAACCTATCTTTTCCATCTCACTGTA
>CM053583.1:334233428-334309908 GCA_028627135.1 Pseudochirops cupreus
GCTTGTCTTTCCAGTGGGGATGGGTGGTGAGGGAGGAGGAGAAAGAATCTGGAATCTGGAGTTCCATAATCAAATGTTATGAATGTGTATCTATCTATCTTTGTATGTGTATATGTATATGTATATCTATATCTATATCTATATATATATATATACACATACATACATATATATATGTGTGTGTATGTGTATATATATATCTATATATATATATGCAATTATTATTATTATTATTGACTACATCCAACTGGAACTTGAGATACACAGGCACTGCAGTTGGGAGATCCATCCTGCCCTACCAAAAAGTGACATAGGAGAGAATAGACTGGGGGAGGGGGGAAACACTGGGATGGCTGTTTTGGGGTGGTGGGCGGGGTAAAGACGGGGAGAAAATATGTAACTCAAAAAAAATTTAATAAATAAAAAATAAAAAAAAAGTGTATACTCACTGCCTTCTCTTCCTCTTTTTTCAATCACTCCTCAACTCCTTGCAATCTTGGTTTCTCAACTCATGACTCAACTAAAACTGTTCTCTCCAAAGTTATCAATGGTCTTTTAATTGTGAAATCTGGTCTTTTCTCAGTTCTAATCCTTCTCCCTCACATGCTACCCTTGATACTTCATTTCACTGTTTAATTAATTAATTGACTGTTTGATTATCCTGTTCTTAATATTCTCTCCAATTGGGTTTTTTGTTTTTGTTTTTGGTGACACTGCTCTCTTCTGGTTTGTCTCCTGCCTGTCTGACCACTCCTTTTTGATCTCCTTTGATGGCTCATTATTTATAGGATGACCTGTAACGGAGGGTGTTCTCCAGGTTCTGTCCATGGCCATTTTTCTTTTCTTCTACCTACTCTTTCCCCCTCTTGGTAACCTCATCAGTCGCCATGAGTTTAATTGTTATCATGAAACAGATGACTCACAGTTCTATATATCCAGGACCAGTCTCTCTCCTGAACTTTAGCCTCACATCACCAATTATCTATAGGATGTTGCAAATGGTAGATCTTGGAAGTATCTTAAATTCAACATGTCCATACTCAACTGATTTTATTTCCCTCTAAATACTCCCCTCTTCCAAACCTCCCTATTTCTGTCTATCAGCCTTACTTTTATAATCTTGCAGGTTTGTAACCTAAGAATTATCCTTGACTTGTCATCCTCCCTAACCTATGTATCCAGCCAGCTGCTGCTGTTTGCTTTTCTACATTCACACTACTCTCTCATCTGACCCCCTCCTTTCCAGGTACCCTTTCCTTTCCAGGTACCACTCTAATTCAGGCCCTCATCACCTCTTGCCTACATTATTGCGATAGCTTCCTGGCTGATGCCACTTCCTCAAGTCTTTCCTCTCTTCGGTGCATCTTACACACTACTGCCAATGAGACCAAAACTACACTTATAATTCCAACCTTCCTTATTACTGTTGACGGTACCACTGTCCTCTTGGTTACTCAGGCTTGAATTCTAGATGTCATTCTCTACTTATTATTGTCTCTAACCAAAAACCTATGGTCCAAACCTATTGGTTCTACCTTCGTAACATCTTTGGGGGTTTCTTTACTTCAATATTCTCCTCTGAAGATGAACCCCAGTCATCTCTATTCCCATAATAGCTTTCTGTGGTTGAATTCTTATTCCTTTGCCTGAATTTTTTTTTTTTTGTGGTGAGAGCTTCGTTATATGTAATCACCTCTAGCCCTGGCGTGTGGGGGATGGTGCCCCTTGCCCCAGATCTTCAGTTCTTCCATCTGGCCTGAAACCAAAGCCAAACCTCCAGGCTCCTGTAGTAAGTGCCCACATCCAGGGGCTGTCTGTCTCACTGCTTCTGCACTCACCAGATGTGTGCTGGTTCCTTCTTGCCCCTGCTGCTCTTTAATCTTCGCAGAACCACTGGGTCAGGTGTTCCTTGTCTTCTTCCCCGGCTCAGACTCCCAACTCCCATCACTACTGAAGCAGTGGGGTGGGGGTGGGGGGGTGGAGTTCCTGTGGCTGAACTGAGGTAGCCTCTCAAATCAACTAACCCCTAGACTTTCCACTTATTGTTAAAGAGGACCCTAGCCTGGAGGTGTTTACCCTTCACAGGGACCAAACCTCATCCTGGGGATTTTTCTTTGGATCTTCTCAAATTGTCCCAGGAAGACCCAGGTTATGCCCCTATTCTTATTTATTTTTACCCACACTTTGTTTGCCCTAAGGTACTATTTTATCTCTTTTGTGGGGGAAAATCTTGAGAGCTTGGAATTTTCTGACCTGTTCCACCCTTCTCTCCCTGCATAACATCTTTCACATAAGCACTGCTACCACCCTGGTTCAAGGACTCATCACCTCATGGCTGGACTATTGCAATGGCCTACTGTTTGTTCTGCCTGTTGCATGTCTCTCTCCACTCCAATCCATCCTCCCCTCAGCTGGCGAGGTGATCTCCCTAAAGTGCAGGTCTGACCACATCATTCCCCATTCAATAAACTCTAGTGACTCCCTTTCACTTCCCAGAATATATGTAGCATTCACTGTTAGGCATTCAAAGTCTGAGACTGGCTCTTGAATTCCTGACTGATAACTTCTGTCTTTCTGTTTCCTACCTTGAGCACAGGTCAACAACTAGTCATCATGAGAAATGGGCATTTCCAGCCTTGACTCTTGAATTGGGAGTTCCTAAGGCTGGAACTTTGGCATCAGTTGAACAAATGGAGAATTTTCTCAGCATACTTAAAGGAGAAGATGAGCATTGCCAAGATCATCTCATAGCTGGAGGACTAAAGAAAGCCATGCCCTGGCCAGCAAGGAAATCTAGACCTTGTGAAATATCTACTCAACAGTCCTACAAAGTCATATTAACCTTTTTCAGGGGAGTATAATGAGTATAATGGGCTATTTGAGATGTCTCATGTTGTCTATAATTGTTAACATATACCCATAAGTCTTTTTCATTCTAAGCAATTTCTCTGGTGGTGTGCCTCAGTTTCTTCATCTGTAAAATGAGGGTGCTGAACTCTACAACATGTAAGGTCCCTTCTAGCTCTGAATTCATCACCCTGTGAAATAAATAGCAGTCTGATATCTGATATCCATATTGAACACTGAATATGTTTTCTACAGAAGACCCTGTTCCCCATATTTTGGGGAGATTTTAGACATGAGCTATACTTAAGCTTTGCTTTAGAGATTTCTTTTGGAGTTACTCTGAAGTGGGGTTTGAGCCAGAGCTCAGAGAAAGTTTCTTCTATGGATTGAGGCCTCACAGGATTGAACCAAGGTCCATGTGAACTCTAAGGTCTGCTATAGTCCCTTGGGCTGTGTGTGTGTGTGTGTGTGTGTGTGTGTGTGTGTGTGTGTACGTATACATGCATATATATGAAAAGCACATAAAATACGTACGTTGAATTGAATCAATTAAGCAACTGGAAAATAATACAAAACATTTAAGTACAAAGATACAAGTTACAGTATGACTCGGAGTTAAAAGGATCTGATTTCGAATCCTGCCTCTGACAGTTTACAAGATTGGACAAGACACTTAAGTGCCCTGAGCCTTCATTTCCTCATCAGTGAAATGTGGATAATAACAGTATCTTCTTCCCATGGCTGTGAGAATAAACTGTACTGAAAGATGTAAACCACTTCACAAACCTTAAGGCGTTATATAAATGTTCCACTGTGACTGTTGCTACTCTTAGTGGGATACTGAGAAGCCTTACTGCACCAAAATATGACCTTCCTCACTGACCTTCCAGATATCTTTAGATTAAGGTAATGTCTCACCAAACCCCTTCAAAGAATGCAAGTACGATAACTGAAAGAGGTAACGTTAACTCATTCTCATGAATTAGTTTATCAAATTAGCAGAAAACACAGCACAGCACCTTGAACACAGTAGTTCAATAAATGTTTCCAGATTTTTTTCTTTTTATCATCATTACCTAGCACAGTGCCTTGACCATTTGTAGGGACTCGGGAAATGCTTGGTTGCTGTTTCTGAACTAGAAAGAGCAGGCCTCTAAAAGTACAGAAGCCAGAGCAGGGAAGATTTTTCAGAATTGGAGGCTCTAGAAAGAATCAAAGTAGGTAGCACTGCCCAAGGAGGCTGGATCTGGGTGGCAGGTAAACTGTATGCAAAATACACCCATTTTATACTAAATGGGTCCCCAGACAGAGTACTGAGGCACAAAACACAAGAAGGAAGAGACTCTCTTTCTCTTTGTACCACCATCATCGGGAGGCAATTTTGTTCAGTCATTTTCAGTTGGTTTCAACTCTTTGTGACTCTTTAGGGTTTTCTTGGCAAAGATATTGGAACAGTTTGCCATTTCCTTCTCCAGCTCATTTTACAGTTGAGGAAACTGAGGCAAATGGCGCTAAGTGACGTTCCCAGGGAGGCTAAGTCATCAATAAAAACCTGGCTAACCAGCTTGTCAGCTGTTAATTGACAATTCACCCAGCCAGTGCCAGAGGGTGAGAAAATGTTAGACGATGTATACACCATCCTGTTCTCCTTTCCCTTAACAAACTGCACACAGAAATCCTCCATTCAGCAGTATGAGGTCCTCATATACACACACAAATATAAGCAATTTATATATATATATATATAATAAGCAGGATAGTAGAAGCTATGAAATGTCCATTGCTATTCTGGAAATCACAGATTGCTAATGTATAGCTAGGGTCACTTTTAATACAATTTAAAGAATTGAAACAGACACTCCTGAATCTTCAGGCTGCTGCTCAGTGTCTCTTACACCATTTTGTAAATAGCATTTTTTTTCTTGAATGCAAGGAGGAAGTAGAACATTCCATCGAGGACCTGGGTTCCCCTTAAGTGTTCCCAGAGTAGCTATGATCCTTGTGGGAGCCATAAAGAGAGAACACAGGTCTTCCAGTGGATGGGATTACTTTTCTATTCCTCTTGCTGCTCTCTTTCTGACCCTGTAGACTTCCTTTCCTCACCAAGTTACAGGAAACTTCTCACCCTGGAAGATCTCAGCTCTCCTACAACTCTTTCCTCTGATTGGTCGGTTCCTTCCAGAACCTTCATTTTAAGAAAAATACCAAAGTCGGCTGTGTTCATTCCTTCATTCCTTCCCAGACTCTATCGCTGATTCTTAGGACTTCTTTCTCCACCTCCACCTCCCACCCTAGCCCATTTCATCTTCCTTTTATACGTTGTGTTTTCCTATTAGAATGGAAGCTACTTGAAGGTAAAGGCTGTCTTTTCTGCCTGTATTTTGTATCCCATCTCTTAGCACAGTGCCTGGTGCATAGTAAGTTCTTCCTTTCTGTTTTTAAGATATTTTTATTTATTTTGTTAAATATTTCCCAATTATATTTTTAAAAAAGTTTTAACATTCATTTTTTTAACTGAGTTTCAAATTCTTTCCCTCAGTCTTGCCCATCCCCTACCCCTTGAGAGGGCAAGCAATATATTGATTATACAGCTAGGTGGCAAATGAATGGAGCACTGGGCTTGGAATCAGGAAGATTCATCTTCTTGAGTTCAGATCTGGCCTCAGACACTTACTAGCTGTGTGATCCTGGACAAGTCACTTAATCTTGTTTACCTCAGTTCCTCATCTGTAAAATGAGCTGGAGAAGGAAATGGCTCTAATATCTTTGCCAAGAAAACTCCAAATTAGGGTTATGAAGAGTCCAATATGACTTAAAACAATTCAATAAGAAGCAAAATACCTGTGAAGTAATGCAAAATATATTTCCATATTAACCAGGTGTTATGGGAATCTGAAGATCTTCCCTGCCCCTAGGCCCTTTGACTGGCTTAAGTGGCTCTGAGAACCTTCCCTGATTTGAAAGTATACTCTGCCCCCTAATAGGCTGAATGTGGTCATATGGAGCAGGAGGCTTGTTCTTCAGGAATGCCCACGCCTTATTACTTTGTGATTGGGCAGTGGGTCAAGAGGGCTGTGACATTCTCTGATCCAGGAGAAGGCTATATATACCCTGATGTGAGGTTTTGCTTTGGGGTTCACTTTGGAAAGAGTTGTGTGATTTGGCCAGAGAAGACTCTGGGAAGCCGTTAAGCCCCCCTGCCCCCCCCCCCCGCCCCAGCTTTGAAAAACCCAGATGTTGGTGTTTCTTTCTCTGGTAACTAACTAGGTATGGATGTCATGGTCAGACGGTTGGAAGCCTGTCTGCTGATCTGTTTCTTTGTCTGCTTGTAATTTCTGCTTGTATTCTGTTTGCATTCTTTGAAGTTCAGGGTGCTGACTTTTTCCCCTGAACTAGGTAAAAGATATATGTTTGATTGATTAAGGTAAGTTTGTTAACCCATTTTGAGTTGCTTTCCTTTAGAAAAGCAGATCTAAGAACCTGTGCTAGCAGTCATCCTGGGTATGCTAGGGTGCTTGCTGATACACCAGATTGCAAAAGAAAATAAAGAGAGAGAGAATTTTACAAGATGAAAAAAGTATGCTTCAATTTGCATTCAGAATTCATCAGTTCTCTCTCCAGGTGTGGATAGTAATTTTCATCATGAATCCTTTGGAGTTATACTGGATCATTGCCGTGATCAGGGTACCTAAGTCTCACATAGCTGATCATTATTACAATATTGCAGTTACTGTGTTCAGTGTTCTCTTGGTTCTGCTCACTTTAATTTGTAACACTTCATATGAGACCTTCCCAAGCTTTTTTCAAATCGTCCTGCTTGTCATTTCTTACAGTACAACAATATTCCATCACAATCATGTACCACAACTTGTTGAGCCATTCCATAATTCATGGGCATCCATCCTTTCAATTTCCGATTCTCTGACACAACAAAAAAAGAGTTGCTATATATATTTTTGTACAAATAGGTTCTTTTCTTTTATTTCTTTGAGATGCAGACACACTAATGGCATTGCTGGGCCAAAGAGTATGTGTAGTTTTATAGTCCTTTGGAAATAGTTCCAAATTATCTTCCATAATTGTTAGACTAGTTTAAAACTCCATCAACAGTGTATTAGTATCCCAATTTTTCTACCTTCCCTCCAGCATCTGTAATTTTCCTTTTCTGTTATGTTAGCCAATCTGATAGGCATGAAGTGGTACCTCAAGAGTTATTTTAATTTATATTTCTCTAATCAGTAGTGATTCAAAACATTTTATATGACTATTGATAGCTTTGGTTTCTTCTTCTGAAAACTGCCTGTTTATATCTTTTGACCACTTATCAATTAGGGAATGGGTCATATTTTTATAAATTTGGCTCAGTTCCCTACATATTCGAGAAATGAGGCTTTTTTCAGAGAAACTTGTACAAATTTCTCCCAGTTCCCTGCTTTCCCTATGGTTTTGGCTGCATTTATTTTGTTTGTTCAAAAACTTGTTAATTTCATATAATCAAAATTATTCATTTTATTTCCCATGATACTCTCTATCTCTTATTTGGTCATAAACTCTTCCCTTATCCATGGATCTGACAAGTAAATATTTCCATGCTTTCTTAATTTACTTATGATATCACCCTTTACATCTAAATAATATATCCATTTTGATAAATTCTTATTTTGGTAAAGTATGTTAAATGTTGGTCTATGTCTAGTTTCAGCCAAACTGCTTTCTAGTTTTCCCAGAAATTTTTGTCAGTGGTAAGTTCTGGCCCCAAAAGCTTAGATCTTTGAGTTTACTGAACAGTAGATTACTACATTATTTTACTGTGTATTGTGTACCTAATCTATCCCACTGATCTACCACTCTATTTCTTAGCCTGTACAAGACCGTTTTGATGATTACTGCTTTGTAATATAGTTTGAAATCTGAGCTGCCTTTCTTCATATTTTTTCCTCACTGATTCATTTGATATTTTTGATATATAAGTTCTTTTTTTTTTAATAGAAACAAACCCCAGAGCAACTCATTTATTGTTATAATACCATAAAAGAAAGATGAAAATAACATGGAAAAATATGACGCTGGCTTTTGAAGCCCACAGAATGTAACTAAGGAAAAAAAAGTATTGCCTTCCAAGTGTCTTCTAACTTCACTGACTAGTTAGAGACACTTTGTAGTAGAGTAATGTTGTCTCCTTCTAGCATGATCCGGCCAAGTTGTTTCCTTGACTTTGTTTCAGAGTGAATCTCCTCTGCATCATCCAATACAAGATTCATATACTCATCAAAACCAATTATGCAGCCTTCTATTCTCATATTTACTTGCTCATATAGCCACACCTGAATTCGGGACCAATTTTGGAGGTACCTGAAGATGAGGTTGATGGGCTGCACCATCACCTTCTGCACCTTCTGGCCCTGGCTGCGGTACGCCATGGCGGGAGCATACAATCTATAAGAAATTCTTAATAAAGGTTTGTTGTTGTTGTGTTGTTGCTATTGAGGGATGGAGAGGAAGAAAAGGAAAGTAGATGTAAAGGGAGATAATGAAGGAGACAAATCTGATCTATTTCATTTGGCCTTGCCTGACCCTGACTGTATTCCTGAGTTCCTAAGAACTCAAAAACTAAGGATTCAAATCTCTGCTCTTTCTGCCTTTCCTGCTGGTCGGACAAAGTTGGCCTCAGCATGGTTATCTGTCACAGGGGAAACAATGGATGAGACACTGACAGAACGGAAAACCTTCTAGGTTTAACCTAAACACAAGTGGCATTTTCCCACATATCCTAGGTTCCTAAGTTCCCTCTTACTCATGATACTTTTCCATGGAGCAGGCAATACGGTATAGTAGAAAGAACATTATGCTTGGAGTCAAGTCTTAAATTTCAGAAGACATCACGTCTATAATCTTGTTCTGAAGGAAAGATTTGTAGGACATATATAACCTACTCATACTTGACCACAGAATCATAGATCTTAGTTTTTGGTCCAAATCTGTGATTTCCTTAATGTGGGGAACTCCCAGGCTAGAAATTCCCTCTACTCACAGAGACTGGCAATTTGTCTCCAAGTTACAGCGTGATAGTTGCCTGGGGGCACAAGACTTGCCCACAATCACATGCGTTAGAGAAAGAAATTGAACCCACCTCCTGACTCAAAGGCCCATATATCCACTATACTAAAATTCCTCTCACCACAGAATAGGAAATAGAATTGTAGAAAATTAAGGCTGGAATAAAGCCTTAGAACATTTAGTTCAACCTCACTGCTTCACAATCAAGGTCTGGTAAGGTCTAATAATATGCCTTAGGTTGTCTAAATTGTGTCAGGACTTGAATCCAGATCCCCTGGGCTCTTTGCACTCCCATCATTTCACCTCATCACTACCCTCAAATGACTGGGCTTTCAAAATGGTAATAAAAAATCACTACCAATAAGGATTTATTTTTTGAAAACAGTTAAGATGTTTGGATTAGATTTCCATGACTTTTAATTCTATTTTGTGTGTGTCCTAATCACCCTAATAATGGCTTTTTGCTGGTTTTAACTTCAATTTTTTTTTCTTTTTTGCTTTGGGAATTTAATTCCTTTATCATCTTTTCTAGATTACAAACATAAAGAGACCAATATGCTCTCAGTTACTCTGCTGAAAAAAAAGGAAATGTCTTTCTCCGTTATCTAAAGAAAAAAAGGCATGGCTCTCCCTCATGTATTAATCACCCTATCTTTTACACATTAAGCTCCTTGGCATTATATGGGAAATCATCTTTGATACACTTGACTCAAGCAAAAGCAAGTCTATAAGCTCTGTCCTTAATCTCTCTTAGTTTTCTTCCAATTAGATACAATATTTCTCTAGTACTCTAATTAATACTTAGACATTAAATATTAGGCATTATAGGAGGAAATCATCTGTAATACAGCAGCAACAGCTAAGACTGGGCTGTCAGACTCTTACCCTCAATCTTTCTTTCAATTTTCTTCCATTGAGAAACTATCTTTCCCCCACTCTAATTAATGCAAATGATATTCGTGATTAGTTAGTATTATGCTAATCTGAGCCCAGAATTTACCTAAATCTGCATGGTGTTGTCTGAGCACCAGATTGCTTTGGGTTTCTGAGTAAAATTACATTAGCCTGCCAGATGCACAAAACATGATAGAGTAGAAATCGGAGCAAATCATCAAGATTACATTAGTTTTGTTTCTTAATGAACAACTGTTTGCATTAGGGATTACAGACAAATTATGGTTTTCCTCTCTGTGCCCAGGCAGCCAGGCAGCTGTTGAGAGGGCCCTCCCCCTTTTCCTGACTATCCCTAAATAGATTGAGAGAAGCTAAGGCAAGGGGAAGAGAGTCTAAAATTTCCCATAATTTAATTTGTTCCATTACAAAGCAATCATCACTCTGCGGCCCAGAGCTAACCTCAGAATTTCCCCCACAAACCTCTCCCTGGAATGCAGGAGCTAGGAGAGTAACTCTTTGGGGTCAGAAGCTTGCTAAGGTCTCTGTTCTCATCACATGGAAGAAGGGAAGTGATCGTGGCTTGCATCCCTCTGCACCTTCCATAGCTGTTTGCAGATCCCATTAGGCTACTTTCCAAAAGGATGACCATCTAATTGCCACTGCTTATGTGACACAGATGAAATGCTGCTGATAAGGATCATATAGGTAACACGGTATATCTGGATCCTCTCTAATAGAAACTTTCAGAAACAGCAGTAGTCTGGGCTTAGGCTCTTGGCCTATGTTACTTGAGCTATGGTTGTAAGGTTTCACCATAATGAAGTCCTTGTACTCCAGTGGGGACCAATCTTCAAATTAAAAAAAAAAAGGAGAAAAACAAAAAAACTAAGTGTAACTCTGTGAGTTAACAGCTGTGGGTTCTCTTCCAAATCAGCTTCCTTTCAATGATAGGACTATTTTTAATGATGTTTTCTGCCTGATTTAATTGTTGCAGAATCATATGGCCAAAGGGGACCTTAGATAGCTAGTCCGATCTATTCATTTTCCAATGGAAGAAAATTAAATTGAGAGTAGTCAATGGTACATGGTTAGCAAGTGGCAAAGTGAGGGCTTAAAATCAGATCACAAAAAATGGCAGAATCTCAGAATATTAAAGGTTTGTAAATTTAGAACTGGAAGTGATTTTATGAACTAGCTGACCCAACCTTGTAGTTCTACAAAGGAAGAAATTAAAACCCAAAATAATGAAGTGACTCGCTAAGGTACACAGTTAATTAGCAGCAAAGGCAGTCTTCAAACTCAGGTCACAAAAGCTCAGAGTTGAAAGAGATATTGGAAATTATATTATTCAATCCTTCCCCAAATGGCAATCTCCTCTAAAATATACTTTGAAAAGAGGTGATCCAGTGCATATCATAGGATCAGAGATTTAGAGCTGGAAGAGACCTTAGAAGTCCATAGTCTACATCCTTCATTTTACAGATGGGGAAACCAAGGCACAGGAAAATTAAGTGACTTGTTCAGGTTCACACAAGTGTCTGAGGTGCAATCTGAACTCACATCTTTCTAAGTCCAGATCCAGTGACCTTATTGATTATGTTGTGCTGACTAATTAAAGACCTTTAGCTATGGAGAATCAACTATTCCCTGAGGCAATTCATTCCCTTTTTTGGATATCTCTAATTATTTAAAAGCTCTCCTTTACATCAAGCTAAAAAGCCATGTCTGCAATTTCTATCCCATCCACTGCTCCAAGGGGTCCCCCAGGGGTCAAATAGTACAAATATAGCTCTTCTTCTGAAGGACAGGCTTCTAGCTCCAAATCTAATTCCCTTTTAGATGGCATAAAGATGGGTAGGATAAAGTAATACAGTGGGGGATTCTAGTATATGGCTTTACACATTCTCCCCTGTCTTAATCTCAGATTAATTTATGTTTATTTGAATGTGGGGTGCTGCCAGGAAGAGAGAAAAGTTTGGACAACACTGGTTATTATTAAGCTACATACCCTAAAGATAAGGCACAAAAGGAGTGAAGGGGGGAGGAACGGGAAGAGCCCCAACCCTGCAACCTCACTGTCTCAAGTCCTAAATTCTTCCTCTCTGTTCTCAGTCTCCATCCCTGCTTATCGATCCCTTCAACCCTTATCCTTCTCAGTGACCCCCCATTCCTTCTTTGTCCAGCTCCTTATCCCAATGTTTGCGTCCTCTGCTGGATGTTAGGGATATGATGACCAATGTGAGACAGTTCTTGTTCTTGACGAGCTTACATTCTACTAGGAGGTTGCCACATGGTCATAGACAAATCAATCCAAGAGCTATACAGAACAAATACAAAGTAATTGGGGAAGAGGAGTGGAAGGCACTAGCAACATCAGTAAAATGGCTATAAAAATATTTATGGTGCCTACTACACCTGCTGGTTGTGAGACTCAGATGAAATAATGTTTTTAATGTGCTTGGCAAACTTCAGAGCAATATATACGTAGCTCAAGGAACAGCGTGACCTAGTGGATAGAGGGTTGGTCTTAGGCTCAGCCTAAAAGGTTCATGTCCTGTCTTTGGCTCATACTGGCTGTGTGACCCTGGACAAGTCATTGATCCTCTTAGTTCCCTAGGCACCTCTCTAAGGCTTTAAGTTGCCAGATCTTCATTGACAGACATAGTTTCCTCAGTGAGAAGAGCCCTACACCTAAAAATCACAGCTCTGGACCAATTATTAATAAAGTAATAGTAACAGTAACCTTTATATAGTACTAAAATGTTTTCAGAATACTTCACAACTCTGGAAAGTTGGTGCTATTACAATAAGGTTCTGTGATAGGGAGAAACTGAGGCACAAATTTCCAAGCATGCTCAATTTATTAGTATGGTTAGCAAATGCCAATAAATTGGATTCAAGACTCGTCAGTAGTCAAGGATAAAACTGACAGGCAGACCAACTCTTTTCTTACATTTACACAATGTTTATACAGATGTAGTTCATACCTAACTGACTAGTGCTCCTTACCTTACTTCCTCAGCAGGTAGTCAACATCCTATGGTTAACATCCTCTGGAAAGGCAGATGGTCGGTAAGCATCTTATCACTAGATTGACTCATCTCCCACTATGATACACAAAAGTCCACAGGTTAGAATTTTGTGGTTGGACTTTAGTCCATAAGAATAGGGAAGTTAAACTCTTACATATTTTACTAATATGGCCTATGCAATCAATTCCAAATTTGATTCACAAATATAGATTATGATTAGATACACTTCTCAATCATGGAATATCAATTTTCAAATTTCACAATATGCAACTAAAGTTATAGGCTTAAGGGAGCACAAACTCACATAACGAGGGGACCAACCAATACACGGTGAATTGATCATTCACACATAATAAACTGACTAAATTTCATTTAAATAATACAAAATAAAGTGAGGTATCAATTTTCAATTCTACAGGGCTATTATTGCCCCCGTTTTATCGATAAGGAAACAGGCAGAGGTTCATTGACTTGCCCAGGGTCACACAGCTAGTGAGTTTCTGAGGCTGGATTTGAACTTGGGTCTTACTGATTCTACATGCAATGCTCAATATACCACACCTCATAGATGCTTCTAAACTGTCAATTACTCTTTTAAAATGGTTTAGGAAAATGGACACTGAAAGGATCAATTTCTTTTTAGACAGCAGATAAGCGAGCTTCAAAAAACTGTACACTAAGTACCAAATGTAATGGCATTAATCACTCCCAAAGTTTCAGGCTGACTTAACCAAAAAGACATAATTGGTTAAAAAAAAAACCCACATATACTGCATTGCTGCCATTTTGTTTAAAGATCTTAGCAACATCTAGGACATTTCCTCCAAGCTAACTCACAAACCCCCATACTTTTCTACTGATATAACTACAAAGAAATCTTATTAATGTTCATTCTTCTAACAGAGTTCTGCCAAATTTCTCTAGCCTCTGTTATTCCATTGCACTACACATCTGGGGGTTTCCATACTTAAGTTGAATATTAAATTTAGGAGTTTTTTCCTCTGATGGTAAACATTGAAGAGAAGACAAACACTCTTAGTCTATTCCCCTTTTATTTTAATTTTAACCTCCTCTCCTTTAACCTTTAACCTTCCCAATTTCACAAGAATTATACTTTACACATCGTGCACTTTGGCCAGAGTGTGAAGGGTTCACTCTCTAATGTACGCATTAGCTATTTTTCAATGCTTCTCCCAAGTGGAAAAGTTCACACAATACACTCCCTGTTACTCGGCAGGGTAAATCATTTGCAATGACTTCCAGATTTTCTCTCACTAAAATCTTAAGGAAAATAATCTAAGTAAATCCTGCGAATCATAGAATATGAAAGATAGAAGATAGAATTTATTAAATTATAGAATATCAAAGATAGAATTTTACAGATGAAGAAACTAAAGTCCCAACCTTATGCAAGAACTTTTTCTCTGTTTTCCTTAATCTTCATGCCTTTGTTCCAAGGCTACCTCCAATTTATCTTGTTTGGATAAAGGGGTTTGCATGTTGTCTCTCTCATTAGATTCCTTGAAAGCAGAGACTCTTTTTTTGCCTTTGTATTCCATCTGGCACATAGTAGGCACTTAATAAATACTAACTGACTAATTGGTTAAGGCCCTGGAAGGTCAGGTGAGTCATCAGAGGTCTTACAGCTAATTAGTGGAAGAGTTGTGATTAAAGCTAAGGGATTCAGACTTCAAATCTCAGACTCTACCCACTGTGCTATGAGATAACAATTTCAATGAAAGAAAAAAATACATTCAGGAGAAATATTATGAGATACTCTGATCCAATCCAATCCAATCCACCAAAGTATTGATTAAGCTCTTTTTCTATGCAAATTAATGGAGAATGGGGCAATTAAGAAGTAACACAAATGAAGTAGGATTCTGAAAGTTTGTATCTATTATCCTACTAAATGACCTTTTTACAAATATTCAACATCCTTTGAGCCTCCTCTTTTGTCAGGTGGTTTCGATGTGTTCTTGTCCCCTACCAAGGGAAGGGAGGGAGGTCTGGAGGCAATGTTGGCAAAAATAACCCATCTGGGCATTGTTATGATTTACTTTTGCCAGAGCAATGAATATAGAAATCAATGCAGCCAAAAACTTTTTGGTACAGTCATGTCCTGAATAACATTAAAAAAAAAAACCTCTACAATATTTATCTATACTTAATCCCTTTTGGAGTTTGGGGAAAAAGTCAATCTGCAATAAAATAACTGTTCCATGAATCCCTGATAAGATAGACCCAATGTGAAGAAATGCTAGGAAAACATTCCAAAGTGATAAATGTCGCCACAATGTTGATTCTGAGGCTGAATGATGGATGTGCTAATTCACTTATAAAGGCCCAACAATAATTACAAGCTACTGTTTGTCAGCCTCATCACGTGTGATATAGTCAAAGGTTCACATCTGTGTGGCTGTTTCTAAGGCTCAATATACCAAATTAACTTGGTTGGCTTTTTTTTCCCACTAAAAGCTAACATATGTCATAAATATTCTGAGTGTTCCAACTTTAATGTGTGCAAACTAATTACTTGAATGTTCTTTGTTTCATAAACATGTGGTTTGTATTAGGCAGAGTACCACTTAGAAACATCTCTGGGTACCAATAAAATAATTTACCAAAACACATGACACTTAAAACCTTACCAGAAAAACATCATGACAATTCAAAGTAAATCAGTTTTATTGATGGGGGAGTGCAAGGAGCAGAGAGGATGTAAGAATCGTTTTGACCACTTATGAGAGCTTAGTAACAACCGATTTCTAGAAGCTAGCTAAAAAGTAAACTTTCAGGAAATCTTAATAGATAGGAAGAAAAAAATCACAGGATCATAGATGTAGGGTTGGGAAGAACCTTAGAGATCAATGAATCCAAACTCTCTACTTTATGGATGAGGAAACTGAGGCCCAAGGTATTTTCCTAACTATGACTGTAGGAGCAAGAGTTGTATGAATGCTCTGAAAGAGAGAGAAGTTCAGCTGGAGATCTGTGCCAAATATACCAAGGCTAAATTAAAGAATGTTTAAATTTCTCACCATATATATCCAAACACTCCCTCCAGTTTACCCAGCTTTACCAACTACTCTGCTACCTCAGGCATTACCATCTCACATGGTTACACACCCTAAGAACCCCCATACCTTGACATCTGCCCTATCATTTCACCTCAAGGACCACTGAACTTCTCCATATAGTATGTAGCTAATCCTCCAATTAGAATATGAGCTCCTGGAGAGTGGGGCCTGTCTCCCCTTTCTATGTATCCTTAGCACTTCGCATGCCATTTAGCACATAGTAAGCTCTGGGTAAATGCTTCATTCATTCAACCCTTCAGAGGCCATGATCTCAAGAGAAGTAGCAAGAAAGGAAGAGTTATGAATTTGGCTATCAGATTTGGAAAACTCAGAAACGTCAATTTAGAGCTAGAAGGAAATTTCAAGGCCTTCCCCCATTTTATAGATTTGGAAGCAGAGATTTAGACTTGTCCAGGTCACATGAGTAGTAGTGTATAGAACAGTTAAAGATTCAAACCCGGGTTCTCTGACTGCAGACCCTGTTCTCTTATCACTAAAAGGTACCCCCTATTTCAACCCATACTTAACCAGTAATCTCTTCTACAATGTATTGGTAATCTAGATTTCACTTGAAAATTTCTATCTAAGCAGGAGTTTTTACCCTTGGGTCCACAAATTTGGATTTTCAAAAATTCTGATAATTATATATATAATCATTTTCCTTGCATTCTACGCATTTTATTTTGTGTATTTAAAAATATTGATTTGGAAATGTCCATAAGTGTCACTAGACTGCCAAAAAGGTTCATCATACATACAAAAGAATAACCCGACCTAAGGAAAACCTACTGCCTCCTGAGGACGTCTATGTCACCTCTGGAGAGCTCTAATTCAAAAGTTCTATCATGTCAATATCAGGCTCACCACATCAGCAATAGGGGTGGACCTCTGATTTCACTGGTATAGAGAACTTCCAGATAGGAGGGAACTATTTCTACCAATGGAGGTTGATGCCTTTTGTGCAATTGTGTAGAACAACAAGAGGTTAAGTGGATATTCCAGAATCATACAGCTAGTATATGTTGGAGATAGAACTTAATACCAGGATTTCCTGGCTCTGAGGCCAATTCTTTATCCACCACACCATCTTAATGTCTTTCTCCAATTTATTCTCTTCTCCTTTCCCACCATTTATAGCAAAATATAAAAAAAAACAGGGATGCAGGTCATACAAATCATCAAAATAGTAACATTTATCATTCATAATGGAAAAAAAACATATATGATATGCAGAAAATTTTGGATGGTTGGCTCCAAGAAATGCTAGCATCCTATAAGATTTGTAATAATAGCTCAATTTTTAAAAGACTCTTAAGTTTTATGAAACATTTCATTCCCAGACATTTTGCAAGACTGGTAATGCACTGAATTATTACTACCTCTACTTTATAGATGAGGAAACTGAGGCATGGGGAGACATAAATTGTCTGAAATCATACAGATAAAATGGATCAGAACGGTGACAAAAATCCAGGTATTCTGATTCCAAGACCAATAATATTTCCATAATATCCTGGGCTTTTTTCACTGCTTTAGCTGCTTAAGAAACCTACAACGTGATAACCCTGAGGACTAAAGAGATTAATGTATCAAGGAACGAAGGTTTCTCTAGTAATATGTAGTCTGTATAAAAATGACTAAATGACTTCTAAGGTCCCTCCTTGTCAGCTCTAATATTCTCTTTTTATAATAACCTTCATCTGACAGGTAGCATTATTAACTAAACATGCCATACAGTGTTGAGGAACCAGCTTACAACTCCTGGTTACTATTTTCTGCACCAGCATTTACTAGGAGTGACTGATGAAGGACATAGCTACCATCAGCAATTTCTTTCTCTTCTAGATTTTTTTGGGGAAATTGAGGGTCAGGGGGAGGGGAAGGAGAAGAGTAGCTTTGTATGAAGAACTCCCAGTGTGGAAAATTCCTCCACTGATACAGGCTGGTAATAAAATTGTAACTTATGGCTTTTGAAAGTTGACCAGGACACGGAGACACTGAGTGACTTTACCATGGTTCCACAGCTAGTATGTGTCAGACATCACTTAAACCCAGCTCTTCTTGACTCCTAAGACTAGCCTTCTAGATCCCTACGCCATCAAGTGACAGTGCCTTTCTATCTCTGCTTATATCCTTCAATAACACTATTAATACTTCTAAACCCATATTTCTTCTCAAGAGAGCTCAGAATGCTTCCCTCTCTCCTTTTCCCTGAAGCACATTTCTTTTTATATCTTGGCTATCTGGTTTCAATTTCTCTTATTTTCCCCTCAAAACACAGAGGCTATAACAGATCAGTTTTTTCTGACCTTGAGTCAAAAGCAGCCAACAGAAAAGGTCATTTAAGTCTAGGATGGGGAAGGTGGAGGTGATGGAGGAATTTGTTATTATTCTTAAATGTGTTTTCTTGTATCAGAAATAAGAAAGAAAATTCAAACAATTTTTTCTTGCTCTTTTTTCCCATCTTGGGATAGTGCTTTCTAAACACATATGGCCCTTTCCCACCTCCCAATAGCTACAAACACCCACAAAATTGCTACCATTCAGCCCAAAGTGTGAATTGATCACTAAAGTGACAACTGATAAAGTGTGGCTTATTAGTGTGCTAAATCAGCTCTCAATTCAATGGAATTAGCCTGTAAGGAGAAGAGAAAAAAATTGTTTTGTGCTTGTGACATCTTTCACTCCTCCCTCATTTCAAAAATTAGTAATAATGTTGACAGATATCACATATCTTGTTGTTGTTCCCCACCAATCTTGAAAAGTGGGTTTTATTTTGAAGGAGGATGTCAGGAATATCACTGGATCTGTTAGTGATAAACTGTGACCTGGGGCAATTCACAAACCTTCTGGGACCCTGTTTCTTATCTGTAAAAGGAGGGAATTTCAAAGCTGAGTAAGTTAAGCCTTTCAAATCCAGACATGATATATAAAGTTTGATATGAGGAGAAACTTCCTAATTAATAAAGTAATTCAAAGGTGAGCTAGGAAAATAGTAAGTGGCCTTTCCCACACTCAGAGGTCTTCAGAAAGAGTCAGGTAAGCACTTGACAGAATATCATATGTTAATTTTTATTTTTTTTCTTTCATATAAATTTAAATAAGTAGCAACAAAATCTTACTTGGGTTTTTCTCAGACAAGATAGCTTCAAGAGAATTTGTGATTCCATGATATAACAGGCAGCCAAAACTCTAATACTTCATCATGAGATTTTTTTTCCCCAAAGGCTCATTATTTTGAATGAAAATTAAAAATCCTCAACAAAAGCCAATAGCCATGCCTTTTATATCAGAGAGTGGTTCAACTCAAAAAGTGTCTGTCTATGGATAAACACTTGTCTCTTCTGAGTCAGTCTTTTCAAAAACTCTTTTAAGCCCTGAGGCTATCATTATAATTTTATGAACATCAATTGAAAAGCACAAATGCAACTAAAGAATCTCCCCCAAATTAGAAATGATTGTACGTCAATCTATAAAGTTCCGTTATTTACACTTTATTATTTTTATCTTCACATATGTAGAGTCACCTTGAGATGCAATCTAACATAGTGAACTGGCTTTGGAGTAAGGCAGTCCTCAGTTCAGGTACCCTCTGCCACATAAAGGTTGTGTGACTCCAGGCACTTCAAGCCTCAATGCCCCCAGACAACTCTTTCCTAAGGCACAGAACAGTAGCTTATGTGCATTGAAAGGGAGTGTTTTCCTGAACAGGAGTCCTGTATACCAATAAAGTCAATAATAAAAAAAAAACACAAAAAACAGAAGTGCCTTGTTTCCTTGCCCTTCAATTTTTTTCTTTTAAGTGAATCCATGCAGATTTTGTTGTTATTCCTGTTATTACTGACATAGCTCTAATTGGTATATATATTATTCTGTTGGTTTGGTTTATAACAGTGCATTTGCATACAAAGAAAATTTATTCTAATTTCTTTTTCATTTCCTCCAATGTCTTTGAATAATCTTTGCCTTATAAAACCGGTTTTGTGTCTGGTCGTAAGGGAACACCTAGTGCCTAGTGCAATACTTCTACAGTCTTTCAAAGGAAAGAGCTAATTGTTTGTTCATCTTGTTACTGAATCATTCAATGTGAGCCTTTAATGGAGTATAAGTGGAAGGTTATAGATGCACAACATTGAGTCTTAGAGATGAGTTATAAAATGTGGGGGCAGGGACAATTTGAGAACTTACTCTGTCTTTTTTTTTTTTTTTTGCTTTTTGGAGGGCAGTTGGGGTTAAGTGACTTGCCCAAAGTCACACAGCTAGTTAGTGTCTTAAGTGTCTGAGGCGGGATTTGAACTCAGGTCCTCCTGACTCCAGGGCCAGTACTCTACTCACTGTGCCACCTAGACGTCCCTGGAGAACTTACTCTGGGGCAACAGTGGATATAGGGCCCAGCCTGGAGTCAAGAAGACCTGAGTTCACATCTGGCTTCAGACACTCACTAAGTGGGTGACCCTGGGCAAGTCACTCGAGCCCTGTTTGCCTCAGTTTCCTCATCTGTACAATGGGAACAATAATAGCACGGTGTCTGGCACAAAGAAAGCACTATATAAATGTGAGTTATTGTCATTAGTACTATTATTGGTACCAGACATATGTACTTTCCCTGCTGAGGGGACTCCCTTCACTCATATTCTAACCTCCCCAAGCTTTCTCAACCTTTGTAATTTTTCAGTGTATTTTCCCATAAATCTTCCCTTCAGGCTCTACCTAAAGCACTAGAAGCCTTTCTCTTGTTCTTTCGCTATCTTGGGGAATATCAATTTTCCTGACTATTAGTTTTATGTTAACATTAAAAAAAAAGATCATTGATGAGCACCAATACATGCACATATGTACACATATACTCATAACACTTGTTTTGAAGATGCTAATTTGTTCCAACGCAATTGACATATTAGGGAACAGTCTGAGCATAACTGGAGTTTCTAATTTACTTGTGTTCGATTTCATCAGCGAGAAACAGAAAACTGTGCCCAGCTGAAGCAAGCACAAAAAACATAAATGCACCCACGCGCATTATCCCGCAAAGTTGGATACCACCATTGCACAATAATTTACAAGCTGAAATCCTTCCCATACTCACTTCCACAAGCAAACTTCAGGCTTTTGTCAAGGTATTTGAGGGCCATATTTATTGCATGTCTTCTGGTGGTGGCAGTATGAGCCATGGGCAGAGGAAGGCTGTTCCAAACCTTAGAAATCTACCATTTCCCCACATTTTGCTGCCCTTACTTCCCACAATTGCTTCCTACCTTGGCCATCCTGTTGCCAATAGCCATCAACTTCACTAGCCCTACTCCCTTTGGGAACTACAGTGCAGACTGAGCAGCAGCCTGAGTCTGTTGACACTATTACTGTTTATTATGGTGTTTGTGTATTTCTTAATATATAACAGCACATAGCATGATAATTTTTAGGAACCTATATGTTGCATTATAGCAGAACTGATTGTACTTTCCCCACACCCTGCTCCCCCTAATGCACTATTCCAATGGCCTGGGGATAATATTGGTTTCTTGCAACAGAGACAGTATAGTACAATATAAATGATACCGTCAACTGGTGTCAGGCAAGATTTGGGTTTAAATCCCACTTCTGACACCACTTGTGTGATCACGGACAATCTTCTTAGCCTCTCTGTGCCTTCGTCTGCAAAACAGGGATAACATTATCCATCATAGCTACCTCACAGAGTTGTGAAGGAGGTACAAATGCAATTAAAGATGAAAAGTGTTTTGCAAACTTGAAACTGTTTCTTTTTAAATAAATGTCAACTAGAACCATTAGTGGTAGTAATGCCAACAGAGCACAAACCCTGGCAGGTATTATCAAACTAGAAAGGTTTCAAGTGTAAGCCCCCATCTACCTACCATGGACCTGCATAGCTCAACTCTGAGATGCTCTTTACCAGAAAGTTTCTAATCATAGGTATTCATGAAAAAGCTGTCCACTAAGGGATTGAGGAATTCTGATTTTTATCAGCAGCAGGATGTGCTGACCCAGAGGAAACAACAGATCCTTGGAGAAGGTAGACTTGCTGTAAAACAGATCTTTGTGACTCAATGGTGCCTTCCAATTTCTGAGTTAATTTAGCCAGGAGAACTTGTTGAGGTCTCAGTATAAGATTTTAGAGACCCATATTTTACTGCTCTGGCTGATACCATGTTAACATTACATTCCTACTCCCTAACATTTGTCTAATTTTAGAATTATCTTCTCTTTACTGTGCTTCACACCATTGCATGATGCCACCCTACATCTGCATAATACATCATGGTTGTTTTCTCACTTGATGCACACCCCAGTCCTTCGAGGTAGGTCTATATGGCACAAGTGTTTGAAAACAGACTGTTTCTAAATAGCATCTTGCTAAAAACATTTTCCCCCAGCTGACTAACGACTGTGGGGAGATTGGTTGCCTTGGGAAAAGGAAAATGTTGAAGAATTCAGAGTGATAATGTTTCTAAGGAGCTCAATAGCCTTCCTACATAGTAATTCTTTAACCCTTCTCAACCCGTACCCAAAGCACTGATATGATTCAATTTAAGCAGCATTTATTAAGGGCCTATTATGTGACAGGTATTGTACTCAGTGCTGGGGAAAAGGACAATAATCTCCATTCTCATGGAGCTTACCTTCTCCTAAGGAAAATGGCACATATACAGTGTGTAAGCAGAAAATATGCACAAAGTAAATAAAAGACAATTTTCTGGAGGGAGAGGTGGATCCTTAACAACTAGGATGAATCAAGAAAGACTTTGTATAGGAAGTGGCAAAATGTTACCAATCCTATCTTAAACATGAGAAAACTGAGCTGGATAGAGCTGAGTTTTTGTTTGTTTGCGTTGCCTTGTTTTGAGACTTCTTCTCTCACCCAGGCTTGATGGGCTGAGGCCACCAAGGCTGGATTCGAACGCTGATCTGTATGGAAACTTTGACCCGTTCTGTTTTCTCCATCTGGGCTTCCCCCTTGCTCCTCCTCAGGCAGCCTGGTGGCCCTCTAAAGTGGGAGGAGGGGGGTGTTACCACAAAGGTGCCAGATATAGGGTAATTACCCAATCGATTTTAATTCTACTGCAGCAAAGAACTCCTGTACTAAAGCACCAGGCATAACTGCCCCAGACTATGGTACAGACCATCACAGCAGGCCCTCATCGGGTTTAAACAGGCTCCTAATAGTTCGAGTGAGATTGTTTTATCACTGAATTCCAGAATTTGCAAATTTTATCAACTTATGTATTATCAATCTTCACTGTTCCTTCTCTCCATTATATACCACAGCAGTAGGTCACCTTTTTTACATCAACTAAGAGCAATGTTAATGTGTGTTTGAGATAGTACAGGGTTTTATCTGTGCTACAAGTAATGTTTAAAATTATCTAATCCTCAACATTAGTCTAAGATTTAACTAAACATCAGAAAAACTGCTATGAGGAGGCTCTTTTCTTCAGTGATGTTACACTTTAAACTGAAAATATACGTTTGACATGGTAATTCTAAGCCAACATTTTATGGAGTTCTTTAAAAATTGAAATTGCAATAAACATGTCATGGATTTACTGTCTTAGTATCTGCAACATTAAATGGTCACAGATATGGTAACCAGTTTCAATCAACCAACCAACTAACCAAGCATTTACTGAATGCCAGCCTATGTGCTGAGCAATGAGCTGGGTGACTAAACAGAACCAGATCCTTAAGATGAGGCATGGATTACTCAAAGGCTTGAGGGAGAAAAGGAAATTGTAATAAACTTAATTTATTTTACATCTCTACAGTGTTGTCACTAAGTAGTAATCTAGTGATTTGAGAGACTTAATGCTTCTTATTTGTTATGAGAGTTTTCTTTTCTTTTTTTATTCTTCTACATAGGGAGGGGAATATGGAAGGGAGAGATAATAAATGCTTGTAAAAAGTAAAATAATAAAAAAAATTTTTAAGAGTTAATTCACCTCTTGAAATGCCTCAGTAATTTAGGTCCAGCAAAGACCAAGCCTACTGGCCAATTACCGTACCTCTTAGACAAAAATTTAATCAAACTCATGGATATATTAAATTTAGCTGCTACTAAATTTTGGAGGAACATAGCAGAAAGGGAAAGGAAAAGAGAAAAGGAATGGAATTAAGCACTATGAGCCAGGCACTGTGCTAAGTGCTTTGGCAAATATTGCCTCATTGGGTCCTTATAACAACCCTGGGAGGTAAGCACCATTATTATATTCACTTTGCAATGGAGGAAACTAAGGCAGACAGAAGTTAAGTGACCTGCCCAATTACATAGTTGGTAAGTATCAAAGGTCACATTTGAACTCATGTCCTTCTTACTAATTCCAGTGCTCTAGTTACACACCACGTAGCTGCCTCTAGGCAGCTCTCTAGAGAAAGATTTTAAAAACCAAACACTGGAGAAAATATAGGAAAAAATGGAAAATGAGGAGTTCATTTTAATTTAATTTTTATTAGGTTCAGTATTTCCAGGCCACAAAAGTACCACCAAGGGCTCTAAAGCTTCCATATATTAAAAGGCGTTGGTGATTCCCAACTCTGACTTCAAGATATTCCACCTTGTTTGCCATAAAATTCTCTAAGGGACTGGGACTGGGTTAGCCCTACAATTTCATTAGTATTTCCCAGGTGGAAAATCTCCCTCTATAAACACAGGTCCAGCTTGACAACACGATTTGCAGCTTATGATCATGGAAACTTGGCTACGGTACTGAGAGGTTCACCAGTACATGTCAGTGTTAGGACCTAAACCTAGGAGTTACTGGCTTTAAGGCCAGCTCTCTATTCACCATGCCACATTATCTTTCAAAGTTAATCTACACGTGTGAAAATTTAAAAAAAAAACTCACCCTCTAAATAATGTAACTTGACATTTTAATGTGTATTTCTAATCTTTGGAAGGAAAGCTATGGGCAGGGTGGGAGGGGTGCATTGCATTTGTCAACTGATATTTATAATAAAAGGAAAGCTAGGTGGCACAGCGTATAGGGTGCCAGGCCTGGAGTCAGGAACTCATCTTTCTGAGTTCAAATCTGGCCTCAGATACTTACTAAGTGTGTGACCCTGGGCAAGTCACTTCACCCTGTTTGCCTCCATTTCCTCAACTGTAAAATAAGCTGGAGAAAGAAGTGGCAAACCACTCCAGTATCTCTGCCAAGAAAACCCCAAATGGGGTGATGAAGAGTCAGAAATAACAGAACAACACAACAAAACTGAAAACAAAATAAAATAGTGATCATTGTGCTTCTCAAATACTCAAAATGATGAGCTAGAAAAGAAAGGCAATACATTGGAATTTTAATACGACACTATCAAAATAGAATGCATAAAATCTTTTATCTTTTTGGTCTGGTCATTTTATCGTAGGCTTTTATAATAAACATAGGAGTTATGCTTTGCAGGACACAATTTGGCCTGTGAAATATATGAATCCATATAAAAATGAACCACATTATATATCAGATTCTGTATGCCACGCCATGGGGCACTTTAAGGGCGTACTGAGGGACAAATATAATATCAAACAATAGAGTGTCACAATAAATCAGCAATTTTGGACATAGGTATCACTGAGGTGAGTCAACATGACGTAGTAGACAGAGATGTGGCCATGGAGTCAGGAAGGACATTGACTCATGTCCTGCCTTGGACTAAGTGATCATGTACAAATCACTTGGCCTCAGAGTAGGCCCATCCAACTTCCTCAGACTATATCTTACAGATCTGTGGACCTGCATCATGGGAGAGAGTTTCGAAGGTAGGAGTTCCTTGGACTGATTAAAACACAAACCTAGACTGATAACAAGGATAACAAACAGCCACAACCCCAAAAACAACTCTGACTAGGTAGAAAAGGCAAAATTCTCCTAGTTAAATTATATTGTTCAGCCCCCAATATCCATTTTGTGTAATAGAGTTTTGTTTATATTTCTATAACAGCTTCTTTCTGGGGAGAATGAGGTGGTGTAAAGACATGTTCTCATTCATTCTCATGACATCCCAGAGCGACAAGTAATAAGTACAATTATCTCCCTTTTGCAGCCTGGTTTGTTAGAGATGGGAGAGGTGAATTAATTTGCCGAAGGTCACCTAGCCTCTATCTCCCAGCATCCAGCCCTGTGCTTCACAGAGATAGTCTTTAGTATAAAACAATATCAGAAAATGAACAAAGAGAAAATGTGTACTTACACATGAGAAGGCAAAAACAAAATTATTTCACTCTGACTTAAAAATCAATGTAGGAGATGGGGGAGGTGCCAGATAACATAGCAGAAGAAATTCGGGCATCCACCAAACAGGATTATTTTTAATTAGAGCATAAAATGTTACCCATTGTGTAGAGCATCCAATCTGCCTAGTTTAAATGCATATAAGGCATGTATTAAAGTATTTATT
This sequence comes from Pseudochirops cupreus, assembly GCA_028627135.1. NCBI lineage: Eukaryota > Metazoa > Chordata > Mammalia > Diprotodontia > Pseudocheiridae > Pseudochirops > Pseudochirops cupreus. The sequence continues at coordinate 334,259,743 of CM053583.1, forward strand.
GTACATATACAGGATCAACAAACTGATGGAGAAGTATTTTCCAACTAGATAGTGCTGCATATTGAGATGGTGAGGGGGGGAAAGGGAGAAGTCAGGATTTCAGTTTTCTTTTATTGCCAAGTAAGTTTCTGTGTCTCTGAGCTCATTCTGTCTTACCCTGTGAAGTCAGAATACCGAACTACAAGAACAAATACTCCAAATGACATTCAGTATGAGCTCTATCTCACAATAAGCATATGGGGAGATAATGAAGGAGCAGAAATACAAAATGACAGCATTCACCCAGTTTACAGAAACAGGCTCTAGTTCTCTTCATTGGAGAGTCAAAGACTATAAAATCATAGCTCTCACAGATAGGATGGAAAGCCACTTCTGGAGAACACAGCACTTTGCATGCCAAAGAATGGGGAAAATGACAGAGATTAGTTGATATTTCCTCCTGTCTGATTAGATTAATAACTCACTGATTAGCATTTAGAAGGCTGAATTTCAAAATACTTTATTTCTAACCCAATTTTACACACTGTATTTTTATGATGAGGAAAATCACAAGAAGCAAAATTACTATTTCACATTTTGTCCTGGGAGGACAAAAATATCTTTTGCTACATTGTTGATATCAGTAACAATGACCAAAAAATATAGATTTGTTTGCATTTAAAGTGTATCATGTTATAAAAGAAATATAAAAATGTTAAAGGAATGCAAAAATCAAGGTTTTGAAAAGTGCATAATTTTTTTGTATGTGGAAAAGCATGAAATCATAACCAAACAGCATAAATCAGTGAAAAATTATGTTTTCCAGGGGTCTCTAAAAACAGTTTTACTCAGAAGTCACAACTGAATGAATTCCTCATTATTTGTATATGACCATTATACTAATGGGGAAGGTGAGATTTGGGGAGGCAATAAGTGGGTTAGCAACATGAATGCTTTTCTGGGAAACTAAGATAGGGGATGGTGCCTACATATGCTTTTATGAATATATGCAATTCATGGGGAGATGAGAAGAAAATGGTTTAGAGGGATGGGATGGGAAGGGACTTCATATACTATATCTAGTGACTTATAAGTACTGTCCCAAGGAATACTCTGCATATATTTTGCATTTATCTAGGCACATTTTTTATGAGAGAATGGAAGCTCCTTGAAAGCAAGGACTTTCTTATTTTTGCCTTTGAATCCTCAGAACCTAAGAAGGTACCTGGTATATATTCATATATACCTATATATATATATATATATATATATATATATATATATATATATATATATATAGGCCCTTAATAATTACTCTTGGAATTAAATTTAAATGAAGAACCATAGATTAAAATAAATAATTAATAGCTGGGAGTTCTATGCTAATATTATGATATTAAGAAACAAGCTTATATAGCACATCAGATTTATCAACGTATATTAGGTACTTATTCGACACTTCTCTACAAGGTCCTTGCTAGTTCCCCTTGGCTTCCCAACTAAAGCAAACACAAATTTGACTCCAGTTGCTGAATCTAGCTACCTGTGGATGCAAACTAGTCCCAAGAATCTCAACTCTCAACATGAGTTCATGTGTTGGCTATGAGTTTATCAGATGCTGTTAGTAAAATCACCAAATGAAATTTTTAGAAACTCTTTTAGTTGAAGAAAATACAATCTACGCCTAATACTAGTTTCAATACTTTTTAGTAAACTCCAGCAGGGATTTTTAAGACTTTTTTAACATTCAAAAATGGAATAGTAGCTTGTAGATATAATAATTTCTCTTCTTTCAAAAATACATGTAAGGGGATTTATGGCTTATGAATGAACGCAGTCTGTTCAATATATTTGCAGCCATCTTGGCATTTGTTTTCAAGTCATTTAATTGAAAGTCAGTGTTGAGAACCAAAAAGTCAATTCAATTAGATTCATTGAAGCACCTCTTGGGCACTGTGGTAGGCCCTGTGTATTAGCTGCAGGGAATATAATTGATTTACTTGTAGCATAAATATAGCAAATGTTTAATAAATTCTTTTGAAAGATAATGATAGTTTTTAATCCGCTGATAAAACTGCACAGATATGTATTCATGCAAAATACTAGCACACAGTTATTCCTCAGGCTTACAAAAGCTATTTTCTGGGAAGAAAAATGAGAGTATGTTAAGACTAAGTAGGGTCTTAAGAGCTCAAATAAGAATTACTTTCATACTTGTGATAGAATAAACCCAACTGAGCTTTTGTTGTTTAAAGTAGTAATTCTTCCTAAATCACTAATGAGTTGTTTCCAGACAAGACCTGGTCTCAAAATAAATTTTGGAGATATCTGTAGAGCTATCTCACAGGATTGACAAATGTGTCACCCTAGTTCTTATGGAATCCAAGAATTAGACAACATAAGAGATTTTTTGAAAAATTCTTAATATATCCTTATTATTCTGAACTTTCCCAAAGTCAAAAGAAATATGAATAATGGATTTTTTTTTCATGTTTCAAATGTGCCTACAGAATGGCTTTTCAGGAAAGGGTTAAAGTTAAAAGACCAAAGCCTCTTTTACTTAATTTTTTTCATTGTTGCTTAAGAAAAACAAGTAGCATCACTAGTAATCAAACCAGTGATTAGAATATTGCTAAGCACTCCATTTTCCTCAGGCATCTCATGTCTAAACATTACGCTGGTTAGGGTAAGGTATCTTCAATGCTCTCTAAACAGTTATATTAAAATAAGCCGAAGGTTTCTTAGCAGAAGAGCTGGTCATCAGAGCTTAATCAGCGTTTGTGTTTCATAGTGTTTGTGATATTTCCCTCTGATATGAATCACGTTACCAGAAAACTAACAACCATCAAAACAAAACCTAAGAAATGCAGCATTTTAAACAATCCTAGATATCTCGATGTGATTTCCATGTACATGTGGACACACACTCAGGAGTTTACTCTTCTTGTACTTGTTTATTTTTAGCTGTCTCAATAAAACTTTTTTCCTCCCTCTGTTTTACTAAAACATGCCCATCTAGGAAGGAAAACAGATGTAGAAGTGTATAACTGCTGCTTGTTTGGGTTTTTTCCCTGTCAAGTAGAATTTATTATCATTGTCACACTACGAGAGAATCTAAGTGAAAGAGACAATCAGTCAGGAAGTAATTAGGGTGATACTTTCCCAGTGTGGATTTGGAATGCAGGATTTACTTACTACAATTTCATTTGATCAAGTCAAATAAAGATAGACCATGTTCTTTCTTACTCAAACATCTCATAGTAATTGTAAAAATAAAAGAAACAATTGACTTCTGCGAAGGAGAAAAATCACATTGTTAGTTCTTAAAAACCATAAAAAAAATTTTCTTGGGGGGGTAAACATAGGTTAAAATGACCCATATGTTATTTTCCCCCACTATGCCACTTAGAACATATTACTAATTATAAACATCAATATTAGTTTGATTATATGAGTTTCTCACAAAACATCTGTCATTCCAAGTTTACAAAAACGCATTAAGTAATAATTTCTTAGATTATTTGACCTCAAATAATTACCCTTTTTAAGCCAAATTGTTGTGATAAGAAACTGACATACTGTTCGCATAGACCACAGAATTAGTTGCAATTATATTCTAGACGTTAATGCAAAAAGTAAATTATGTTAAAACATATCTTATACGATATTAGTTTGCCTCTACTGCAACATGTGTGTATACATAAACATATATATGCATATGCATTTGTATATAGTGTACCCTCACAGACACTGTTTACAAAGCATTTTTCAAAGGGAACTCAGTTCATTCAAATCTCATACACTGTTTATCATAATGTTCTTTCTATATAAGCCATTAATCTGTTTTTATATAAGCTGCAATGATGATATTTCCAATAGTAGAATATCTTAGAATGATTTCTTATGCTTTACTCAGATAAATCAAGATAAAAATAAATCTACAGAGCAAACATTTTAAAATTCTTTAATAAAATAAAATTCTTTCTTTAGTGAAAGTATTGATTTTTTAAAAAGCCAACCACTCTAGACTTCTAATAAAGCTTAGAAATCTTGAAAATGACAGTTGTGAAGTACTAGCACCATTAAAAACAACACATAAAAGCTTTCGAACATGCGACAAATTAAATCTGTTATACAAATAGCTCCTAGACTCTCGTACAAAACAGCTGCCAGTCATTTTAAGAGTTCACTGCACCAACAGACAAACACGGTAACTAAAGTCTGACTCAAGACTGAAGCTTAAATAAAAATAGGCAACTGCAAAGTTTAGATCACTTGTAAAAATGCACACCAACAAGAATAAAATGTATTTACTGGAAACAAACTTCTCTCCCAATTGACCTCCCTGAGAAACTAGTCTTTCTAAATTCACAGGATAGCTCAAAACAGCAACAAGTAGCAAAAGGAGTTTCCTGCAATCTCACTGATCATCCAGAAACAAGGAATCCCACTAGAGGAAAGCAAAGGTGTAAATTGAATACTTCCTGGGCATATGAGCCCTCAGAAGGCATAGAGTAATATCCACCTTTGGAAACACTGAAACAGGCTCCCAACTCAACCTCCTTGCCAAGGCAGCGTAGGAAGGCAGAGATAATCAGAAGGCTGCCTTCTGTCGGGGCACTGGGATGTGCAGTCCACCAGTGATCGCTGTACCCACCAGCCCAGAATAAAGTGCCCATTGTCTCAGCACTGTACTAATTGTGGAAAAAAAAAAACAGCCCATGCAGTAAGCATAATAATTATCCAGGCAAACAAGCAGAGGCAATCAAGGCAGAAATGAAAAGGGGGGAAATACACTTCGAGACAAAGCAGCCCAAGAATGAAATTAATATTCATAATGGAAGGCTAGCCAGCAGAAGGTGCCTCATTCATGGGATGGCTATTGCATACAAGAGACCATTGTCTACATAACAAAAATCAGTATATGGAGAAAATTTTCATGTTACTCCTGTGAACAGAAGAAAAGATTTTCTTGCCCCAAACTCTGGTACCTAATCCCAGAATTCTGATCCAACAAAGATCTGCGTTTCCCAGTCATTTTTTAAAAAGTTGTCTGGCGGGGTTTGTTCCCGCCCTGGAGTTGATACTTCCCCCTCCTTCCTCGGCTTTGCAGCTGCACAAATATGAGCAACATAAGATTAAAGAACAATAACACCTTCACACATACATTGTCCCAAGAAGGGGGGGAGAAGGAATAGACTGAATATGCATAGCCTCATTAACTAAATTTAATTATGCCAAGCGGCATATTAATCAGTGGTTGCTCCAGTTACTGTATTCATTGTAAGGAGAGGTGGATTCCAAATTAAGAAGAAGCGTGGGGGACAATCGAATACTGATTAGGAAGCTGCTCACAATGTGATACAATACACTTTTCTAAATGATTATTCAAGGGGCCTGAATAAAGAAGTGGACTGTTCAGTTTTAAAGACCAACTCAAGAACAGTTAAATGGGAGAGCTCTTTCTTCTTGCTCTGACTGCTCCCATCTCCATACGTCTCACACCAGCCAGCCTGGTAGACACTGTAAAATTCGCATTTTTTTTCTTTAAAAAGAGAAAGAGAGGGGGGGAGAGAGGGAGAGAGGGAGAGAAGAGAGAGAGGGAGAGAGAGAGAGAGAGAGAGAGAGAGAGAGAGAGAGAGAAAGAGAGAGAGAGAGAGAGAATCTTCAATAAAAACTCAGTGCTGCCTTTTTAAAAGAAGGCCCATGCTCCCCTCCACAATAGGAGGGAAACCCTATCTAGGGCACTGATGTGGAAAGCTTCCTTGAACTTGAGCCTGAAACTTTTCAGATGCCGAACTTTATAACACGTGCATTGCAACAATGGAGGAGTTCAAAAGGAAGAGGGAGAAAAAGTTTGGAGGGGGTTTGGGGGGGGGGTGGAAAAAGTTATCACGTCAACTTACCATCCACCAGGTCCTGGCTGACATGTCATAACATAGCTGCCATTTTATGGAGGGGTCCGACGCTTTCCCAGACATTACGCTGTCAGCAACCTTCATCAGATACAGCTCAATGGAAGATAAGACACCTAATCAGGGAAACATCAGCAGTGGCTTGCTGGGCTACATGTAGGCCAATCCTTATCACACTGCATCATGGGAAAAGCTCCTTTATTAGCAGGAACTCCAATCTCACAGATATAAAGACAAGGATCAGTTCTTTCCCCCCCACCCCACCCCACTTTTTTTTTTTGGTGTGTCTGAAGGGATTGGTGAAACTCGCTAGCGTTCTTTGTGTATCATGTGTACAAGAGTGAAATATCTTGTAAGTGGGCGGCTAACTGCTTTGCTGGGCTATGCAGACTAAAGTTTATTTGCATTCTTCTCTGTTGTATATTGTTTGACATGGTCCATGGTCCGTGCTGAGAAGATGAAGGGGAGGGTGGATAAGGGGGGAGGGAAGGGAGAGAGAGCTGTAATTGCTCAGAATTAATATCTCCCCCAACAAAGACATAACAGTTTCATTGACACAATTGGGGCATGGTTCAGATGTCACTGAACACACACCACACACACACACACACACACACACACAGAGTGGAACACACAGGTAGCAGCTGCAGCTGGATTCAGCTGAAGTTGCCAAAGGCTACAAACTCCATTCTCATATTGGACATATGGAAACAGTTTAACTCTTTTGAAATCACTGAGAAGAATTCGGCCATCACAGAGGATGTCAGCATCAAGACCAGGGATGTGACCATTCAGTTTCTAAATCAGAGGATGAAGGGCCTGGTGTCCATCCTCCCCAAAGATGGCCTATAGGTACTGTCTTCATCAGGGAAGACTGGGGAAGGGTGAAGGGGTTGGGGAGGCGGAAAGTTTAGTACTCTTATCAGAATTTAGGCAGCAGTCTTCATTCATTCATCCAATCTACTACTCTCCAAAAAGGATGCATGTTTTTCTTCAGTTTTGATGAGTTCTATTTCCTATTGAGTTTTCACACGATTCTGCCAACAAGAACACAGAAAAGAGACACAAATATTTATCACTGACAGCACTTAGTACTGAATATATTTTTTCCCAGTACTTGTAAATCTTAAGTATTTCAGGAAATATTCTAACTGACCTCAATAGACTATATTCTAACTAAACATTCTGAAATTTAGCCTTTGAAATATCACAATAAACAAGGTCCCGATTTTGTTCAAATTCCCCTCCCTCAACAAACAGAAAATTTGGTAAATCCCTTTGTTTTTGTATCTTCTTAGGTTTCCCTGGATGTAGATGTTACTACTGAGTATTTACTATCATGGACATTTTTTTAAACTATACCTTCAAGTCCTCTTACTATCATCTTTGGGAGTTGTTTTGGAATTTAAGGTTTGCAATGCTAACATGATTTTTTTTTTCAAAACTCAAGCTTTAATTTGATTTGTTATAGAGTCACAGAATACTCCGAACTCAAAGAGACTGTAAAGATCAATTGTTCAACCCCATGTAATAGAGGAGGAAACCAAAGTTCAGGGAAAGGAAACAATGTGTTCTAAGTCACAGAGAATGAAAATTTAAAAACCGAATTATTGAGTTTTTATTTCCACTACCCATTGGAATTCTCTTCAATTTTGTAAATTTCATTGAAAGAATGTAGTTATAGTGGAAGACATTTCTTGAAGGTATTTTATTCTCAATTTGGGACAAAAGTCAGCAATGCTTTCAGAGCAAGTTCTGAACATTCCTTGACTACTCCGATGGTAGTTCAAGAACCAGTCATTTTCCAAATCGATCCTGACTTCCAGTATACTTTTTCCTGGACAACTGCTTTCCATTTTTATTTTTGCTGCTCTGTGTTAATTTTGTGGCAATGTTCTGTCTGTGGAGGAAATCTGGAGAGCCTGGAATTTTCTGACCTACTCTGCCATCTTCCCAGAATTCTATTCCAAGTATTTGCAAATCTTAAATTATTCAGTTAACTTCTTAACTGACAGATAGATGATGTAACTGATAACTGACTCAGACTTTCAGAGGACATTTTTTGATATTTCTGTTCTCTTCCCTATTACCTGTTATGTATTCTGAAGGGGAGGCAGAGTGGTGGAGTAGATAGGGGGCCAGCCTTGGACACAGGGCACAAGTCCTGCCTCTGACACCTAGTAGCCAGATCTCAGTCTTCCTGACTCAGACTATTATATTACACTACAATGCCTCTTCATGTGAGAATGTCGCAATGTCTAATTGCCCTAGGCAGCTCTTTTAGATAGAGATTTTGGGAACTTTATCAGGGTGGAGAGAGTTGCCCACACTGAGGAAATCACAGGTCTAGATGACAAGGAAAAATTCTTTTGCAGAGCATTTCTTGAGGTACTGCCTTTAAAAAAATTGCCAGCCCAGAGGAGCAAGAAAGACACGAAGTCCTTCTCCAAAATCCCATTCAATATTTCTATCGTTTTGGTGGGTTTTTTGACCCCAGTTCCATGGTCTTGTGGTCTGAAGCTGTATGGAACACCTCTGCTTTCATGAAGACTCAACAGGAACAGAGATCTTTTTATTTTGTTTTGCAGGGACTTACTTCAAAGGCTTGTCTCTAGGGAATGGAAAATCTCATACCTTGGGGGACCCCTTCTGTCAACACTTGATCATATTCATTATCCAGGTAACCCTACAAGGTAAAAACAGATCCAGCTTCTAGCGCATTTGTTATCTGTCCATCAGGAAAAACATAGCATGAACTAAGGTTTTGCCAGAGAATCAAGAGTGTGAAGACATTCATTGGAGAGGCAGAGGAAGGAAATTGATGCCTGACTGTGCCAATCAATGTACTTACAAAGTGTCATTGCAGAGAAGGGACCAATTTGGGGGTGCATAAGTGAGAAAATAACAAGCCAATCCCAACTTTGAAGCTTGTCTACAAATCCTTCAATAAAGATGGCAAGCAGCAAGCCTGACACACAGGTGTATAACCTAGAATTGTCAGATGGTCACTGTAACTATTGAGATACCTGTTCTGAGTAGAGGAAAGGCGATATAGGAAGGTAGATAGTAATGAAAAGGCAACAAGAACAAGAGAGGGATAAGACAGGAGTGCCACTGATATACTGAAATGTGGAGCGTCAGAAATCAAAAGGAGATTTGTGAATATGTACCAAGACAATAAGGAACCTTGGCTCTTGGATTCATAGAACTACATTCAAATTCTGACTGCTCTTTACTACCTGTGTGACCTTAAGTAAGTCATTTTACTTTCTAGGTCTCACTTTCCTCAACTATAAAAGGAGGGGAGTGATCAGATCTAAGGATCCTTTCCAGTTATAAATCCTATGAATGATTGAGTAAAGCAATTTTCTCATTCAGGGTTTGTCAGCCTTTTAAAATAGGCTGGAAGGGGTAAAGTCTTGATCAAGGGCAAATCTCTTAGTAGCATCTCCTAAGTGGAAGGGAGAAGACTTATTTACCAATAAGGGTCATTCTCACCAGGTAATTGGCTCTGTCTGGGAGGCAGGGTGTTGTGGGAACAATTGGCATACATGTCAATTAAAATTGACCCACATGACACAGGTTGAGACCCCTGAACTAATCTAATCAACTTCCATAACAAAGCAACAGGCCTAGTTCATCAATAGATATAATCTAACTTGACATTTTAAAAGCTTTTTTTATTGCCTGACACATTCAATAAATGGGGAAAATGAATACCCACACAAGCACTAGCTAGCTATGTGAACTTGGGCAAGTCACGGAAACATGTGGGGCTTTAATTTGAACATCTGCAAAATAAGAATAAGAGACTCAAATGAGCTTTAATGTCCCCTTCTAGCTCTGATAGTCTATGATCCCAAGTGTGAGGTGAATGAAGAAATGTCAATCTAAAGCATGGTCATGTAATATAACAAATATTAATTTAGTTTCTACTATGTTGCAGGCACTGTAACAGGTATGCTGCAAAGACAGAGACAGAAAGAGAGAGAGACAGAGTGAGAGAGAAAGACAGAGACAGTGAGAGAGAGAAAGAGAGAGACAGTAAGAGAGAGACAGACAGACAGACAGACAGAGAGACAGAGAGGGAGAGAGTATATAAGAATGAGACAGTCCCTGCCCACAGGGAGTTTGCAATCTAGTAAGGAATATCATGCCTGTAATACAAGTACAGTGCCTGGAACAGAGTGATCATAATCAAGCTTACGAAGTGCTTTGCATACATTATCTCAATAGAGTCTCAGGAAACTTTGTGAGATAAGTACTATAATACCCATTACAGACAGAAGAGAAAATTGGTAACCCAGTGTATCAGAAGAGGAATTTGAAGCCAGGTTTTCCTGAGTGACTAGAAGTCCAGCACTCAAACTGCTACACCACATTCCAAAGCTGTTAAAGCTTAAAAAACTATACTAAGACTTAGAACACCTGGTATAAGGGAAGTTATAATGTGAAAATGTAGTAACACAAGTATATGGTGCCATGCTATTTTGTAGGCAGCAAAGATTACTTCCAAATGTGGAAAGGGAAGTAGAAGCGAGGAAGTTTTATAGAAGAGGTAGCATTTGACCTGGGCATGTAACCTTTTAAGATGGTTCAGGGACACCAAGCTGAAGGAAGGAGTAATTACCAAGATCTTGGGAGAAATGATGAGGAGGAGGAGGAGGAGGAGGAAAATAATGTTGTTGTTTTCTGAAATTTATATAGCACTTTAAATTAGCTCATTTGAGTTTCACAACTCCTCTGTGAGAAAGGTACTTCAGTTATTACTAACCCCATCTTACAGATAAGTAAACAAGCTCAGAGAGTTTGACTTGCTATATGTCAGACAGGATTCAAACTGAGGTCCAGCATTGTGTCTACAACATGAAGTAGAAAACATCCTGACCACAGGCATGGAAAAAAAAAAAACCCAAACCCACAACACTGGAGACAGAAAAGAAAATGCAAAGATAGTGAAGTGTGTGCTAATTGTCCAGTACTCAGTAAGAATGATTAGAGCCATTTCAGAGGACCATGTTCTTCAATCCTAAACTATTGAGAGATGTGGAGAACTTAGAGAGATTTTTAGAAAGACAGACATGGAGATACTGAAGGACTGGAATATGCAACACATAAGTCAAGACAAAAGGAGCTAGGATTATTTGACCTGCAAAAGAAATGCCTCAAGAAAATTTTCTAACACTTTCCAATTGAAGGAGTTTTCCATTCAGACCAATGGAGTGGCCGAGCAGTTGGGAAAATGGAGTTCAGGACTTGGGTGATTCCTAAGAATTCCCTGTGAAGTTTAGACTAGGTTTTGGAAAAGAGAAATTACAGCAAACCAGGAGGATTATAGGTAAACATTAGCCACGTGGTTGGAATATGCGACCTTCTCTGGAGCTGTTTTAAAAATGAGATACATTTGTTTCCACCTGGACTACTGTAGGGCTACTTGCCCAGTCATCCAGCCAGTCAACAAACTAGGAAGTTATTTCCCAAATGCTTATTATGCTAGTAATATTCTAAGGCCTATGGAGACTACATTAGAAGGATGAGATTTATCCCTCAAGGAATTTGCAATATAATTAAGAAAATAAGATTAACACGTGTGAAACAAAGGTAAGTGATATCAAGCAGAATGTAACCAAGGGTTCGAATGGATTGAAGTAGAGAGAGACGAGGCAGGCAGACCCACCAGCAGCTATTATAATAGCCCATATGTGAAGTGATGAGAGTCTGCACCAGAGTGGTAGCAGTGTCAGAGGAGAGAAGGGGGCATATTCGAGAGATGTTGCAAGGAAATCAACAGGCCTTGGCTGTCTATATGGGGTGAGAGATAGAGAGGAGGCCAGAATAACTCCTAGGTTTCAAGCCTAAGCGACTGGAGGGTGGTGTTACCCTCTACAGTAAGAGGGAAGGTAGGAGTCGGGAAGGGTTTAGGGGGGAAAGATAATGAGTTTGGCTTTGGATATGTTGAGTTTAAGAGGACTACTGGACACCCAGTTCAAGATTTTGTCTGCACTTCTCTCTGCCACCATGACGTCTCTGAAATCCCACTACATGTTTTCATAAGTCCAGTTCTGAAGGAGTCCAAATGAGAGGCAGCCAAGGCTAGCTAAAGAGCTTGAGGTCTGGCGTCTCAACACCAGGGTGAGATTACAGAAGACAGCTGGAAGATTGAAGGAATTGGAGAAAGGAGAAGATAGCTGGGGAAGTAGACTGGGATTAAAAGTGACTGTTCCCCAGGGTGGTCAGATGCATTGTCCCCTCATGGAGCGTAGACAGCAGCATCCAGAAGGAAAGATGGATCCTGTTATTAGCAGATTCTTCCTCTCTCTCCAGCCCTGAATCCAAGTGGCTGAAAGGTTGTCTTCTTACTCCTCCCAAATGGTCTTTTCCCGTTCAGTCCAAATAGAGTTAAAGATACTGTTTCACTGTTAAGCTGATTTTGCTGTTCAATGTTAATTTTGATTAAAAAAAAAAAGACTGAGTACTTCTTTACTCATAGAGTATGATTAACTTAACTTCCCCATTGTAGCTTGATGGCTTAGGGCCACCTAAGGTCAATAATGAGCCAATATAGATTTTTTGTTGTTGTTTATAGCACCCCCTAGTGAGTATCCCCATCCTTACCCCTTACTATATTCCATTCTGTGTAGACTAGGTTTTTGTCTGTTTGTTTTGCATTTTTCTAGCATTTATTTAGTTTCTTAAGGTTCACAAAGTACTTACCAAATATCTTATTTTATCCTCACAATCACCTTGGGAGGTAGATGTTATTATTTTATTCCTATTTTGCATATGAAAAAACTGAGGCAAACAGAGTGATTTGTCACTTTAGAGAGAGAAGTGACTTACTCAGGGTCACACAGCTAGTAAGTGTCCCAGGCTAGTAAGTGTCAAGCCTTCCTGAGTTCAGGTTCAGAGATCTAGCCACTCCCCCGAAGAGAGGACACACTAGGACCATCACTCTTCCTCCCCACCCCAAATGGAGCAAAAGTCAACTCCTCCAAAGCAGGACAGGAAAGGAAGGGAGGCCTCCATAGATGTTGCCACTCCTTGAGCAAAACCGCAAGGGAGTCGAGATCATGATGGTTCTGTCAAAGGCTGCCCCTTTGGCTTATGCCGGGCACCATCCCTTTTTGTTGCTGTTGTTCAGTTGTTTCAGTCTTGTGCAACTTTTTGTGAGCCCATTTGGGGTTTTCTTGGTGAAGATACTGCCATTCTCTTCTCTAGGTCGTTTGCCAGATGAGGAAACTGAGGCAAACAGGATGAAGTGACTTGCCTAGGGTCGCACAGCTAGGGAGTGTCAGAGGCCACATTTGAACTCAGGAGGATGAGTCTTCCTGACTTCAGGCCTGGCACTCTATTCATTGCACCAACTAGCTGTCCCTAACTATTCCTACTAGGTTTAATAGGTGGGACACCTGAATTTATTAACATTTGGAGCGTTAGGGAATCTCAGCGGTACTAAAGAGGCCAAGGTTTTTATGAAGGGCACCACGGTCTTGCTAGGGCATGTCTAATTGGTTTCCTACCTCTGAGGTCACTGGCCTGGAGAAGCCAGTTAGCAAGGCTGCATGGGAAACTTTAGTTTCTAGCATGAAAGGTTCTTTGCTGACGCATTACCCTTTCTTACACGAGTGGCACAGCAATCACAAACCAGAAATCCATGGAAAGTCGAAATGAAGCTTTGCTAAGCTTGTATACAGAACAGATGAATCCAACCTACATACCCTGAAACATTCTTGTTGGAATCATTGCCTTTACCTCTTACAGTTCAGCCAACCAAAATAGCAAATGATAATCACCGATTATAGACAATTTACCTTCTTTATTTGGCAACAGAGACAGAACAGGACTGGGGGCCATCTGGAATATCTTCTGCCAGAAGGTCTGGACTGTACCAGTGCCTTGGCATTCATGATATTTGCCAATCAACAGGCACTCCCTTATCATCTTAAAAGACGGTTACCAAGCAATTTGCTTCAAATGGTCTCTGGTCACTGGATCTCTTATGACCTGATACTGAAATGACCTCCCTCTCCACTCACCTGTCACTGTGATTGCCCTGTACTCATAACCTTTCATAGCGTGAATGACAAAAGGCCATTTTTGATACAGCTGGCAGAACTTTTAACTGCCTAAACAAGAATGACAGAGCACTTAAAGGAATAGAATGGTCTTGTTTTTGGACTTGGAGATGGACTGATAATGTTCAGACCTCAAACTTTTCTTGGAGTTTCCTGACAAGAAATTTGCCCAAAATCAGAGACAGAGTCTCAGCTTTCCTTACAGTATATGATTTAGAAATCTGAGACACAGTGGGTACAAAAATCAAAGTTCATTCCTTCTTGCAGGAGTTTCTGAATTTCAGTAATTTTTTTTCTTTAGTAAAATGGATATAAGCTTTCAGAAACTATAACAATCAGAAACTATTTTTTCAACTGTTCCCTTTTAAATAGTGGTTTGGTGATGGATAAAATCTTTTTTATAAATGACTCGGTCAGAGGGCCCTCAGTATATGTGGTGATAACCACCTTTAAAATTGTGAGAAGCAAAATAATTGAAGAAAGCAAAGAGAAAAGCATCATTGTCTGTGAAGTAGTGACACATTATAACGTACCCCTTTGCAAAGTAGAAAGTTTTGCCAAAAGATAGAAGTTCTCTGCAAATAACATTGGAAAACATTTTGACAGGCCCCGGGCAAGTACAACATATTAATAACAAAGATAACTGTAAAGTCCCAAAGGTTCTGATTGAAATGGGTGATAGATGGTTACTCAGTGCCTTGCAGACAAACAGTTCTTATGAAAGAATAAAGGCAGAGTCTGATCTCATAATTACTATGTTAGGCTCTTCTGTTGCCAGATTCCTTAAGGTAGGGCCATATATAGGGTGAAGGAAATTTCCTTGGCCAGAAAACCTGGGACTGTCTCATGACATTCGTCTGTCAGCAAGTGCTTTGTGGTCTCACAGAATCATTACAGCTAGGAGACATGTCATCTAGGCAGTTCTCTGAATCTTAGGGATGAGAAAACTGAGGCCTAGAGAGAAAAAGGGATGTTTCTACTATCACAAAGGCAGTTAGGGGAATAGTCAGGATTTAACCTTGTGTTTTTTTGACTCTTCTTCCATAAAGTCCTACTCTTATAATAACTCTTATGGTTGGAATGTGTTGTTCGCATGCACTTTGATACATCAGTTTGATAGAGCAAATATAAAACTTAATACAAAGCTAGAAGGAAGACTACAAAGGAGAAAATGTTATGCCTTGCAATTGAAACAACTTGATCTTGACCTATTCAAAAAGTTATTGCTAATAAAAAAAATGGGTAAAGGATGGAAGACAGGAAATAGATGCACATTATAATAATTCTAGCTGTGTGACTCTGGGCAAGATGCTTAACTCTGTTTGTCTCAGTTTCCTCAACTGTCAAATGAGCTGGAGAAGGAAGTGGCAAACCACTCCAGTATCTTTCCCAAGAAAACCCCAGACAGGGTCACAAAAATCAGGCACAACTGAAAGCAGCTGAACAAAAAAATAATAATAACAATTCTTAAAGATGTTTAACAATATGAGTCAATTACCATAATAAGAAGAGCAAAAGAGAATGAAAAGGATCTTCATCAGCAAACACATGATAAATCTGAGAGTTGGCAGCCAAAGGCAATATGAGTGTAGAATATAATTTTGTGGTTCAGTCATTTTTCAGTTGTGTCTGACTCTTCATGACCTCATTTGGAGTTTTCTTGGCAAAGATACTGGAGTGCTTTGCCATTTCTTTTTCCAGCTCACTTTTCAGATGAGGAAGGGAGGTAAACAGGGTTAAGTGACTTGCCCAGGGTCACATAGCTATTAATGTCTGAGGCCAGATTTGAACTTGTGAAGATAACTCTTTCTGACTCCAGGTCTGATAGGCTATCCATTGTGCCACCTAGCTGCCCATATACTTGTTTGTAAAAATGTTTTGGAGAAAAATGACAGAAAATTATTAATAGTAATACGTCATTACATATAGAAAAACAGTAAAGAGTAGTATCAGGAAGTCTGGCAAGAGATTCAACTAAGCAGTCATCCTGAGAGCACTTCAACATGAAAATGCAAGGACAGCAAAAAGCAGAAAAATGCAAAAGATCTGCAAAGATTTTTATAGTAGACTTTTTTTTTCACCATCAAACATAGTAAAGGCACCATACTTGGATTTTAACCTCACAGTCCTAGATGTTCTTATTCAGGAAAGAGAAATGGCACTAAAGAGAACAAAGAGAAAGAAGCTAGACTAGAACATGTGTTACAGTATGTGACATAATTGGCTGGGTGCTGAAGAAGTGATTCAATGCATTTGTGAAGGAGGGTAAAGCTATTAAAAGCATGAGGGGAAAAGTTTCGGACCTTATTAATATCAAAAAGAGTCAACTGAGAAAACACCAACATTTATTTTCAACATACCTACTTTCCCATCTACATAGAATTCTGAAAATCATCTATGCTTGTATTGAGGGCATCCTTGATAAATAGGGAATAGACTTTCTTTCACAGGTAATGTTCCACAATAGAGCATATCTTTACTGTCCTAGAATTAACTAAAAGATACAGAGAATACAAGACAAAGAGAATCTTAATGTGTTATTGTTTGTTGGTTATGAAAATAATTTAATTTGGTAGACCAAAATACTCTCCCAACAAAGTGTCTCCATCAAAACATACTTCAACTGTGCCCAAAGGGCTATAAAAAGTGCATACCCTTTGACTCTAGGATTGTATCCCAAAGAGATCACAGAAGTGGGAAAAGGACCTGTATGTACAAAAATATTTATAGCAGCTCTATCTGTGGTGGCAAAGAATTGGAAATCAAGGGGATGTCCATCAGTTGGGGAATGGCTAAACAAGTTGTGGTGTGTGAATGTAATGGAATACTATTGTGCTATAAGAAATGAGCAGCAGACAGACTTCATAATAACTTGGAGAGATTTATATAAACTGATGCTGAGTGAGGACAGCAGAACCAGGAGAACTTTGTACACAATTATAGACATATCATATGTGTGACAACTAACTCCTCTCAGCAATACAAGGTTAGAAGGCAACTATAGAAGACTCATCATGGAGAGGGATGTTGTAAAGCCAAGCATGAGCAGCTTTCCAGAGGACTGCTTCTGTGAACAGCTTTAAGGTTCTGATCACATAGTGAACTCTCTATTTATTCAGCAGTAAATTAAAGCAAAACATTCACAGAAACCAAAGTACAGCATTCAAAATGTTATAACATAACAACTTGTCACTAAAGTGGCCTCATAATTTTCACCAAAGTTGCTACATAGTTTTAAACAAAAGATATCATTCAGTAAGTCCTTATCTCAGTCATCCTTAAGGAGACTTGCTCCTTAAGGGACACAAAGTACAAAGGTCAAAGTTCTCTACCCCTAGGTCACACTGTCTTAATCTCTGGAGTACAAAGTTTTCCCACTCCTAGGCCACAGTAAATCATGACCTTCTCAGTAAGCACTAAGTACCCAAGGAGAGGTCTTTTCATCTTGACTCGAGGCTGGCTCTCAGATTCCATGGTTCCTCTTCCATGGTCCCAGCTCCTACCTGAATCTACCCAACTGTCACCTGGATTCAAAGGTATGCATCTCTCAGCTCCTTGTCCAGCTCCTCATCCAGTTCCCATTCCATATTGAAGCTCGCAGTGTCCAGTACCTCAAGTTCTTCACAGTATCTGTTTCTGGGAAGACAAAGCTTAACAGAGCCAAAACTACATTCATGCACCATTGCCTGCACCATCATCAATTCAGTATCTGCCTGTGAAATCAACACAGACCCACATACAAGGTCTGAGAACTCAACACAAATCGACAATACAGTCCCAGGACCTCCAAATCCCTCCTCCAAGACTTCTGTAAACAGACAGCAAGAAAATCCTCTTTCCAGGCTTCCAGTAAGGTCCCAGGACTTCTGTACAAAGTATCACAAACAAAAATCAACACAAACAGAACAGACAAGCAGAGTGCCTGGCCACCACAAAGCTCCCCTTCTCAATTCTGCTCTTTCCTAACTTGGGCTTCTCTTTATATATGGTCATTAGCTCTTCCCTGTTGCATAAGCAAGTTCCTCCCACTGTGGGGTTCACAAGTTCTGTTTCTTAACAAAGACTTGATATGATCAGGGCAAGGCTCAAAGATACTTGAACTCAAACAAAGTGCTAAATACTTAAGTAGCTGAAACAAGGTGCTAAGTACTTGTTTGCTTGCCATTACAGATGTCCACATGCAGAGAGGGAGCTGCAGAGTCTGAATTCAGATTGAGGCAGGCTACTTGCTCTCTCTCTTTGTATTTTGTTTTGTTTTTCTCTTCTTTCTCATTGGTTGTGGTCCTTTACAGCTTGACTGGTTTTCGGTGTGAAGATATTTATGGAACCTATATTTGATTGCATGCTGCCATGGGTGGTGGGGAGTGGAGGGGAGGGAAGGGAAAAGAATTTGAAACTCAAGGGATTGTGGAACTGGGTGTTGGGAACTAAAAGTAAACAAATAAATTTAAATTAAAAATTAAATAAAATAAAAACTCAAAAACATATACTTCAAAATTATTCAAGATTTCTTGAAATGCTCCAAGTCTTTCCATCTGCCCTACATCCAAATTTTCTTTTATATGTTGCCTCTCCTAATTAGAAATGAATTTCTGAGGGCACAGGGTTTGCCTAGCTTTTTAAATTTTGCATACGCTGAACATAGTGCAACGCCTGACATGTAATAAATGCTTAATAAATTATTTTTTCATTCATTCATTTACTCATTCATTCACTTATTCTTTGGATTTCAGAGGAAAGAACATTAATCATGGAGCCCTTGCTGTAAACTTATGGGAAGACATGACAAGACTCCCCTAGGAGAGTAAGACATGGATGAAACATGATTAGCTTTATTAGAAGAAATATTCAAATTGATAAAATCACAGAGTCATTACAGTATTTGAGTTTTCTGATTCCAGATCTTATACTCTTCCCATTACTCCATGTTTTCTCTTCACAAATTTGTTTGTCATCCTTTCTCAGGGGCCATTCTAATCTTCTCTGCATTGTCACAATTTTAGTACATGTTCTGCCAAAGCAAGCACAACACCATGTTTTCTCTCACATCCCTGATAATGTTTATCTACTCATCCTTTTCTAAGGCCCGAGTAGCCCACTTATGCCACTATATTGACTGGTTGTCCCTGGATTCCAGATCATGCTTTAGTTTAACAAGATATCCAACTATTCACCTCCTCAGAACAAAAGACCCCTTGTTGGTCTGTGCTCCTTTATATGTATTGTCTTCCCCTTTTTAGAATGTAATCCCTTTGAAGGCAGAAACTGCATCCTTTTTTTTAAGTTTTTATTGATATCATTGGGTTTTCTTTTGAAATCACCTGTTTCCCCCACTATCCCTCTCTCTGCACCTTCCAGAGAGCCATCTTGTATAACAAATAGTATATTCTGAAAGACGAAAAGAGGAGAAAAAGCAATATAAATGATCATTACATTTAAAAAGTTTAAAAATATGTGCAATGTGCACCACTTGTGTAATTCCCACCTCTGCAAGGGGACAAGGGTAGGAATGTCTTCTCATATCTCTTATTTTTCATGTATGTTCTTTATAACTTTATCACATTTACTTTTTGGTTATTGTTCTTTCCAATTACTTTGCTGTAGTCATTGCATATATTGTTTTCTTGGTTCTGCTCACTTCACTCTCCATCAGTCATGTAGTTCTTTCCATGCATCTCTACATGAGATACGTATTCTTCAAGTTCTTCACTTCTTAAAGCCCAGTAATATTCCATTACCATATACCATTACCATATACCATAACTGGTTTAGCCAATCTCCAAATGAATTTATTTTGTTTCCAGTTCTCTGGAAAGTTCTGATATAAATATTCTGTTGAAATAGGAACTTTCTTCTTTTTAATGGTCTCCTTGTTGTATAAACCTCATACTAGAATCTCAGGGTCAAAAGGAATGGACATTTTAGGGATTGTCTCTTTTTAAAAATATTTGCATCTCCAGCATTTAGCACAGTGACTGGCACCTTTTGATTGCCTAATAAGTTCTTTTTTATCCTGTGTTTCCTCCTTCCCCACATCTTTATAAAGTGAAATTTAGTCCAAATAAAAAAACAAAATTTAGTCCAAAAAAAAAGGGGGAGAAGAAAACAAATAGAATTTGTGAACCATCCCTCTACTTAGTTGTATTTTCTTTTTGTTTTCTGCTTAGAGAGCTTGCCTCAGCATCAAGATCTGGGCAGAACTCTACCACTAATGTATACTGGCAGCAATGTGACACTGGATCAGTTTCTTAACCTTTTACTTGTCTAAGCAACTTTCTAAGATTATTGTATTGTAAAGCAGATACAGCCTTCATTAGTAGAGGGAGTTTCCTCATTGAGAGCTGCCTGTATCAATGTGTGGGGTAAATGTCACTATCTCTCCAATTCAGTACTTCTAGCAATATATCTAGGACAGCTAGGTGGCACCGTGGATAGAGTGCCAGGCTTGGAGTCTGGAAGACTCATCTTCCTGAGTTCAAATGCAGCCTCAGACACTTACTAGGTATGTGACCCTGGGCAAGTTGCTTAACTCTGTTTGCCTCAGTTTCCTCATCTGTAAAATGACATGGAGAAGAAAATGACAAACCACTCCATTTTTTTTTTTGCCAAGAAAACTCCAAATGGGGTCATGAAGAATCAGACAAGACTGAATAACAACAAAATAATACATCTGATCATTAGTCATTGGACAAAGGTCTCATATTTAGAATACCAATAGCTAAGTTAACCTTCCCAGACGGTCTAAAATTTTGTGATTCTTAGCATCCTTCTCTCTGTTTTCCATCAATCTATTACTAATTGTACAAGCAATGAAAGGATGCTGCACAAGTTTGTGAGGGTTTAGTTTTCTCATTTTTGGAAAGGTGGCAATTGGTCTCCATTATTTCTAAACTCACTAGCTTCAAAATTCTATAATCTTAAAATCCTAACAAAGAAAATTTCAGCTCCAGGTCAGCTATTTGGTACCTGAGAGATTCAGAGCCCAAACACTGAAAAGAAACAAACAAAAAAATAGAACATTTCAACTTCCCTCGCTGATCCTGATGATTCACACAGTTAAATCAACCTTGCCTTCAATTTTCTTTAATATTTTCCCCCTGGATATGAAATCAAGTACAGATCATGGGGAATGATATCAATGGCAGGGAAGAAGTCTTCACATTCTCTTAATGATAGCACTTAGCCACAGTCAAAATATTGAATGGCTTAAAGCCTGTAGTTTTGTATGGTCTACCTGGAAAGATCTGATGCAAGCAAAATAAAAAAAAAAAAATTCCAGTTACTGACTAGATTACTGACATGAGTTCAGGCTCTGGCTCTATTGTTTCCTAGCACATCTTTAAAAAAATCCCCAAAATGAATTCCTTTGTTCCCTCTCCTCTCTGCCCAAAATTTTTTTAAGCTTCCCCTCCAGCTGAGACATAAGCTCAAGGCTATAATCAAATCAGTTTCTCCCTTAAAAACTTTTGAAAATGGAAACCTGCACCTCAAAGTTATAAATGAACCAAAATGGACATGACTTTGAGAAAGATGGCTTCTAAGAAGATATTCAGAATCCCTCAGGAAATGGGAAGTTTGTGCTCCTATATATAGCTTTATCATGG
Source organism: Pseudochirops cupreus (assembly GCA_028627135.1). NCBI lineage: Eukaryota > Metazoa > Chordata > Mammalia > Diprotodontia > Pseudocheiridae > Pseudochirops > Pseudochirops cupreus. The sequence continues at coordinate 334,281,316 of CM053583.1, forward strand.
ACATTTTTCAGTTCTTCCACATTCTTCACAGTGAGCTCATCATTTCAATAATGATTTATTATCTTTTCAATAAGCCATAAAATGAAGAAGGGTTAGGCAATTCTCTTAATTTTATCCTATGCTGGGGAAATACCTAGTATTTTATATAAATCAGTTTACAATAAGCCAGCTTTGAAATCAGATGACCATGGGTTAAAATCTGGCCCTGTTTCCTAGCTGTGTGACAGCAGGCAAGTCACTAAATGTCTGTAAGTCTCAGTATCCTCAACTACAGAATGAGGGTGGCCTCTAAGGTCTTTTTCCACTCTAAATTTATGATTTTATGACTAAACATTTTGTCATATTAGGAAATACAGAAGACAGTTCCATTTCTCAAATGAAGAAAATGTGGCATAGTTTACATTTTCTCTCTCAGTATTGTACCATGTTAACAGGAGAATTCTCGTAAGGGCAGAATGAAAATGAAAGTTGTGGAGGGAATGCCAAATAGATGAATACTTTTTTTTAGCACCACTAAATTACAACTAAATTTAAAAAAGAAAACAAAATAAAAAACTTCCTCATCCCATGTTCCCATCCATTAAATGCACACTAAAATGGATCTGTGACTTAATCAATTTGGATGTTCCCTCTAGTGATCATGATAACCTTATTATCATCTTGTGAAATTTGTTTTAAATTCCTTAGGAAATGATATATTTTAAAATTATAAATAGCAAGTCATATTTAAGGCTTTAAGGTTTGCAAAATGCTTTAACCACAACAACCCAGCTAAGTAGAGCATACAGGCATTATTATGCCCACTTTACAGAGGAGCAAAGTGAGAAGTGGAGTGTCTTCCTCACAGCCATACAACTAGAAAAGTCAGAAAGTTATCAAGGAGATACTTCTTGCATCACTTAAAACAGATGTGTTTTTTTAATGATATAAGTTGAAAGGCCAGAACTGCATTATACCAATGATTAGCACAAGTTCTTGTTCCCAAGAACCCATGGATTGAGTAAAGCCAGGGATAGATATCCCTTCTACAAGGGTTCTATAAGAATTCAATATTGTGACTAGATTACTGCAGGTTGACTTGAAGGACATCTTAAACCTTCCTCTCTCTTTCTTCCTAACACAAGCATGAAATTCTGTCCCACTCCAAAGAACATATGAGCAACTTTCAAGTTTGGAATGGGAGGAACCATGGAAGCTGTCAAACTCACCACAATGATCTACTATACTTGTCAACACCTAGATAAGAGCAATGCAAATTAACCCCTAGCACCTTCTTCCAGTTGCAAGTTCTGCCTAGATATTTGGCCAAACAGACACAAATTCTGTTTTTGACTTATGTCCTTGAAAATTCTAGCCCCAATCTCACAATTTAAAAAAAATCATGAAAATAAGACATTCCTTCATTCATTTTGTGAATCTGGGGCCCAAGACTCTACACACAGTATACTCCCTCATTCACTGCTGAGAGTGGTATTTCAAAATAAACCCTTCCCTCGACTCCACCCCCAACCCAAAGAGATGGTGGAGGAGAAAGATAACTCAATACTGCTTTGTTGCATTTCGTTTTATGTGCTTTGAAGACAACAGACTAATTCTGCAGTGACTTTTTAAGTTTAGAACACAAAATAAATAGGCCTTTTCTCTGACCCAGCTGCTGCTCTGCATTCCATCTTTCTTCCTCCTCCACTCTTCCTCTGATTTCTCTACCTCACCCATCATGGATGGTCAGGAGGACAAAGAGAAAGAGAAGCAGTTTACACTGCAACCAATGGAAATGTCTCTTGCATGAGTATAAAGGCAACTTACAAGTTCATTTATTGTTAGAGGAGCTTATAGCTCTGATTCTAGAAGAAAACTGGCTTTTCTCTTATTTAGGACTACCCAAATATCATGAGTAAAAAGAGAATTAGTGTCCTGTCCCACATCTGCTAATGTGAGCAAGCACTTCTCTTTGCCTCAGTTTCCTCCCCTGTAAAATGAAGAAGTTGGATTGTGTGATGTTTAAAATCTTTAGGGAGGCAGTATGCCATAATGGGAAGAGTGCCAGAGCCAGAATCAGGAATATCTGGACTTTGAATTTGTCTCCAACACTTATTACATGGATGATCATGAGAAAATCATTTAAACTCTCTGAGCCTGTTTCCTTATTGCCAAACTGGGGATGATATGAAGACCTAACAAGGCTAACAAGGAGGTTCAAATGAGACAAAATGTGTAAAGTTCTTGGGAAACTTGAAAAAGCTATATATAGTCAGCAATTACTTTTATTGTTGTTCAGCCGTTTTCAGTCGTGTCCAACTCTTCAAAATTCCATTTGGGGTTTTCTTGGTAAAGACACTGGAGCGGTTGGCCATTTTCTTATCCAGTTTATCTTACAGATGAGGAAACTGAGGCAAACAGGGTTAAATGATTTGCAATTATTACTATCTTCTTTTCAGGCTCTAAAATTTATGGTGCTACAGTCCTAGCTCTTGATCCTATGATGCCTTCATGTTTTGAAATTCTAAGACTATCCCCTTTTTCCTGGGTCCAGGTCACTGTATTAGGCTCCATGCCTTTCAATGATCTCCTCCATTCTCTCTCTGATTACATCACCCACATATAGCCTTAAATCCATTTGCACTCTAAGCAGCTAAGTCCATGGTCTCTTTTTTTTCATGGATAGAAATATCTGTCAGAGTTTGCCTGAACCTTAGGAATCACTTAGTCCAATCCCTTCATTTTACAGCTAAAGAAACAGAAGTTAAAGATCTACCATAGGTCATACCCTAGGTCAAGTGGAGAGTCAAATCAAGATGTCTTGATTGCACCAGCATATTTTATACTATTTCCTTTCTTACAAGGAGAGAAAGGTGTCAGGTTTGGGAGAGATTACCCATTCAACAACCATGCGCCATCTTTCTTCCAATGCTTACTCCAGAATTTAGCTCACAAGACTATCTAATTCAAGCTCCCTCTTTTTACTTTTTAAAAATATCATTAATTTATTTTTAGTTTCCAATATTCGCTTCCATAAGATTTTGAGTTTTAAATTTTCTCCCCCTCCTTCTCTTCCCCCTCCCCAAGATGGTGTGAAATCTGATATAGGTTCTACTTCCACATTCATATTAAATATATTTTCACATTAGTTCCATGATTTGTAAAGAAGAATTAGAACTAATGGGGGAACCATGAGAAAGAAAAAACGAAACAAAACAACAAAAGAAAAGGAAAGCAAATAGTCTGCTTCCATCTGCATTCAGACTCCAAAGTTCTTTCTCTGGGTGTAGACAGCATTTTCCATCATGAATCTTTTGGCAACTCTTTCATTTTAAAGATGAGGAAACTTATGTCCAGGGAATCTCAGAGACTTTCCCAGGGTCACATAGGTAGCAAACATCAGAGTCAGTATTTTAATCTAGATCCTTTGACTCTAGAGACTCTATTCACTGTACCATGATGCATCCTTGTCCTCACAGAGTTTAACGGTAATTGTGTTAGGATAAGAAGTATACACATAGACCCATATAATGCACAATTATCAGAGAAGTACTTCCAAGAACTGCATGAAATCCTAAGTGGGATTTTAGAGAGAGAGGTTATCAGGAAGCAGAACATTCAGGAAGACTTCTTGGAGGAGGAGGCATTTGAATTAGACTTCAAAAAATGAAAAGAAATTGAACAGTTGAAAAGGAGGGGGAGGAAGACATTCCAGGAACAGTGAACAGAATAATCTCCTGAATGTTTTCAATCTTTTTTTTTTAACACAGCAATTTGTGGTCACTTTTAACCTGGTTGCTCTGCTCACCCAGGTACCTGTTCATATGTTCTGCAAACTGAGATTTGGAAATGAAAAGAGGGAGAAACAAAAATATATGAAAAATAGGGAAATCTCACAAGGCGCTTAAAATATGGGTGGATTTACAATAGAACGTAGCACTAATAAGATACTTAAAAGTCCTAGTCTTATTATATGCAGTATTTAAATACCATAAGACCATCATATTAATGAACTTAAATAAATCTATCTTCATTTTGAGGAAATATTTTGACAATAATCATAATTAAATTCAACCTTAATTGAATTTGGTTTAATCATTGTTGGTTAACATCAGTGTGAGCATGTGTACTCAGGTTATAAGAAGGAGAATATTTTGCAGAGATTTTTTTCAGTCAGAGCAGGATTACCCCCTCACTAAGCAGATTTAATAACTCCAAGCCTCTAATCATACATAACCATAAGGTAAAATGTGGTATAAAACCAATTTAAAAAAAGCTAATCTTGCTGTTTATAAAACCAAATAAGAGTTAGGTAAGAAAAGTTATTATTCATGAGCTTGGCCATCCCAAAACTAGTTATGTACTTCAAGGAGGCCATTAACAAAAAAGAAGTTCCCATATATTACCAGCATTCATGGTAGCACTGTTTGTGGTAGAAAAACCGAAAACAAAATGGGTGCCCATCAATTAGGAAGTGGCTAAAAAAAAAAAAAGTCCAGTATAAGGACATGATAAAATATTCTCTATACTATGGGAAATAAACAGGAGGAATTCAGAGAAACATGAGAAGACTTTTATGAAGTGATTCAGAGCAAAAACAGTAGAACCAAGAGAACAATATATACAATGACTAAAGAAATGCAAACAAAAACATTAAAATTCTTCCCAACTCAGATTAATTGTAATGAATGATTACAGAGAAAGGAGGAAACAGATGTTCCTCCAACGTGTTTGAGAATTTGGGGAAAGAAAATACTTAAAATGCCTCAAGGTCCATCAAAAGTGTTCTGTTTGAGAGAGTACAGAAAATTTAGCAGCCAAGGGACTGAGTTTAAATTTTTACTTCCTGGTGTGTGCCTCAGTTCCCCATCTATAAAACACTGTTTGTAACATCTCTCAGTTTTTTGTATTCTGAAGTGTATTTAGGTTAACATCTAGATGATCAACTCCTTAGTGAAAATCAGTTAATCAACAAGCATTTATTTGCCAATTATGTGACAGGAAGAGGCAGTTAGGTGGCTCACTGTATAGAGAGCTGGGCCTGGAGTCAGGAAGACCTGAGTTCAAATTCCACCTTAGACACTTACTATCTGGCCCTAGACAAGTCACTTCACCTCTGTTTGCCTTAATCCACTGGAGAAGGAAATGCCAAAGCACTCTATAGCATCCTTGTCAAGAAAACCCCAGGGACAGTTTGGTCCAGAAAGTCACAAAGAATCAGACACGACTGAATGACTGAACAACAGATATGATGATCAGTGTGCTAAGTACTGGGAATATAAAGAAAGGCAAAAGACAGTCCCTGCTCTCAAGGAGCTTATAGTCTAATGGAAGAAGAGAAGGGAATAAGCACATATATAGTACCTACTGTATACCAGACACTGGGCTAAGCTTTGTTTTGTTTTGTTTTTTTAATAACAAACTTATACTCATAACACAAACAGCTGAGTCAAAGACAAGTAATGGATTTCCAATCTCATTTCAGAAATGCTCCTGTGTCATATCTTCAGGATTTCTGGTAAGGATAATACTTTCAATTTATATAAATCATTTTTGATGGATTTACAGGTTTGAGTTTTTTTTAAAAATTTCTTCAAAAGTCCCTGTCCTTTCTAGTCTCCCTTAAATATCCGTCGATCTCTCACACAAAATTATTTCTTTACTATTTCTTTATTCAGCTTTCCAAGAGTCCTGAGAAGGTAAAAAAAAAATAATAATCCTTTAGTAGAGAAAGCCCCAGCCTTTAACAGAACAAAGAAAAATAGGCCAAAAGGGCTTGCTGTGAGGAATGTTAAGTTAGGGGGAGGCACTTTGGTTTTATCTGAAGAAGACCTTCTTGATAATTAGAGCTGCTCAAAGGTGAGACGGGTTGCCTTAATAAGCAATGAATAGAGGTTGTGAAGTCGAGGCTAAATGCCTCCTGGTCTGGAATGTTGTAGATGGGCTTCTGATTTCAGGTATCGATGAATAAAACTAGGTGACTTCTGAGGTCCTTTCAGGCCCAGTTTCTATGATTCTGTGTTCTACATACTCTACCGGAATGAAGAGTTAACACCTTGATGCAAAGCTTTTCTCTTTTGTTTATGTCTGGACCTGTCATTTCATTGGGGTGAGGGAACTGCACAGTGAGGTGACTCTCTTTTACAATGCAAAGCTACAACTGTTCTTGGAGTCTTGAGAAAGGGGTCTGATTGGATGGTTAAGTGAATTGTCCAGAATCAAACAGCCAATATGTGTCAAAGAAAATAATTACTTTGATTCAGGTTTTCCTGAGTCAGTTGATAATCTAGTCACTGTCTCTCAAACCCAAGTATGATTTGAAATCAAAAGCAGTGTAGTGGATAGAGCATGGGACTTGGAATCAGGAAGAGCTAAGTTTGAATCCTGCCTCAAAAATTTACAAGATATATGCCCTTGGGCAAGTTACTAAACCCCTGTTCCTCAGTTTCCCCCTCTATAAAACAGGGCTAACAATAGCACCCACCTCACAGGCATGTTCTGAGGATCAAATGAATTTATATATATCAAGCACCTTAAAGCTCTATATTTAAAAAGCGCCATTATTATGCCAGTTAATAAGCATTTATTAAGTGCCGACTATATGCCAGGCACTAATGGTAAGTACTTGGGATTCAAAGATACAGTTCCTGATCTCTAGGAGTTTCCAATCTAATGGGGAAGACAATGCAAAAACAATTATGTAAAAACAAGATACACACAGGATGAATTGGAGAAAATCAAGTGATGGGGGTGCATTTTCATTACTATTACCTTCAAGGGCTGCTCTGAGCTCTCTTAAGAAGAGATCTAACATGAACAGCTTCATATCCTAAGAGAAAGGTAGGAAAGCCCTATCTACTTATCACTGATCACTACTTACCTTAGCTGGTTCTAATTAAGGGGCTCCATATTGGGATCTCCTGACTATGGAGCAAGATAAAGAGCCACCTCATCTGGAGGTGAACTGGAGTTGCAAGCCCTGAGTGTAAAATATACATTCAAGAATATGTGATTGGCTAATCCTGTCTCATATGAACAATGTCAAATATCACATGGGCATATGAGGAGGCAAAAATAAACAGAAAGCACATGTAGATGAATCTCCATTGGGAAATTTAATAAGGTTCAAAAATAACATGAAATAGCTAGTATATGGGAAAATTTTTTATAGGAATTCATTTATGGGAGGGTGGGTAAAATAATACAACCTCAAACAGATGTGATTCTAACATGATTTTTACTATATAAAGTAAAGATGATGGAAATTGATAGAAATTTAATTCATAAAAAGATCACATCAGCAGCTTTCTTAAAAGGTTCCAAATAATTGGAAGCGACTATCATTTGTTTCTAGCTTTAAAGAAAAAAAAAGATTCAGACTGCAAATCATTTCCAATCCAAACACCAGGGCCATGGAAACACAGTCTGTAATATAGTTTGGCCACACATGGCCTTATCTTGGAGAAAAACAAGCTTCCTCACATCAGTGCTGTTTTCAATGTTTTCTTACTAACCGCTCTACTTCAAAGCACTGATCTCATCTCCTCCAACAGATTACAGTAAAAGGATAGCATTCTTTTGTTTTCCATTATTGTTCTTTTGCAAGTTGTTTACATCAGATTAAGATGGATGTAACATATCAGATTAAGATGGATGTTTTCTTCCAGAAATTCTCATTAAGTAGTGCTCATTTGAAAAGGACACTCTTTAAATCATCAGGTTCATCAGATGCAAAGTCTCTGTACTGCCTCAGTTTTTACATGCTCTATATCTGGTACTAAGTTTTTCTTTCAGGTATATTTTCTTTTGGTTGTATTCAGATGGACTCTATTTAATAATAAATACATGACAATTTATAATGCAGTCTAAGATTTATACATTATTAGAGCTGGAAAGGAGACTTAGAGAACACCTAGTTCAAATCTTTCATTTAAAAAAATAAAGAAACTGAGGCCCAGATATTATGACTTTTCCAAGGTCATGTAGCTAATTAGTAACAGAGCTGGGACTGACAAAATGCTTTCTTTATTTAAAAGTTTTGTTTCTTTGGTTTTTATATCACAACCGTTTCCGTGAATGCCCTCTATCTAAAGCCAAAAAGTGGAAAATGGACAAAAGGGCAGATGTTGATGAAGACTCATTGGTCTTGGAAAAGAATATTATATTTAGAGTACCCCCAGTTAAATCAATGTTGGTTAATGTCTGTAGATGATCAGAGTGGTGGAAAGAGGTATCATTAAGTTGTCTCTTTCCTCAGTCTCCATCTTTGACCAGTTGTCAGATCTTGTAGATTTTATCCATTATCAGTCCTTCTATCTGTCCTCTTCTTCTCACCTGTTGCTACAACCTGGTCCAAGTCCCCTTCCTTTTCTTTCCTAGACTACTGTAATGGCCTTCTAACTGTTCTTCCTGCCTTCAGTCTACTCCTCCAAAGCATCCTTCATCTTGCTGGCCACATAATCTTCCTAAGTTTGCCACCCTAACTACAGCTCTCCTGTAGTCAAAAACATTCAATGGCTCCCCATTGCCTACTGAATAAAGTATGTGAAGCCTCTGAGAATCTGACTTCAGTCTGCCTTTCTATCTCCATCTTGTATTATTCTGCTTCACATAATCTATGACCTAGCTGAAACTGAACTATTCTTCATTACTCTTTTTGTCTTCCCTTCTCCATTCTTTTGCTTACTCCAGCTCCTTTGCCTGGAATGGATTTCCCCAGCTGTGCCCCCTGATCCCCTCCCGTATCTTTCTGCTGAAATACCTTCTTTTTTGAAGGTTCGGCTCAAGTATCACACCCTCCAGGGAGCCTTCCCTGAACCCACCTCCCTCAGCTCAAAATTACTCAAAGATGATCACTCTTCCCCATGTTATTTACATACAGGTAAACTGTACTAATTTAGACTGTAACTCTATCAAAAGCAGGTTCTGTTTCTTACTTGTTTTTGAAGCTCTAGCATCCAGAGTGCCTTGTACATGTAGGAATTTTATATTATCTCCCACATGCACTGAAAAGAGCACCAGGGCTGGAGTCAGGAAGACCTGATTTTACATTTAACCTCACACATTTACTAGCTGTGTGATCCTGGGCAACTCGCTTTATCCTATTTGCCTCAGTTTCCTCATCTGCAAAATGAGTTGAAGAAAATGGCAAACCACTTTGTCAAGAAAACCCCAAATGGGGTCACAAAGAGTCAGACACAATTGAAAAAAAAAGGACAGAACAACAACAATAAATTATCTCCCACCTTCAGTGAATCTGAGTAATAGAATACTACCCCTGCCCCCGAAGAGCCCCTGTCTCCCAAGGCACACTTTCCAGACTTACAGACCCAGACATGAAGCAATACAAGTCAGAATTGGGGCATGGTGGAGTAGAAAGGGCTCTGAACTTGGAGTAATACCTGAACTTAAGACCCAGGCATCACATTTAATAGCTGTAATTTAAGTCACATCAGCTTTTCTCATCTGTAAAACTGGGATAATAAATGATACGTGGTGTAAACGACCTGCCTCACATGACTGATGTGGAGAAAGTGCTTTATGAATCTCAAAGTGTTAGATAAATATTTTCAACTGGAACAACAATGATAACCATAGTAAACAAGATCAGAGTTCTGAAAGGAAGTCATAAAGGTAGGTATGAAAATAGCTACAGTCCAGTGGTAATCTTGTAGTATCCCAGACATACATAGGACGCATCCAGGATCTTCAGTGTCTGATATTTAGAGCTGGATGAGGCTTTAGAAGCCAGTTGGTAAGATTCCCTCATTCTTCCAACGAGGACGTTGAGACTAAAGTTAAGTGACTTGTACCAGGTTACCCAGGCAGTGAGTAGATCCAGAGAGGCAAACCTAGGTCTTCTAATCAATCTAATATTTGTAAAGTGCCTGGCAGGAGTTTAATAAATGCTTGTTCTCTTCCCATTAGCCTCTGATTCCAAATCTCCTTGTGCTCTGGTTTCTCTCGCTTCCTTTAAGTCCTTGATAAATATCTCACCTTCAGAAAGCCTTTTCTTTACTCCTCTTAATGCTAGTGCCTTCCCTCTAAGATTAGCTACAATTTATCCTGCATGGATCTTGTTTGCATACAGCTTTTTGCACAGTGTCTCCATTAGACTGTGAGCTCCTTGAGGGCAGGAACCTATGTTTTTTTTTGCCTTTCTTTGCATGCGCAGTGTATGACAGAAAATAGGTGCTTAATAAATGCCTGTTAACTCACTTTTATAGCCTTAATAATCCCCAGGATCTCTAATTATTTTCTCCCTCTTAAAAAAAAGAAAGATAACAAAATATACAAGTGAGAGAAAATATCACAGACATACATAGTGTCCAATCCCAGAAAGGAGAGAACCACAAAAGGAGCTAGCCTTTCTTACTTATACGTTCATTTTGTACCTAATGAAAGTTAAAGGGGTTCTTACCCATAACAGTCAGTGTGGTAGAGTAGAGGGCTGGCCTTGCAGAACTCAGAAAACCCTGGGTTCATGCCCTCCTTCTGGCACATCCTGGCTGTACATCAGAGGGAGAGAAAGGAGGAGAGAGAAGGACATTATTTTCTTAGGATCCAAGCAAATCAATAAAACAGCAGGCCACACAGTACAATGCAAAGCACAGAGATGCTGGAGTCGGATTCAAATCTTGCCGTAATATTTACTAGGGCACAACTTGTGAAAGTCACTTAACCTCCCCTGGGCCTCAATTTCTTTAGCTGTAAAATGAAGGGAGAGGCAAACGAGCTAGCCTCCAAGGTCTACTCTTGTTCTAGATCTGTGACCCTAGAAGACAGCTAGGTAGTACAACGGAAAAAGTTCTGGACCTAAAGTCAGGAAGACCTGAGTTCAAATCCATCCTCAGACACTTACTAGTCTTGTGACCCTGGGCAAGTAGCAACATATGTTTGCCTCAGTTTCCCCAGCTGTGAAATGAGAATAATAACAGCACCTGCCCCATAACGTTGTTGTGAGCCATGTAAAGCTCTTGTAAAGCACATAGTGCAGCGTCTGGCATATAGTAGGCTCTATAAATGTGTGTTCCCTTCCTCTGAGTTTTAGCTCTACCAGAGGCCAGCCCAGTCCATGGGTCAATGCAGAGGCCAAAGCAACAGTACACAAAGAGAGCTTTTTTGGGCCGTTGCTTCCAAGCAGAATAAGCCATAGCCACTGAATGGCTTCCAGCCGAAACCACACTTCCCAGGAGAGGCTGCTGTTCCTGTTTCCTCTCCAGCCACTGCCTTCACTGAGAAGTCAAATGCAGACTTCTCTGGAAAGGGACTCTGGGCATGGGCATCCCTTCCCTTCCTGTTGAGGAGCCCTTGCTTCCAGTTTAAGGGGGAAGCAAGCTGGGGTGAGGGGGATCCTTCTTCCAGATATGGAACCTCTGACCTTTTCTCCTGCCCTTCCTCCCCTTGACCCAATCTGGAGTGCTAGAGAATCAGGAAAGGAGAGAAGTTTGGCTGGGAGGAAGCTGATCCAGCTCCATTTTCCTATCTCAGCCCCTGCCTTCCCAGTTACTCAAGCTTGCCTCTAATTTTCAGTAAGTGGCTTTATCTGGGAGACATAAGAACTCTGCTTCCCATTACAGACACCTTTTCATTTATTAATAATAAGCTAGCATTTATAAGACGCTTTACATATGCTATCCCTTTTGAGCTTAACAACTCTGTGTGCTAGGGGCTCTTATCATCCCCATTTTACTGATAGGAAAACTGAGGCTGACAAAGGTAAAGTCAGTAAAGTGCTTGAGGCAAGAATTGAACCTGACACTTTTATCTACTACACCACCTTGTGACCTTGAATTTACCAGGAATTCTATAACCTTGAACTTTTCAAAACATACCTGTTAGAGAACCAACTCACCTGAAAGAAACCATCAAAGAGAAGAATGGAAAAAAAAACAACTGAAAAGTAGGCAAACAATAATAAATAAAATAAGTCATGTGAAATCAACTACTTGAAAAGGATTGTTTTCTAAATATGAACTATGGAAAAAGTCACCAGTTAGTATTACATATTGATTCTTTGAATATAGATTCAGGGAGTTTGTTATTGTTCGGTCATGTCTGACTCTTCATGACCTCATTTGGGGTTTTCTTAGCAAAGATACTGGAGTGGTTTGCCATTTACTTCTCCAGCTCATTTTACAGATGAGGAAACTGAGGCAAACAGGATTAAGTGACTTGCCCGGAGTCACACAGCTAGGAAGTATCCAAGGTTGAATTTGAAATCAGGTCTTCCTGTCTCCAGACCTGGTGTTCTATCCACTGCACCACCTAGCTGCACAGATTTAGGGAGACAGCTGGAGAAAGAAAGAGCTGAAGCAATCTTAGGTTATATAATAAGAAAAACAGAGCTTCCAGAAGTAAGAAGGCTATAAAGCCCTGGCTAAACATATGTGGAGTATCCTGTCCGTTGTGGACACCACATTTTAAGAAGGACATCAATAAAATGGAGAGTGTCTAGAGGATGGCATCCACACGGGTAAAGGTCCTTGAGTCTGTGACTTTTAAAGATCTCTTGGAGAAACTGGGGGTGCTAACCTGGAGAAGGGAGGTTGAAGGGAAACAAGATCCACGTAATTGAAAGGTTTTAAGTTCAGCCCCAGAAGGCAGAGCAAGGTGTAATTTGCAAAACAAAAAAAGAAAATTTAGGTTCAATATAGAGAGAGACTTTTTAAAAGTTAAAGCAATCTAAAACTGAAGAGGATTGGTTGGCCCAGGAGTTCGTAGGTATCTTGGTAGTGATGATTTCTTTTTTCAGTTACTTTTGGATTAGTTGATTATTGAGTTCCCTTCCATCTTTGAAATTCTGTGATTCTGAGAGAACGGGCTATTTTAAAAAAAAATAAATAAATATTGCATGGTAATCTAAGGTATCTATTTCTTTATTTTTTTTTTAGAAAATCTTATTTTTATTGCTATCTTTGGTTTTTACAGTACCTTTATTTCTAAATATATCCCTAGCCACTTCCCTACCCAATGAGCCACAGGGGCATTTATTTTAAAGCTTGGCCCCAATCATACTCACAGTCATACTTACTGAGTGACATTTGACAAGTCAACCTCTTTGGGCCTTAAATTCTTCATCTTTAAAGGCCTGTTCCTTGTAGATAAGGGGGATGGGCTTGGTTGGCCTATGGGGGCCATCCAGCTGTAATCTCTGATCTTGGTAATGAATACGACCCAAGAGCACTGGCTCTAGAGACAGTCTAAATCCCACCTTGGAGATTTGTTAACTGTGTGAGCCTGGGCAAGTTACCTAACCTCCCTGGGCCTCAGTTTCACCATCTGTTAAATGATGCAGACTGATTAGATGTCTGACTAGTTAGTCCCTTCTCTTTTTTCCCAGCCTTCTCTCTCTTTCTCTGTGTATGTGCATGTGTGTATATATCTATATCTATATCTATATATCTATATATCTATATATCTATATACATACATATACATGTAACACATAGATATACTACTATAATGACTATATGTACAAATATGTGTATATTACACATGCACACATCTATTATATAATACTATAATGTTAAGATCAACAAGCACAAGGGATATAAAAACACAGGAAGACTATTATAATGAAAAATAAACAATTCAGAAGAGTACACAATATTATTATATAGGAATGAATGGGACAAAACATTGTGATGGATGGAGACTTAGAAGGAATTAACTGGGAAGCTTTTATGACGTTTGATGTGTTGGAGATTCATTTATTTAAATGTAAATGGCCACAACACAAATGCTATTGGCTGCACTGATTTTTAATATTGGTTATAACAAATTGTTCATAAAAACAATCCCTCTCTCCCCAATTAGTCGAGTGGCTTCCCTGTGCTGTAGAAACAGCAGTGGGTGGGGGGAGGGGCACACGACCCTTTCTGCATACTTGGCCTTGGACATGTGCAGGCCAACTTGCATTGTACATTGTTCAGTGGAGCCCAGCCTCTCACCACCTGCATTCCCCCTCTACCCCACCCTAAGTACTCCTGGGCAGGTGTCTGCCAGAGCTGAGCTGGGTTTTCCTTTCAGGGAGAGAACATATCTTCCTTCCATGACATGAGTTCCTCCACATCAATGTGAACCTTAGCCTCCCTCAGGTCCCTATTTCCAGCAGGTCGCCTTTCCTTAAAGTGAAACATGACTACCCGTCAAGCCAAGCTTCAAGGCCGACTTAAGAGCAAGTCTCCTGTTTTGCGGCCCTTATGAATTGTTCTTTCTTTTCCCTTGCACAAAAACATTTCCCTGACTCCCTCCCACTGCAGTATCGGAGCTGCCAGTGGAGAGAGGTGCATAAAGGTCCCATTGTTTCTCTTTTGGAAGAGCACAATGTACCTGCTTTAGATAAAAAGTCCCCCTCTACTCCTTCCACCCCCCAGTCACATTTTCCCTGTCTTTCCTTTGCAATTTATAGAGCCATCAATCAAACCCATAAACTCAAATTCTAACCTTATTAAAAAATGTACACATTTCGGCTCTGCAAACTGCTTTCAGAGTTTTCTATGTCATAAGATAGAGGTTTTATTTTCTAAGATGAGCGCTGAGAACTTGAAGCCAATTCTGTCTGCAAAAGGAACTCATTCATTCCTTCCCTCTGCCCCTGCTCCAACCTTCCTGCCCACCCAATAATTTACCTGATTTCAAAATGATCTGTTCCATACTAAATGTGTTCCAGACTTGGGCACCGTTGTCCTTTGTAGAGAGGGACAAGATAAAGGGAAGTGATAAAAGTAACTGTGCTATTAGTTAGCTCCCTGCCAGACCTAAAAGGTCCTGGGAAGATGGTTAGATAGGAGTGTCAATCTGCAGAACCACAGAGGACAGCCCTTGCCTGTCACTTCACTCCAACCTGTCACCTCTAATCTGTGCTCAAGAGAATGTGAAAAACATGGGATTTTGATTCCAAAAGCAACTTTTTACTACTTTCTAATATCCATAATTCATATATCTGAAGAATGGCAGAACACTTAGGAATTTAGTCAGAATGCTTGTCAATGCCTTCACGAATGTGCCTTTCTTTACCGTTCAGAAAATAACACAAAGTATCAGTCTTTAAAGAGAAATTAAACTCTTGTTTCAAAGGGTGGTTACAAAATAATTCATAATATACTATTATTAGCAAATAGTATTCGCTAGCATACCATATCTTTTACCATCATACATTGACTGAAAGGTATAGAGAATACAAGATCTCATTGTGCAAATTGTCAGGCATCAAAAAGCACTTGATTGGACAGGGCAAAACATGGTCTTTTAGACTATCCTGCAACTAGATGACTCCCGTGACTATGGCAAAAATGAATTTAAATTCTATTAAAGATGTTAAAATGAAGAAAATTTTGATTGTTGATCCTCTGATGAGTAATATCAAGTGAGATATGAAACAGGTAGAAAGATATTCATCAAATATGTTTTCTAGTGCCATAGAGGCTACTTAGCAAAAAGTCTGAATGGAAGAGATATTCTTTATAAATCAAAGGTTCTTAACCCTTTTTTGTATTATGGACTCTTCTGGCAATCTGGTGAAATCTATGGAACTCTTCAAAGAATAATGCTATTGAAAATGTAAAAAAAGGCATAGGTTTACAAAGGAAATACATTTTATTGAAATTGCCAATTGTTTAAAAAAACAACAAAAGACCAATTTCACAGAACCTGAGTTAATAATCACTACTATAGATGGTATGTATATTCTCCAAGTTTTTCCTGGTTGAGGATAACATATTAATTACTGTATTAAGCCCTCAGAACTTTGTAGACTCTCCTAAATGAGAATCACAAGCATACAAAAGACTTCGGCTTAACTATCCACACTGGAAAAAAACACTTGGATGGGAAAAGCTTATTGCCCAGTCTATAATAGTTGTGCAACTCATTGAGTTGGTCCATGAACACATACATCTTAGATAGACACTGTGAAAGAATAATGAGCTGGGCCCAGAATTGAAAAGGATAAAAAAAAGTGGTCTGGAATGCCTTTAGGAAATTTTGTTGTGTTTTTAATAATTCTGAAACAAATGGGTCATCTGTTAAACAATGATATTTTCAGCAATGTAATTCTTCAATTCAATGTAATTGAATTGTAACTGAATCTTTAATTTAATGTAATTCCTCCAGTTAGCTGTAAGTCATGGAATACTGGAGCCTACAAACAATTTGAGTTGAGGGTGATATAAAGGCCAGGAAGAAGAACTTAGTGGACACAAACAGGCTGTGGCATAATATCAACCAAGAACTGAAAAGGAGAAGCAGGATAAAGACTGCCATCATAGATGTACAATCAGAAAAGAATGTAGTCTGGTCATATAAGGAGAGAGAGGGACAGCTGGTCTGCTCCACTGGTATCTATGAAATGTCATGGCAGCTAAGTGATACAAAGGGTAGAGCACTGGACTTGGAATCAGAAAGACCTGAGTTCAAATCCTGCTGTAGACATTTGCGAGCTGTATGACCCAAGGTAAGTCACTTAACCTCTGTTTGTCTCAGTTTTCTCATCTATAAAATAATAAAAGTAATAGCACCTACTTCTCAAGGTTGTTATGAGGACCAAATGAGATAATATTTGTAAAGCACTCTACAAATCTTAAAGCTTTTATGTAAACAAATGCTAACTATGTTAAGGGAAGTAAAGAAAAATACTCAGTAGAGAAACTATAGGAGGACATGGATTACATGCTTGTCGACTGACTAATAAAATACACACAGATAAGTTGTAATCTGCTCTACTGGAAAGAGACCCAAAATCGATGAGACAGATCCATTTAAGTAAAGAAATTTTCCAAGGTGCCTTCCTTATGCTAACTCTGTGAGATAATCAGTCAATAAATGTATATTACATACCTGCCATGTGCCAGGCATGGTGCTGAGTGCTGAAGATACAAAGAAAGGTAAAAAAAAAAAAACCGTTAGGTATTCCTGCCCTCAAGGAACTTACAGTCTAATGGGGGAAACCACTTGCAAACAACCACGTACACACAAGCTACATACAAGATAAAGTGAAGTTATCACCCCCATTTTACTGTTGCTACTTGTCCTTTGTTCTCAAAGAGTTCCAATAACTTCAGGAAGGTGATGTCATGACTTGTGAGTGAAGTGGATGTAAGCGAGGCAGGGCTGTGCAAAATCCCCAGCCTCCCTTTCTCCTCCAGAGCCATCTGGATCCAGTGGCCAGCCATATTTATATCAGGACGACTAGAGGTGGCCTCCTCCCCATTTTACAGATAATGAGGAAACTGGCACAGAGAGAGAAACAGACTAGTCCAATGTCATACAGCAAGAGTGTAACAAGGCCAAGATTCTAAACTAGGCCTTCTGATTCCAGCGTCCATGCTCTTATCACCACCACCACCCAACTCTCCCCTCTAGACAGGTACTACTCATAATATGTGTATATGCACAGGTAACACATTTTCCCCCTTATAGATTCTTAAAGAGCTCTGAAAGAAAAAATACTATTGCCATTGCAATAACTTAGGCACAGAGTAGCTGAACTATTTATTCCATGGGATGAGCTTTTGAGTTTCCAAGAACACTGAGATCAGAATCTTGGAAATAGGATGGAAAACCATTTCTTTTACCAAACACTGATCCACTCCATTGCTTCTTCCTTGCAATTAAGAAATGAGGAATTTATTTTTTTTGACATTAGTAGGCTTTTCCATGAGAATAATGACACATAAAGATGTCATTTTCTTTATAGTGACAAATCAGCTACAATCAGTTATGTAAGACTACAGTGTTATCTAGGACTAAGCAAAGAAGTGGCCTTTGACTTTTTTTCAGCACATAGAATAGAATACTCTTTCAGTTATCCAAAGACTGATTATTCAGTTGTGAATTATTTAAACCCTCTTTTTATTCTTACCCCTTGGCCACTTCATTAATTCTTCCAGCCAAAGAAAGGCCAAAGGATGAACAAACAGCAAAACTCAAATTATTCAAGTTTTCTATTTACTAAAAGACCTAGTGAAAGGTTTTCAGGTGAGGGGTTAGATACTAGGATCAAGAAAGCATTTGAGGAGTTGGCTGAGGCTTTGTGATGACATGCGTTTATGAGACAACTGAAGGTGAGCATCATCAAGGTAAAGGGACCCTTCATTTGGTTAAGATTACTTCCAGACTTCAAGGATGTCTAATTTCATCATTGTGGGTCCTTCTACCAGTGATCACAATCCCTCTACCCCTTAATAGGAGTCTTTTTGTGAGCCACTGTGGCTAAAAGTTCATTATCCGAACTACTAGCGAGCTGTTCTGAATTTAGCTAGGCTGATCTTCAGACAAACAAAACATACAGCCCATTGCCAGGTCTACTCTCTTGAAGGCTTTGCAGACTGATAGAATGGCCAGAACTTTCTTTGCAGTAGCCTTTGAGAATCCAGGGTCACCTCCATACAACACAAAGCATTAGAACAGGGCTTTTGGTTAAAAATAAGGTTAAATAAATGGGCCCACTGCCTAGATTAGAAAGGACTGGAATTAGGAAAGCTGGCTTCAGGGCTGTCCAAGATGTAAGGTCTGAAACTACTGTTTACCTAACCTGGTGATCATGATACAGCTTTAATGGTGCTATGTATACAGCAGGTGTTCAAAAATTAATGTCTTACAATGAACACAGATAATCTACACTATCACTCTGCAGAAAACTCTATTCACACATGCACACCACACTGAGGAAGAGTCTTATAAAAATAGGAATAATTTTCAAGTTTTGTCTTTGAATCCCTAGGACTTCAGGCAGTGCCTTTTACATAGTTAGAATGAACAGATGGTTGAAAAACATTATTAAGCCACTCGTACATGCAAAGCTATGTGCTGAGGGCTAGAGATATAGCTGGAGAAGCCAAAAGAGCCCCTACTTTCCAGAATCTGACATTCTAATCAGGGGAGATAATACTTGTTGTCTTATGAAATCTTGTGAAATCTGAGTTACCAGTTAGATGGAAGTCTTACTTACCATCCACAGGCAGCAGCAGCAAAGCGGATGGTAATGAAGCTTCTAGAATGTCATTTGCACTGATAAAATCATATCTGTTTCTGATGTTGAACCATCTGACAATGCCAAGGACTTTGAGGTTGAGAACCTGCTTTCTCTGGATTTTCTTTCAGAAGCTGCGGCTGTTGAAGAGATGGGGCATTCAGCATTAGCAGAAGGAGCTACCAAATCACATCTTCAGAGGGGTTAATTCCAAGATAATGGCTGAGGTGGCTGGGCTGGAAGCAGGGCTAGTGGTCTGGGTATAGAAGAGCTTACTAAGGGCTTGATGAGTTGAGTTTAATTATGTTTTACCCCATTTCTTAGTGCCCCCATGTGATTCTCTATTTTAAGCCACTGTAATTTTAATTTTTCAGAGACTGTGGTATTCTATGATTCACAGTCATATTGTTTTACGAGGAGAACACTGACTTAAAATCTAGGGTTGTGTGTGATCACACACAAATCGTCACTGAAAATGATGCAGTTTCCTATCTGCAACCCAGCCAGCTCTCCTCCTCTTCAGTTATGGGCCTAGCTCTCAGTCTATATATGGTGCCTATCTAAGAATGTTGTTTGTCCTTCATTTTTGAAAAGGACCAGTGACATCATGGGTGATGTTTTGACTGGCAGGTGAATTGGATTTCAGTGATGCAGAGGTACACAAAGTCGTCAGCCTCACTCTCTCTTCCAGAATCCAGTGTCAAGATGACCAGCGATGACCCAAGATGCAATGGATGACCAAGCTCTAAGTGATCCACAGTACCTGCTTCAGTTGCCTGCATGTTTATTGGAACAAATTTTTCTCACCCACCCATTCCAGTTGGGGTAGACATCCCCCTAACTCACTGATGAGTCTGTGGCCATCAGCTACCTTCAACCTGGTTTAACCTATCCATGAGACAGATTATTGGGATGTGGCTACTGCACATGCTACAGCTTCTCGGAACTACAGGTGAGAGTTAAGTGCCTTATGGACACCAAAGGTGGAGGAGCAGCCCTAAAAAAGGCTCAACAAGCACTCACGGCAGAGGTGCTAATCCTTCTTGAACATCCCATACATTCCATCTGAGATATATTGCTGTTGGACTAACTTGATGTACTAACCATCACCTTTCAGGTCAGCATCTGGACAGTAAGCCTTCATCTAGTTGGTTTTGCCCTGTGCGAACTGTTTGGGTTATCTCTTTTGAATCTTTTTAGATCATGTTCAGGAGATTTCATAGTATTTGGGGGCTTGATGCAATCAGCTCAATGTCACCCACCAACACAGAGATAATTCTCTTTAATTTAATGATATACATTAGATGCATGCATAACATATATGTGTATTTTATATATTATTATATATTTTATATATATCATATAATATATATTAAATGTATATTACATGTGACATATAACATATATAATCTACATAATACACTTAGAAATATATCAAGATTCCATTGTTCGCATTTCAGCAGGAAAATAAAGAATATTTGCAAAGCACTTAGCATAGTGTCTGCCACATAGTAGCACTTAATTAATGTTTGCTCCCTTCTCCTCTTTTTAGAACCTGAAGTCACCATCCAACACTTGGGCCAAGCTTGATGTAGAGTAAGAGAAGCAAGATGACAAATTAGGACTCATGGGTGTCACTGACAAGGAAGGAACCAAAACATTCCCCCCTAAATTTAAATTCCTTCATTTTACTTAACGTGAGCTGTGCCAATTGGGTCTACTATGTGCTAATTTGATAGAGCTCATCTGGGCACTCACTTTTGCTTCAGGAGTCTCGTTCATTCTCCTGGACATCATATGCCCCAGAGCAGTAGCCTCAAACTTTTCCCAGTCTTCCTTCTCCCATTCTGCCCTTGTCTCTTCATTTCAGCCTCAGTCGATTACTTCACCTTTCACTTTACTTAGAAGACTGAAGTCATCTGACCTGAAGCAGTTGGGTGTAATGAAAGAGTGCTGGATTTGAAGTCAGAGGCCTCTCTGGGACTCAGTTTACTCATGTAAATATAAGGGATTAGATTGTCTCTAATGTCCCTTCCAGTACTAAGTCTTATGGATCTTCCCTCCTTAACCCCAAATCTGTTTTGCTTTACATTCCTTATTATATCTCTTCTTTATTTTAGAAGAAACATCTCTTCCTCCTCAACAAAGTTAACCTCTCCATCTACACCCTTGATCCATTCTCCTTTCCCTATTCCTGAGGCCCCTCTAGGATTATTCGTTATCAATCATCCTTTTTCTCATTTCTATCTTGGACCTAGCACAGTGCCTGGTTTGCAACAGGTGCTTAATAAATGCTTGTTGAATTGATTTTCAATCACCAGATCTGCATCTTATCTCCTTCCCCTCTGTACAAACATGTTCAGGACTCCTTAGCCTTAAAAAAAATCTGCCAAGTCCCCAACCCTTAATTGTTAATTCTTCAACCTTCCCAAGTCACTTTTTCATTTCCCTTAGCACAAAACTTACTGAATCAATTATCTGCATTCATTCTAGCTCCTTATGGCTCGCTCATTCTTTTAACTCCTTGGAGTTATCTGGTTTGCCCTCCAACCTCTCAACCAAAAGTGCTATTTTAAAAGTTACCAGTGATCTCTTATGATCAAAGTCAATGTATGGCATTGGACAAGTCACTTAACTTCTCTTATCCTCAATTTCCTAATCTGTAAAATGAGAGGATTGGACGCTACGGTTTCTAAGGGTCTTTCAGCTCTAAGCCTACAATCCTTTTCTTAATCTTCACATTTCTTGACTTTTGTCTCATTTGACACTGTTAACAACCTTCTCTTTTTTTGTAATCTCTTCTGTATTGGCGTCTGTAACACAATACTCCATGGTTCTTCTCCTAATACTGTTATCACACCTTTTCTGACTCATCTTTTTCTTCTTCTCACCCACTAAATATCAATGACCAAGATTCATCTTTTTGACTTTCCTCTCCTCTCTATATTCTCTCTCTCATGACTTCAACCATCATTTTTACGCAGATGACTTTCAAATCTTTAGGTCCAGCTGCAAAATCTCTCCTTGGTTCCAGTTCTACTTCTCTGCAGGAGAACGTCACCTGGATGTTTTCCCAGTATCTCACACTCATCATAACAAAAACTGAGCTCCTTCTCTCTCTCACTCAAACTAGCTCTTCTCTCTGATGCCCCCATTTTGGCTGTTGGCACTACAATTCTCCCAATCAACCAGCCTGAAAAATCTTATTCATCTTTCATTCCTCCCTCCCTTGTTCTGACCCATGCAATCAAAAGCCACTCCATGATGGCTCTTATATCTGTCTTCTCCTTTTCATTCCCAATACCATGACTCAAGTACAATCCTATTTCTCAGCTGGATTATTTCTTAGTCTGTCTCTAATGGGCTTTAACCATGATTTTCCCCATCACTATCATCTTCCCACTCCAATCTATCCTTCACACAATTGTCAAATCAATCTTCCAAAATCATAAGCCCACTGCCGATAAACCTTCAGCGTCTCTTCTTTACCCACAGTTAAAACTCCTCCTCCTGGCATTCAAGCCCTTTAAAATGTCTCCAATCTGTCTTTCTAACCTTATCTCAAAATTACTCAATGGTGTGTGCTGGTAAATGCATAACAACAGGTTGTCTGGGGAAAAATGTAAACACACTTCTAAATCTAATCTGTATTGTTAACATTTTTTCCACCACTTTCTCAAGTCCTGACAATCAATGAAACGATACATCAATTCCTGGTTTGTAACATTTGCTGATTTCAGAGGCACAAATGCTTATACTAAAAATTTAATAATACACTCCTGAGAGCCAGGTTGAGCTGGCTCCAGCATACCCCTCACTACTCCCAAACATGTGTTTGATGCCGTACCCAAACTGAACTATTTACTATCCCCCAGATACCCTCTCCTCCTTCCCACATATTCTTGCTTGTTCCTCTACATTTTTTCTTGCTTTTGCTTCTGTGGTCCCTTCTATCTATAATGTACTTCTCTTCATCTCTACTTATCAAAATACCGCCCGTAAAGGGGATTTGCTATGTGCCTAGCTAGACTGGTGACTTCTTGAGTCTGGCAGAGGAAAGACTTCTCTACTCACTCAGGGTCCTGGATAAGGTTGGGAAGGCTTAGCCCTGCCAGAGTGAGGCCAGTGTCCACCATGTTATACTACCCATTCTCCAAAGGCAATTCAAGTCCTTCCTCCTCCAAGATATTATCCCTGATCTCTACAACCAGATGTAAACTCACATGGAGTAGAAATCAGCCTTGGAAATCGAATTTAGAAACCATCTAGCCAAAAATCTCATGCAAATGAGGAAACTAAACTCTCAAGAGAAGATCGCCCAAGGTCACTCAGGTAATAAGTAGCAGAATCAAAACCTGAATCCTTTCTACCTCTTTTCAACCCCAGGAACTCTTTTAAACAATTACATTTAATCTTGTGTTTTATTTACCTGTGCCTTTTCTTATCTGCCTAGTACTAAAGCTTAAGCTCTTTAGGGTACAGCTTCCTCTTCATCTTGGAATATAATGTCTTGCCTATAAGCAGGTACTTGAGAAATAGCTGTTGGAGTAAATCAGATTGGCTCCAGTGCCTTCCTTGGCTTCTAATGTGTAGTACCATTTGAGGCCCTTTGAAGGAAACGACACTTTTAATTACAGCATCAACAAGATTCCTAATAGCAATTTTCCTTCTGCGTATTTGCTCTAAGCACTTCCCGTGAAGTTCTCAAAGCACTACTTTGAACAGGGCTACTAAGC
Organism: Pseudochirops cupreus; assembly: GCA_028627135.1. Classification (NCBI taxonomy): domain Eukaryota; kingdom Metazoa; phylum Chordata; class Mammalia; order Diprotodontia; family Pseudocheiridae; genus Pseudochirops; species Pseudochirops cupreus. Next base: position 334,305,004 of record CM053583.1, read on the forward strand.
TAAATATTAACTACGCTAAACAATTCCTCTCTTTGCAGGGTCTTTATCCCAGTGCTTAGTCTTAGAGGCAAGTAATGACATACAAGAGGGACAGGCAGCAATGGTCTGAGCAGAAGCACCAAGTTGACTGGGATGTGGCACAAACTCAAGGGTGACCAACACCAATAAGGTGTGCTTAATAGAGGGTGTTTGGATCTACATACTTTTCACCCATATATTTCTAGGAATCCTCATATGAAACTTCTCTAGACTGAATTCTCAGAAAACCCCTCTAAAGTTGGTCCCTGCCCTGTTTACTTCTCCCCATCTTCCAACCCTTTGGTTTATTAAAAATATTACATAATGTACGGCAGCATATCCATAATTTCTAACACCCTGTTTTTATTGCACCCAAGTGAGTGAAAATATTCCATCCCATTAATAGTTATTCTTCTAGATATCCAGCATAAATATTGCTCATAAAATTTTTATTTCCCAACTTATTTCCAGTACAACTCATGAGGGCTCCATAAAATTTGCCCGAGAAAATTATCCACAATGTAGGCTGAAGATTTTATCTCTTTAGATGGCTCTCTGCACAGAATGAATAAACCAGGGCCCTGGAATTCTACTTAGCATTTCTAGGCCCATTCTTTTGAAAGCACTTTCCAAACATTACCTAAGTGACAAGGCACATGAAAAGGAACTGGGAGCAAAGACCTTGGAGTAGTAAACACAGAATAGTAAGATACAGTTCTAAGGAAATTAGAATTTTAAAAGGAAATAAGACTTGGACTAGAACACCCCAACTTGAAATCACCATGCTTTGGTCTTTTGTCTGACATCTGTGTTTAAGACAAAGAAAATATTGTCTTAACTTGTGTTGGATTGTTACGTTGTATTGCACAGTACTCCCATAGATCCTTGATCTATCTGTCCCACAGCATAGACCCCAACCCATACACATCTTTCCATCCAGTCTGATTCTAATCCTTATTGAGAGGCAGAGAAGTGGCTCGGAGGATAGAGCTCTGGACAGCAAGTCAGGAAGAGCTGAGTTCCAATCCAGCTTCAGAGGTCATACATAGGTTAATCATTTAACCTCAGTTGAATCCGGTTTCCTCACCTGTGGTTAATAATAGTGCTTAGCTACAAGGGGTGTTTCAATAATCAAATGGGATATTTGTGAGGCACTTAGCAGGCATTAGATGCTTAATAAATACTTATTTCTTTCCTCCCTTCTCCTTCCATTAACCGTCCAACCCAGCTCTCTCCAAAGTACTGAGGGGCTTCACCGGACTGCCAGAGGGGTCCGCAACACACACAAAAAAGTTTAAGAAGCCTTGATCCACAGGGAATCTTTCTTCCATTCTGACTTTTTGCTAGACATCCTCTCTGACAGTGGTGTCAAACCCCAAAACAGATCCCAGTTGGCAGCCGCATGGTGACTCAGAAAAGCAAAAATTAACATTAGCTAAGTTTCTTTGCATTTTTATTTGTCTTATTAAACATTTCTGAATTACATTGTAATCTGGCTCACGCAGCAGTTGGGAATACTGCAGGCAACCTATAGTTCAGAGGCCAGGAGTGTGATGCCTCTGCTGAACGGCACTGGCCAAACATGGTTCTTGCACTGATGCTACCCTGATCTTTGCTGTTCCAGAATCTCCAGGTGTACCTCCCCATGTTAGAAGGTAAGCTCCTTGAGGGCAAGGTCTATCTTGCTTTAGCATTTGCATCTCTGTGCCTGGTGTATAGTAAATACTTATTAAATTCTTTTTTTCTATTTATTTGCTTGTTCATTCATGGGATGGGTGAAAGTGTATCTTCTCAGAAGGGAGGCCTTGGGAAGATCTTCAGCTTCCCTTTGCAAATTCTGCTTCCAATCATGTTGATCTGTTTATATGTTGTGTGCCTTCCCTCCCTCCTGCCCCCAGTAGAATGTAAGTTCCTTGAAGTCAGAGACTACTGTTGGATTTGTGTTTGTTCTCTAGACCTTAGCACAACCTCAGTTATAGTTTCTTAATAAATAATTGTGGATTGGATTGGATAGCTGTAAAAGAGGCAGAAAATTCAGCAACTGTGAAGAATAAAGACCAAGAATAAAAATTTACAGAGTCTATTTCATCCTGAATTTTGCCGGATATGTTATACAAACCATAACAGAAATCCAGCCTGGCAGCTGCATGAGGGAAGAGGCTGTTATCTTAGCTATCTATACTTAACAAAGGTTTGTTTTACTTGAAATAGTCATTGAAAAGATGTTAGTTCTTGTTCTGTTGATTGCATATAAAAAGTTGCGGGAAGTATTTGGGCAACTGAGTGGTGTAGTAGATTGATTGCCAGGCCTAGAGTCAAAAAGATTCATCTTCATGAGTTTAAATACAACCTCAGACACTTACTAGCTAAGTGACTCCGAGCAAGTCATTTAACCCTTTTTGCCCCAGTTCCTCATTTGTAAAAATGGGCTAAAGAAGGAAATGGTAAATCACTCCAGTGCCTTTGCCAAGAAAAGTCCAAATGGGGTCACAAAGAGTCAGTCACGACTGAACAACAAAGGAAGGGGTTAGCTACCTCTTTTTATGATCAGCCCCATTTTACAAGAGCATTTGCTAGTCCAGCAACTCCCTATTTCTCTTTCTCCTATATATCTCAATCTATAGTATGCTTTTGTCAATCACAAGATCTTCCTTGTCTTTGTCGACTACGTTCCTAAATTTTATTCTTAAGCTGCTCCACAAAGAATGTCTGTTCTCATACTAATTTCATTTATATCCTTTCTTTATACATCTACTCCAGGGAAGCAAAATTTCAGGAGGGAAGCTAACCCTTTCTGGTAGAGAATGTCTCTAATTTTTAACAAGTCTAACATTTAACTGGAATCAGGCCACAGCAAACACAATGGAGAGTGTTTTATTTCACAACTTGGCTTGGTCTTATGACCATTTTTCAAGCTAACATCTTTAAAGCCTATGAATTCCTCAGTAGACTATACTATTCATTTCCAGTTTACCCTATTCTCCACCTGTCCTCTAAGGGTAGACTATACAACCAATAACCTTAGTTTACCCTACTCTCCAATGTCTCAGAGCTGTTGAACTAATGCAACAGAATGAAACTGCTGGCAAATCCTTCCATGAGAAGCCAGAGGAGGGAGAAGTAAAGCTTTGTTTGTCTCCTGGGAGGGAGTGAAGTAAAGAGAACCACCAACAAAAGCAGAAGCCCCTTACAAATGGCCTTGCAAAGAAAGACCAGTGTTGGGGCAGTGTTACTCCTCTGGCTATATACAACCTCTCCCCTTCTCTTGCTTGTGAGGAAGGGGGGACTCCCCCAGGAAAATGGATCCCTCAATAGCTGACCACTGTTTGACCTTGTCTCTAAATTTAAAAATCCTCCCGTAGTGTGAGTCAGGACAGAATGCTGCCCAGTGATGGAGCAGAACCCTCTCCAGTTCCCCCACCCTCACCCCCTCACTCTTTTTCTCTTTTCTTCATAGGGTTGCTGCTGCTGGCACTTTCCAAACACAATAAGCAAAGGCAGTATCTTTGTTCCCAATTTCCTTCATTAAAGAAGAGTTTAGGGTGAGGCAGAGCATAGGATTCCCCTTAAGGTGCCCTGGATTGTCCATAAGGAATACTGAGTAGTCAGCCACATTGGCTCGATGACTTTAGGGAAATGTGGCATTTGTTAAACATTTCAAGACTGGTGAGTTAGCACAATGGTGGCAAATTGTTTCCTGCTCCTTATTTTCAAGTGGAACTTAGAGCTATGATACAGACACAGGCACAGACACAGACACAGACACACACACACACACACACACACACACTCACACTCACACTCTCACAACACACACACATGCATACAAATGAGTGTCTTTAGGAGCCTCATTCTTTCCTTGGACAGAAAAAATGGATAAAGCCATTGAGAGAGGGGCAGGTAGGCATGCCAGCAGATAGAATGATCTGCCTCGAGTCAGAAAGACATGAGTTCAAATATGACCTCAGATACTTACTAGATGTATGACCTTCAGCAAGTCACTTAACCTGCTATTTGTCTGCCTTGGTCTTCTCCTCTGTAAAATGGGGATAACAATAGCACTTACCTCCCAGGGTTGTTACAAGAATCCGATGAGATACTATTTGTAAAGCGCTTATGAGCACAGCACCTGACATGGAGTAGACCCTGCACTACTATTATCATCATTATTATTCTTACATGCCGCACTCTGCTTTGTGTTTATAGGGTTCACAGAGGTATGATGTGTAGAGGACAAGGGGAAAAAAAGAACGAAGGGCTAAGAGATATTGGTTCTGGCCCCTGGTTTGAAGAAAATATTCCATCTCTTTTCATGTTGGGAATAATAACGCTCAACCCCTCTCAGACCTTTAAAGGTTACTATGTGACCTCGGACAAGTTATTTCATCTTTCCAAGACTCGGTTTCAAAAAAATAAAATTTAAAAAAATAAATAAATAAAATTTTTAAAAAAGACTCGGTTTCCTCATCCATAAAATGAGGAGGCTGGACTAGATGGTCTTTAAGGCTCCTTCCAGCTTTAAATCCAACGCTCTTATGTAACGATACTGGGATTTGAAGATCTTCCACGCCCCTTGAGCTTGCTGATGTAGCAGGAAGGGGTGGAGCAAGAGAACGCTGGAACCAAGCTAGTCTCCGAGCGGTGCTGACTGGAAGCGGCGGCAGAGGCAGTGGCTGCGGTTGCGAACTCCTTTTGCTTTGAGCAGGGCAGAATCTCTGCTAAGGACTCCTGCTGAGGACTGCCTGGGGCAGGAACTGCCAGGGGCCGGAGCTGCTGGGACCAAGCTGGCTGGACGCTGAGCAGTTGCGTGCGTGAGGAGAGGAGGATCTTTGCCTGAGGTAGCCTGTCCTGTTTGAAGGCTTGAGGATGTGGGTGTTTACTACTTTG
>CM053583.1:334310408-334328000 GCA_028627135.1 Pseudochirops cupreus
TGAATACTTTATTGTAAAAATATTATATTGTTTCTGTTCTTATAATAAATTCAAATTGAATAGGTAGCATTTTAAAAAATCTTTTGTACATTTAATTGATTTAAGTTTCTGAAATTTTTTAAAAGTATCAAAAACATAGTATTAATAGAGAATAAAAAAGACTTGCAAACTTTTTCATGTAAGAGTACTTTGTAATTTTACTTTTCAAAATTTCTTATAGGATACAACATCTATTGAAAAGATGTCAAATTGTTGTGAAGAAATGTGAGTATAAAAGTTTACATCTTTAAAAATTTAAAGGACTAGCAGTTTGAAATTGTGCATGTGGAGATAGAAGTGACAGCTTTTTCTTGCTGCCCTGCCTGTGGTCTGATCTAGAGAAGTATATCTCTAGCCCTCCAGTTGTGATATTTTTAATACAGAGTAAATACTGATGATTTTTGTTCTTTATCTAACCAAAGTAAGCTAAATTATTTTGTCCCCAAAGTACATCAAAAGACAGTTGCTACTGTGTTGTTGACATGCATTCTGTTAATCGTGAGATTCTCCTCTGCTTCAAAAGTTGCCCTCGGTTGATTGACGACCCAGATACAATATCTGGTATCCAGAGTTAAGTCTCAGCTGCATGCCATAATGAAAGAAAAGCTGTATTTGTGATGCTGGGACACAATTCATCAGAGTCCAGTAATGGATCCCCAGCCAACCTGCATTGTTTTAGCTGACTGAAGTGCACCATGGGAGTGCTGTCTTTCACTAATAATGCTGTCTTCTGTAGATCGAGGCCCCGAAAGCCATGGCAGCAGACCTTCTCAGAAGTTTTTGGCACTCGTTGGAAGATCCTGTGGTTCATTCCTTTCAGGCAGAGGCAACCACTGAGAGTTCCCTACCACTTTGCCAATCACGTCTAAACAGATGGATGGTGGGCACAGATGGGTCTTCCATGCTGGAAATGCGTTACAGGTTTTATGATAATAGAACTATGACAGTCTTCAAGTCAATTAAAATCCACCCACCAATCTTAGGCATCATAATGTGCCCCAGGCTTTATTTTAATAGTGATCTTGATCCTGTTGTGGGACTGATACGAGATCTATATTTAAGTTTTAAAACGTGTTTACTTTCAAATTAGCTTTCCGCAGGGATTTCTTTAAACTCATTTGTTGTTAAACTCAAAAGGTAAAGATTGAGATGAACTAATTGTACACAGTTTCTTTTTGTAACTTCATTTTCTGTAAAATTACAGATGTTTACTTAAATTCTGCATTTTCAAACGGTATGACCAGATCTGAACTTCTTCAGGGTTATTTTCTTTTGAAACAGACCTTCTATGCAGATTTTCTTTTCTATTGTAATTTTAAATCTTTAATGCCTCCTTTTACTTTATACTGCATGCTATTAACCATACAGCATAGCACTGAAAACAGACAGTGTATTTTATAAGAAGCAAATTTCTACCTAATGGTCTCCTCCATATTTCTGCTACTTCCTTCCCAAAAAAAGTCTTTTAAAGGAAAGACTTAAAATTCTCATCTTTTAAGCATAACATTTCAAGAAAAGAAAAAAAATAACATGCACATTTTTACTACTGAGATTATCACTCTTGTGTTGATAAGATGTTTAGGGCAAGGACTCAAAGGAAATATGTGACTACTAGGCATATTTTCCTGTTTTCCACTGAGATTTGTTTTGTTTATCTGTTTCTTGTAATTTACAATAATTTCATTTTCTACCTTTTCTCACATTAGGATTCATACATTTGAAAATGTCCATTTAATTTTAGTATATAAAAATAGTATATAGAGGAATAATATGTGTGCAAAAATAGATTCTAACTTTTATCTTCTAATAGAACTAGAATTGCTTTTTGAGTGTTTATATTTAAGAATATTGAATAGTAAAATATTTTTAAGGTATTCTTTTATATACTTACTGTTGTTACAGATAAGTAACCAGTTTCTGGCTGTCACTAAATAATATTGAAATTCAGTTTTAATTGGCTAACTGAATTAGGTCTTAAAATATTATTTTGTGGTTATTGGGGTCCCTTTTTATTGGAAATGGCTACTGTTATGAGATGACCTTAAGATCATTAGGGAAATTTAATTGTTTGAAACTTACATTAGCCTTTCTGATTTTACCAAACTAAAATATTATCATAATGATAGTATATTTGGAAGACAGGAAATACATGGGTAAATAGGCAGAATGTTTTGAAGAGTACATCTGTTTTATTATTGCATTCAGAACTTTAAAAAAATCACATTTTACTTAAGGAGTAGACTGGAGGGTGCTGGCATTTTTCAACTGTTTACCTTTTAATATGTTAAGTTTTTTGCTTTCTTTTAACTTGCTGTTCAGGCAGTCACATCTAGGGAATCATGAAACAGAAATTTGGCATAGCCTGGAAATTTTATTATAGACCTTGTTTGAGATATTGTATATAGCTTTTAAAAATATTCTGTAGTTTTAGAGTAAGAGCCCAAGAAATATTGGCATCATGTTTTCATGGTCTGAATATAGTGCTTTAAAAAAAAAAACCTTAAATATTTAATAGCAGCAAGTGAAGGTATTTATTGGTGCTGACAGGGTACATAGTTTAATATAAAAAATAATCTTGCTGCTCCTGGCCAAGTGCTGAGATATCACCTACAAGACCTATTTAAGTAAAGAGTTCATGTGAAACCAGGCAAATAATCAGAATTCTCTATATCCTCTATACTGATTGATAATTGGATGCTTGGAGATATGAAGCCAGTTGGAGCCAATGCATAAATGTCAGTAGAACAGGTCTTTGTAAGCCAGAACCATAAGGAAGCAATAGGTCCTTGTGGAGAGCTCACAAATGTAGGAAGTAGATTATGTTTATTCTTTGTACACTGAAGGGAGCTGCCCAGGAGGGTGCCTAGGAGAGAGCTACCCATTCCTACTTCTAAATTAAAAGGAAGAAGCCAAAGCATCACTCCCTTCTCAGAGGACAAGGGCTTGAGCTGGTTGGGTTTGGGAGCCAGGGTAGAGGAGGTCAGCATTGCCTACATTGTATTCTAGAATAGAATTGAAAGTGCAGAATGGGAGACCTCTTCTTTCACCTATGTAACTACACTACCCTGGCCATAACACTATCTCTGCCAGATCCATGGAACACAAGCCCAAGGACCAGGCAAGGGATTATACTATTTATTTCAGTGGCAGACATATTACATATCAATAGATATGTATATATATACACATATATACACATAAAGAATATATGTGAATATTATAGTTTTCAACATTTCCAAATTCTCCAATTAGCACACATTTATCCTGTGATTCTTGATATTCATCTATTAGAGAAAATAATTTGAACAGTCTACAAGGTAGAGCACAAACTCTGATGTTCCCTATGCGCCCTCTTTTGGCTAACTGATGAAATTAAACTTATTGACGGGGGATTGGGTCTTTTGCTTTGGTTGACAACTAAGGAACCAAACCTTTTCAGTGATGGAAAACTGAATTTTAACAAAAGTATATAAAGAAAACAAAGTCTTTAAAAAAGGAATGTGTGTATCTATGTATGTGTCAGTTCTAGTTCATAAGTTATTGTCTCACTTAAATATATTTTATATTATTATTTAGTAATTTTTCATTATAAGTTTTCAGTTAATATTACATGGGCACAATCATGATTTTTCTTTTTGAGCTATAACGTTATTGAGAATTTTTTTAATTCTCAAGAATTAGAAGAGTTTTATTTGACTGAAAAATCACTAATACATGGATAATCTAGTCATTAATTTTTGGGGGGATAAATCTGTTTGAGGTAGTTAAAGAGGAATAATGACACTGCAGTTAAATCGACAAGCATAGGCATTCAGTGCTTTAAAAACATTTAAAGGATGATTTATATCTCTTTCTGAAAGTCTATTTCAAATAAGAGTTTATTCTCTTTTTCATTTTTGTCTTTTCATTGAGTATCTAAGTCATTTTAATACCTTTATCTTTAATATTCAGTTTATTTATTGTAAACTTTATATAAATATTGAAAAAATAAATATATTGAGAACTGGAAAAGAATTACTGGCAGTGGAAAAGATATGATGCTACTAGTATTATGGCTGATAGACTCTGCATGTTGCATAAAAGTAATTCTTTAGAAATACCTCATTTTTTTATTAAATAGAATGTTTAATAGGAGGTGCTAGCCCCAGAAAAGTCATTGAGGTTGTGGAAAATAAAATCCTTACCTTTTTCCAGTGTTCTAAAAATTGGAAATTACACCTCCTAAGTAACAAAACTTATCTTTGTTTTTACTTGCAAACAGATTTACTTATGTTAGATATAGTACTTAGCTTAGCATTTACATATGTATATGGCACTTCACTGAAGTACTCATAGTGTCATGTCCCAAATTTAGTTTAAAAATACTAATGAACCAGCATTCTGCTATGAGAAATCTATTACTCTGCTTAAGAATTATGTGGAAAAAATCATTTTGGTAGACGTGAAGAATTTTAGATTTCAGTTAAATCTTTAATCTTTATTTTTCTGCAGAAATCATGGTTTACTTTTAAAAATAACAAATATTGAATAAGAACAGGTTTCCAGTAGTTCTTTTCTGGCAGAATTAAATTTAATGCTTTTAAAATGCCATATCAATGATGACTTTAGTCATGGCATGTTAATTAGAACTTACATTTATTAAACTTTTCCAAGTCACTTTTACAGAAATGACTAGTTTTCAAAAGCTGTGTATTTGTTGACTCCATTAGTTCTGAATACCGCTCATAAGCTTTTGTCTGACTACCCTGCCCTGCCAGGCAGAAAGAATAAACTACTTTAAATAATGGCAGTATAAACAGATTTTAGGTTATTCCGTTGCTTTTGCTGGTATAGGTGTTAAAATTTTACTCTGTTATCAATGATTAAAAACATATGCTGTTTCAGAGGATAATATGGCACTTATTTATACTGCATTAATATAAATTAGCAAAATTACTGATTTCTCTGGGATTTTTTCTTTGCTTTCTCTGTATTTCCTGTGTGACCAAGTTACCAGAGTCACTTTATTAAGTCATAGTTTGTATAGGTTTTAAACTTCTGTTTGAGAATGGATATATATATATATATATATATATATATAGTTATAATTTACTTAGAATTTTGATGCTTAGGAACATCACATAAAACACTGGCAGACACATCATTTGTTTACAGTTAGATTTTTGCCTGACTTGTTGTGAGCTTTCTATTATTTGTGTATAAAATATTGGCACTTTGAAAAATGATACCTTAAGTATTAGCAGGTGTGTACAGATGTTATATTTTTTACTTTTTGGTGTCCTTTAGCCATTTAGCTACATAATAATGTGCATACTTCTTAAAGGCTGATGTTTGTTCTGTTGAATTCCAGAGTCCATCTCCAGTCTGCTGAATTGTGTTCTCTTCTAATTAGCCATCTTCAGAACATCACCAAGGTGTTCTGTAGTAATAGCTGAGAAAGGAGCAGAATTAACTTTCCATTGTGAACCTTTGTGATCGTTAATTGATTGCGCTACATACCTCACTCAGTATTGGTATCTCGCTTCCAGTGAAATGTTCGGCTGTTTAGCATAGTTCTGCCTGGAAAGGGCCTGTTTCCTCAGACTTCTGCCTTTTATCTTCCTCTAGAACACAAATGCATTTTGACATTTCAGGCACCAATTTATTACTTTTATCTGGTCTTCAGATGTTGTAATATAGTGAGCTAACCGTTATCTGTGCTAATTTGGATCAGGAATGGCACTGATATAAGTGAACAGAATACTTCAGTCATTTTAGCAGCCAGTCTCAACTGCCTGTTCCATCAGGTCTTTTACCGTTGCTGTGAACAAGTGACAATATTTCATGACTTCTTTCTGTACCTCCCCACCACATAGAGAGGAAGAACTAATGAGTAATGAATATTCTGCCCCAAAAGAAGGGTAGCAGGGTTGGAGGAATCAGCAATAAGGAAGATGAAAAATGTATGCCGTTAATAATCAGCTTCTCAGTAACAGACTTGTCTGTACTGTTTTCTGTCTCACCAGAGAATTTAATAATTTTACTCACTATGGAATCCCTTTCAGTTATACTTCTGCAACATACTAAAATTAGGAATTACCAAGCCAAATACATACACACACATACACACGCACACACACACATATATTTATATATATTTGTTGCCACTGCATGGTACTTCAGTAATGTATTCAAGAAAAAGGCCTTCCACTAGTGCTTTTTCATCACTGGGCTGGATTGACTTGCTGCTGATAGCTATTTGACTGTAAAGTTCTTATTGCATGTGAACTCTTTCATTGTGTTTAAGATATTTGATATGAGGAATTTCTGTTGTTGTTTCTCTCCAGCTGGATCAGATATCTTTTTAGAAATTGTTTTACGCTAGACTATATATTGTGGTGATGTGTTTCTTAACATGAATTCTGAGGAATAAAAATAATGTGAATTTTCAAACTATTTTAACAGGATTTAATAGTTTCCACAAAGTTAGATTGGGAACAGTAAAACTGTTTTCCAAATGCAAGGGGTCCAGCTTATATTATGTTTAGATACTTTTTCTAATCATTCTTATGAACTCAACAAAAAGCCCTTGTCTCTTGTTCTGGCAGAGGTAGAGTCACTGGTTTAGAAACATGTAGTGATTATTGCTTATATATTTTTCCCTGATACTCAATACCTCAAAATCCCTATTCCCTTTGGTATGTTGTAGTTAACGTCGTAAGAAGTCAGGGCTGTGGCTATGAGAATTACTGAACATTTTAGGAGAGGCTTGATTTATTGGTAATTTTATACAAATTAACATATGGAAAATTACATGTTTTTCTGTCATGGTTTACTCTGAATAAATGCAGGGTTTTGTTTGTAGACTTGTAAAGTGAAGTCAGAGCATACTTACGAATCCCAAGCATTATCTGTTTGCCAATATGCTTTGTGTATTGTTTTCACCTGGTGGTACTCAAAGTCGTCGTGTCCCCACCTCAACCACTAAGAGAGATACTGGTGCTACTCGCTTAGTATTGTGCATCTGATTATTCTAGCTCCTGCACCAAAGAGTTGAAATGTTATGTTGTTGTAGACTGAAAGATTTTTCCCCGTGTGAAGTGACTAAAAATATGTGTTTAATTTTATAACAATTGAATTTAATGTCAGATCAGTTTCTATTAACAGATCCTAATTTATATTCATTGTTGCATTGGCATAATAAATTTTAAATCACTCTTCTTTTGATATTTTTCCCCAATTAGGGCTGATAGTGATATATGTTTTTGAATTTAATTTGATTACTCTAATATAAATTTACTACCTTACCAAGTAATTTAGCAAACTGCTTTTAAAATAGTAGAAGGAAGCTTTTCATAAGAGTTGTACTTTGCTTTAGTGTATATGAAGAGCTTCATTTTTATTAAAAGAACCATATACCCTGATAGACCTCTATTAAATTATGCTGGAACAGACTTGTGTTGTCCAAAGTTTTTGCTACCCGTAGTTGAAGGTCACTTTGAAGTTGTAACATTTGCCTTGATATTAAGGACAGAAATTAACTTATGCTCCTTAAAATAGAAAAAGGCTCATGTTTCCTTTAGAGGTACCCAGGATGTGTGCCTTGAGCTAAAACAGATATGGAATGTGAAAGTTCATTTTTACATAGGATATAAATTTGGGAATAGTTATTTACAGATGGATTTACAGTGGAGTTGTTGGTACACGTTCCCTTCGTGTAGTGCTTTCCAGCCCGTGTTCTCCCTGGCCTTGCTATGTGAAAAAGAAGTTCTGTGGAGGGAAAAATAGCAGGGTCACTGAAGCTGCAGCTCGTTGACCACCATGTCTCTGAAAGAGGGGCAGAGCCATGGGTAGAGATAGGGGATCGAAGCCTTGGCTGGGAGCTCACAGTAGTCTGAGAGAGTCTTTCCTAACTTGAAAAGGAATGGGGTTACGTGTGAGCCACAGTCCAGAGATCTCCAGTATTCTGTCCCACTTCAGTGTACTTCAGGTATCAAAGTGACAGCCTATGCTCCATAACAGTGTTCCCAGTGTGATGGAATCCCATTTTCCCTGACTTAGTCATCCCTCCTCACCCCCAAGACTGTAGTGCCCAACATTTATTATTTCTGTATGAAAGGTTTCTGGGGCCAAATTATTTTAGAAAACAAAACCCTCATGTACTGAAAGATATGATTCATTTTATAAGAATTAGATGATATATAAACTTCTGGAACACATTTATAGCATAAAAAAAGATGTATTATAAATTAAATGAACATGGCATTCTTTACTCTTCATCCAGAATAAGTCATTACTTGAATTGAGTGCCCACTTTTTATAACATTTTTCCCCTTATTTTCTCCCCCCCCCATTTTCTTCATACAACCAATTAGTCTCTTAAAATTTCAGCTGAAATGCTAAGTCATTCAAAGAAGTTTATCTGTGTTTATTTTAATAAACTAGACAATCAAATTTAAAATAATGTTTTACATTGTTCTTGGTTAAAATTAATCTTTGCTAAAGATAGGTGTAGTATCTGGTATTGCCATGATTTCCCCAGATTCCTACATGGAAAAAATCTAGTCTGAATTGGAAATACAAATGGAACCTGTGAACCAGAATAATTTTAATAGAATCTTTGACATCCAGATACATGTCACAGAATTTTAGGACAGAGTAAAAGCAAGCAGTGTCTCCAGGTGGCAACATTATGTAGACTGTGGTGCCACTGTGTTAATTCCAAGCAGGTAATTTCTTTCTGAATTGTCTGATCTGCCTGGGTGAGTGTGATGGTTTGGGCTAACGCTGAGCAGTGCAGCAGAAATTGCCCCATAATAAAGTAGAGGTAAAAGTACATTCCCAGACGTTGGCAAGAACAGGTTAAATCAGCAGAGGGATACGATAGGACCAAATGAAATGGCGTAACAGAGGTGCTGTGACTCCTGGGTAGAGGTCATTTAAGGCATGAGGAGCAGGGTCTCTGTCCGGGGGCAGAATAGATGGGCCAGTTTATCTGACCATGCCTCATGCCTCTAGAATTTGTCATTTCTTTCTAAATCCTTAATGTCCCATGCCAGTCAAACATGACTGGAAGTTTTTAGTGATAAGGCCAAATCTGTGCTGCTCTGAGATACATAAAATGTACGTCCGCTCATTGTGTGTGCGTATTTGACGTGTATTCCTGAGACCGTGTTTTAACCTTTTCTGTTCTCTAAGTGTCATGCAAAAGTCCAGTTCCTAAAATCCCTAAAAAAACATTTACCAGTCTTGTATAAAACATTTTGTAATACATCTGATTGTGAATTTGCGCATTATTTTACTGCTTTGTTGTTATTACTATAACATGACTGTTACCATTGAGCATTGTATAACAAAAGTTTGTGCTGGCAATTACTTATAATGCTCATGATTAACAAGGGAGAGACATGATCAGAAACTGGGAAGTAGGGAAAGGTGGAAGAGAGGAAGGAAAATGGGTGAATCTACCTGGAACTTACTTGTTTAAATAAGCAATCTGCACTGGTTCTTTAAATGAAAAAGCAAAATATGTATCTACCTTATGAAAAATGATTTTTGTATTTTGTTTTTGTTTTATTCATGTAATATTCCTATTTTTCTTTACAGATTATTTTAATTTAAATTGTGGAATTTTTACTTCTATTGAAATGTATTATGTATTGTATTTTTAGAAATATTATTTTTAAATAAATATTTTTAAAAACAAAAGTTGCAGGGTTTTTTTTTCCCCCATGCCACCATTTATTTAAATCAGTCTAGTCTACATTGTAGTGCTATATGTCTGATGTTTGCCATTTACTTCTTATACCCATGGAACTGCCTTCTGGGGGTGAGTATCATTAACCAGGAGGCTTAGAATGCTGTTGGATCCATGAGCCATTAATACCATTAGCTCTGTGGGGAAATAATTTCTGAAAAAAATACTTACCCAGCCCCAAATTGGAAACTGTACTAGGTGATGGAAAAAAGAAAAGATCAATAAAAACACATTAAAAAAACAATCCAAAGAATTAGAGAGAAACTTGAAGTCAATGAAAATTATACCTGAGCCTATGTATGCCTTCCAGATTGTCTCCTATAGGGCCTATTGCTTTGATGTCTTCATCTCAAAGGCAAAACTGAAGAGTAGCATGGAAAAATTCAAAACATAACCAGTCCTGAAAAACTAATTGAGTACTTGTCTTATATGTAAATCTTAAACATCATCTTTTTGTGCAAAAACAGGGTCATGTTTTAATTTAAATTTCACTAAGACTTCATTTAGTCTTTAGCAAAAGATTAACTACTTTAGTTAGTTACTACTTAACTACTTTAAAATTTTATTTCTTATTCTTCATACTACTCATATAATATAGATAAGTGTTCTCCCTTCTTTTTTTTTCCACAAATCCATTCTCCATGTAGCTGCCAAATCTAATCTTTGTACAGAAGAAGTCTGACCTTGTCAGCCTTCCGCCAAAACCTTTGGGGCTTCTCCCCATTTACTATAAAATAAAATACAATTTTGCTTGGCCTCTAAGATTAATTTCCCCAATCTGGTCCCATCCCACCTTTCCACTTTTATTCCACCACCCTTCATGAGGGTGGTTCCCATCAAAGAGGCAGTTCAGTGATGCAGTGGATAGAACGCTCAACCTGGACTCAGGAAGACCAAGTTCAAATTAAGCCTCAGATGTTTACCATATTTCACTAAATAATCATCCTCCCAGTCCAAAATTGATTTACAGTCTTTCATCCTGAAATCATCGAATGGTATGATTCTGTTGTCAGGCCACATAAAATGTAAACAGAGCAGCAATGCATTCAACAGTGGCATGTAGATACGCATTTATCTCCTGCAAATTGCAAGCCACAACCCTAGAATTCTCAATGTATGTACATTGTCAATATTCAATTTTAATGTAAATTCACAAGTATTCCATGCGTCCTAGTCTTGCACCAAAGACAGTTTATACTGGCATAATTTTTAAAAGCTTCGCGTAATGGCTGCACCTTTTTTTTTTTAACAAAAGTTTTGTCATAAAATCGGCAATGATTGTGCAATGAAATATAGTGCTATGTGACCCTGGGTCACTGAACTAATTTGCCTCAAAGTTATCTCTACTGTAAAATGGGAATAATTACAGCATTTATATCCCAGTATCAAGTGAGACAATATTTGTAAAGTGTTTAATAGAATACCCAGCATGTGGTGCTCTCTCTCGCTCTCTCTCTCTCTCTCTCTCTCTCTCTCTCTCTCTATATATGTACACACACACACACCCCCTCATTCTCTTCCCTTTCCCTTCTCATGTGTGCACATAGTATCTACACAGTACATGTTTGTCCATGTGTGTGTGTGTATATATGTATATATGTGTATATATATGTGTATATATGTATATATGTGTATATATATATATATACATGGATTTGTAAGTATATAGGTGGAGATGTCTATATACCTATAAACACACACATGTAACGTGTGTATAAAACATATCTACATTATGTACTGCATATGTAGGTATAGAACTATATAGATTTTTATATCTATAACTCTATACATATGTGTATATACACATATATACATATATATATACCCACCCACATATAGATACTACAGAGAGATCTATATACATATACAGCCATTTCTTCAGTCATGTCCAATTCTTCGTGACCCCATAGACCAGTGTTTCTCAACATTCCTAATGCCGCAACCTTTTAATACTTGTATGTGGGCGTATCTGCATGTGGGTGGACCCACCTGAAGATGGAGAGAGGAGTGTGGTGTCTAGGTTCCTAAGACCATCAGAAATATGTGTTTTCCGTTCGACCCCCAAAGGAGTCACGACCCACAGGTTGAGAACCGCTGCCATGGACTACTGTATGCCAGGCCCCTGGACTATCTCTTGAAGGCTGCCCAAGCTTAAATTGTTGCTTCTATGGCACTGTCTCTCCATCTCATCCTCTGCCATGCCCTTCTCCTTTTGACTTCAATCTTTCCCAACATCAGGGACTTTTCCAATAATCTCATCTTCTCATTATGTGCCCAAAGTAATCCTGCTTCAGTTTCAGTATTTGCCTTTCCAATAAAGTCTGAATTAATTTCTTCTAGTATTGAACACCCGTGTATAGATGCATAGGAATGTTGCATATATACATGGCATCTACAAATACACACAAATACATGGCATCTACATATACACACAATACATGTCATCAGCATCATAGAAGTAGAATTTCAGGCTCACTTGGTAATGGAAGTAAATGTACATTGAAAAAAAAAGGCTTCATGCAGATGGCTAGGGGACAAAGGATAAATAGAATGGGAGGAAGCAAAGCATAGTGAGAAGAACACCTAGGTTTTAATTATAGTTCAGCTACTTATTATCTAGGTCCCTTCTGGCTTAAAATCTGATAGTCATGTGTCCTCAGGAAAAAAAAAACAACACACCAAAATGTTGTAAAAATGACATTGATTTCTTATATAAATGTGTTCAGTCAACTTGGGAAATTACTTTCAGTACTATTTTTTTATTCTTAAGGAAAAGTTATTTTTAAATCTAGAATTGTATCAAATCTGTTTAATTTGGCTCAATTATTTGGAGTAAGGAAGGAGCTGAATAGAGGTGTATGTGTATTTGAAATAATGTGTATGTTACTGTATTTTAAAATGCTTTTTTTAAAAAAAGAGCTCCTTTCAAGATTTATTGGGTTGTTCAGCTTTTATGTGAGGAGACAAAAACTGAAAAATCCATGCTAGTGCTAGGAGTCTACAAATTCATTTGAGAAACTGCCAGATACCGCAGATGAGCAAATGCATACAAACGCTGCTGTAGGCTGACCAATTACCCATATGAGCAGCAATTATATTAGTGTGTGAGGGCAATTGGAGGGAAAATTGGACCCTGTGGACATCCAGCTGAGTAAACAGGGCTGAGGAAGGATGGAGGATGTGTGTTAGTTTGAATAAAATACATTTAAGCTAATTAAAAAAAAACAGACCAGAACTTGTATCAGTCACAGCACATTCTTTGTGTGTCCTCTAGTCTCACAATATTTTTCTCATTAGGCTTCTTAGAACAACAAAAAAAAAAACAACCAAAACCTTTTGCTTAAAGATCAGGCTCATAAAACTACCATGTACATTGTATTGCAAAAAGCCTCAAACAGAAGAGGAAATATTGAACTATGCCGAATAGACAAATTGAAATAGACAGGTGCAAGTAAGGTAATAAAATGAGCTTTCCAACTTCCAGTGTCTGCCTGATATGATGCATAAATATGTTACTAGGTCTGGATTACACTCATTTTTAATACCGACAAAACTAATTCCAGTCTTTAAATAAGGAAAGCCAGTATTCTTTAAAATATAATTGTTCTTTAGCACTAACCTCTGCTGATTCTTGGCAAAAGTAATGAGTGGCTCCATTGAGAATTTGAGATAATATTAGGTTTCATAGTTCCACTCCGACACCATGGATGGGTAATCTTTGATGAATTAGTGATGACCATTTCTAGTTAATGAGACATGGTCTTCTCTGAAATGTATAAGCTATGTGCCAAGTTCACTCGCAATTCTATTTAGCAGGTTCATATTTTCCTGACTGGTGAAATGACTAATCCTGAAACTTCTTTGTTTCTTTGTTCCTCTTAGGACTAGAAGCCTGATCTTTAAGAGCACTTGGGCACTCTGAAAATACTTGAAGTATACTCACGATGTAAAAAAATGAAGCAAAAAATTTAAAAAGTCTTTTAATGACTCCATCCACAGTGGAGTGGTCCACCTGGCCTGCCATATTAAATATTATGGCATAGGTGGACATTATGAAAATATGCCTTTTAAAACTCATCTGGAAGCAAATAATTAAGTGAAGATACTAACATTTTAAAAATGACAAGCGGATTTAGTATTTGTCTTTTACACTCCAAAATCTATACATTCTTTTTTTTTTTTGCCTTTTTTTGGAGCGCAATTGGGGCTAAGTGACTTGCCCAAGGTCACACAGCTAGTTTTTGTGTTGTGTCTGAGGCCAGATTTGAACTCGGGTCTTCCCGACTCCAGGGCTGGTGTTCTATTCACTGCACCAACTAGCTGCCCCCAAAGTCTATATATTCTTAATAGAAAATGTATACTTATTAAGCAATAAGCATTTATTAAATGCTTGCTATGTGTCAGGCAAATAAAACTGTTTAAATACATAGAAGAAAGTCAGAATTGTTTTCTGGACATGATACAAGAAAACTAACTTTTTAAAAAATCGACTTTGTGATTTCATTGGTGTGAGGAGCTATTGGTGATGATCTGACTTTGCTGTTTCAGCAAGTTTTGTCTTAGAGAGTTGCCGGGGGGCAATAAAGGGTTCAGTAACTTTCCCAAGATCAAACACCCAGTATCTATCAGAGGGGAGGCTTGAACTCCAAGACGAGTGTTCTGTCTGCTTCACTTAAGCTGAGAACATTTGATAAATGTTAATATAACAAGAACAGTTGTATGCTTTTTTGCTGTCGCGAGACAGGGAGAAAGAACTACTTAAATCTACAAATAATCTAAAAAGCACACAACTAGTAATTTCAGCGTCAGCGAACTTTTTATTAAGAGGCAAAATTGGCCAATACAGAGTTTGTGTTCTTCCATCTTCCCCTCCCCCCATCCAGTGTTCTGGTGGAGGAGTCAATGATGTAATGTAAGATAGGTGAGTTTTAGGCAATGGGGTAGGAGAAATAGGAATGAAGAACAAGTGAGAATTTTAGATAGTCCTGAAATGTTATAATTATCCCCTGAAAAATTGAATTAATTGTATTCAGTGGAGTAATGGGCAGCAAAATAAATGCCCTGACCTTAGAAACCACTTAAGCTTTTCAATTAATTAATACTGGAACAGAAATTGGTCTTTTATTCTTTTGTTCATCTGCTTTAATTTTCTCAGTCTTTCTAATGTCTGCTTTAATTTTCTCAGTCTTTCTAATGACTTAAGCCTTTGTCAAATTATGGTACATGATTGTAATGGAATATTACTATGCTGTAAGAAATGATTGATATTATGAATAGAGACACTAGAAGACATATGAATCAATACAAGGTGAAATAGCAGAAACAGGAAAATCATACAGAAGGGCTACGACAATGAAATCGGCAAGAACAATAATACAGTAATCAGAATTGAATGCTTCAAAGTACTAATGGCAAGTTGGTCCTGAAAGAGGAGTTTTGAAAAGCACCTTCTCCCGTTCCCTCTGCCTTTTTGCAGAAGTACGAGACTGGGTGTGGAACATTGTATAGAATGTCAGACTTTTGATATGTTTGTTAGTGTTGCTGAATTTTTTTCCTTCTTTTTTATTCTTTAAAGGATGGCTTTCTGAAAGGGGAGGGAGGAGAGATACATTGGGAAATAGGGGATAGGAAAATAAAAGATAATTTGCTGTCACAAAATTCAGTTGTGACAATTTGAAATAATAAAAAAAAAGATGACAGTCATTTTTACAAATACTTTCAGTTAGATAAAAGGCCGCATCAAACTAAGTATGTAGTGTAGATAACACATATAGAATATATTGTCCACTGTAGTCATGGCTGGCCTGCTTCTGTGACTGCCCATTCCTTCTCTGTCTCCTTTGCCCATCTTTCTGCCCCTCACCTCTAGTTGGTTTCCAAAATTTTGACTTTGACTCTCTTCTTTCCTTATGCTATTTTGCATAAGTCATTTCATGACTTCAGTTTTCACCTTGATGCAGATTATTGCTCCTAAATCTAGCTCTCTACTCCTAAACTCTGTATTGTTTATTTACTAACAGCCTGAGGGGCATTTCAACCATCATATAAGTGCCTTAACCTAAACATGCCCCAAACTGATCATCTCTCCAAAACCTATCCCTCTTCACAGCTTCTCTTTATCTGTCAATAGCCTCATCATTCTGCCAGCCACTCTAGCATATAACCTTGGAATCTTCTTTGAGTTTTCTTCTTATACTACCCAATGAATTGGAAAGTCTTTTGAATTCTAACAGCAGTCTAGCTCCCATTCATCTCATTTTCACTCCCAATATAATCACCACTTCTGGCTCCATCACACTAGCCTTTCCTAATCATTCTATCCTTCTCTCCAATATGCCCTTTATATTAATACCCAAATAATCAGAATACACCACTATGATCATTTCACTCCTCTATCTCAAGGCCTTAGCACCTCTCCATTTTTAAATGAATAAAATATTTGCTATCCTGGGTATTCAAGGCTAACTATAATCTACCTCCATCCTTCCTTTCTAGCCAAGTATTATCATACTATTCTCCCTTGTTAATTAGCTCCAACCATGCCAGATTCTACCCCTATTCCCATATTGACATCTCCCTCTCTCCCATATACATGTTTTTTCTCAGCCTGTACCTCATGTCTGCAATTGACTCATTCCCATTACCTTGCCCCTAACTCAATGTATAGAATCCTCAGTTTCCTTCTATGACCAACTCAGGTGCTCTCTTCACCATGAAGTCTTCTCCAGCCCTTCCTTCCTTTAGCCGAAAGTGATCTGACCCTTTTCAACTTTCTTACTGTGTTTTTGTCAGGATTCCTTGCAGTTGTCAGGATTCCTTGCAGTTATCATGCTTTCCTTGAGAGCAGAATTTGTGTCATATTAATCTTGTCTTCCCATTTCCCAGTACAATACTCCACAGATCATTAATAAGTGTGTATTGAATTGATTAGAACAAGAAAGAGGATAGGTTCCCTGCTTGGGGAAGGTGGTATACTATTACATGTCAAAATTAAAGCAGGATAATTCTACTCTGGTTTTGTTCCCATTTAAAGAGAATAATCTTCACATCAAAAATAAATACCCAACTGAAGATGATTGTAAGAGTATGGCATGGTTCTATAAAAGTAGTGTGAGAAATACTAAAACTCAAAATAAATTGAGCTGACAAGGAAAGCTTAGGACAATGGAAAGGTTTGGGAGTTTTTAAAGTTATTTTGTGAGGAAAAGGAGGATCAAGGAAGGAATAAGGAGCAGATGGGACAATAATAACTGATAGCAGAGAGAAGGCAGGGAAGCTTAAGTATTTTGTTCTTGTGTTCTTTTCAAAGGAGAAAGACCTTTCCAGTGGAAATGGCAGAATCAGAAGGACTAAAAGGAAGTTGATGATCAAGATGGCAAATTGATGAATTAAAGTCACCTGGCCCAAATGAGCATCATCCTCAGGTTCTGAGCAACTGTCAGTAATACAGGAGAGATACTACAGGATAAGAGAAAAGTAAATGCCTTATTATTTAAAGGAACAGAATAGGGTCTTTAAGCTATAGGATAGTTAGCTTGACTTTTCATTCCTGATAAAATTCTAAATCAGATCATTAAAGAGACATTTGATGAACATCCAGAAATGGAAGGTGCTGAATACAAAAAAGTCAGTATGGCTTCATCAAGAATATATTATGCTGGGGCAGAGCCAAGATGGTGTAATGCCATGCACCAGCAGATTCCCAAAGGAATGCTACTGTGAACAGCCTTTAGAGTTCAGATTACAAAATATAGTGAACACTCTGTTTATTCCATTACAAATCAAGACAAACATTCAAAACATTATAATATTCACAA
>CM053583.1:334328500-334340369 GCA_028627135.1 Pseudochirops cupreus
TTTTCTGTTTGTTTGTAACTTCTGTTTGTATTCTCTGAAGTTCAGGGCGCTGACTTTTTCCCCTGAACTAGGTAAATGGTATTTGATTAATTAAAGTAAGATTGTTAACCCATTTTGAGTTGCTTTCCTTTAGAAAAGCAGATCTAAGAACCTGTGCTAGTAGCCGCCCTGGGTGTGCTGGGGTGCTTGCCGATACAGTGATGACCAACCTTGATAAACTGGACTCTCCTCCGCAACGCACAGCTAAAAGATATCTCTACAAGTCTCAGGATGGAAGGAGGTATCTACATTCAGAGAAAGATCTAGAAAGACTAGAGTTTAAATGGAGACTGAAGCAATACATGCTATCATTCTTTTTCATGTTTGGTTTTGTTTCTTTTTTCTTGGTGTTCACTCATTGATTACAACCCTTCTATACAACCAGACTATTGTACAATGTGAAAGTATTTGCATATCCTACACATGATTGCACGCCACCATGGGGTGGTGGGGGAAGGGAGAGGAGAAAATCTGAAACTCAAGAGATTGTGGAACTGAATCTTGTAAACTAAAAGTAAATTAAAAAAAAAACACACCACCAACACAATAATGTCAATAACTGACAAAATGTGGCATTTCATCAGGTAGATAGTATAAATATGCTATTGTTCTGCCTAGACTTTAATCCATTATCATTACTCATGAACAGAAGTAGATATGGCCTTTAAGTCAAAGAGGAGCAGTACTAAAACACATTAGTGTTATATACACATTATATACAGATATATAACTTTGTATCGTGAAAAAGGGGATTAAACTTAGTCTTCTTGGCCACTGACAGCAAAACTAGGAAAAGAAAAATGAAGCTGCAGAGACAGACTTGAATTTCAATTCAATCTAAGGCATTGATAAGCGCCTACACCAGGCACTATTCCAGGAACAAAGGATACTAGGAGGCTAAAATAAAACTGTCCCTGCCCTCGAGAAACTTCTATTCTACGGGAGATAGACACAGGAAGTATGTCAATGAGTAAATACTAAATAGAAATACAAAGCAACTTTGAGGAAGATGAGGAGAAGCTAACAGGAGGCGCTTGAGCACAGTGCTGAAGGGGGCTAAGGATGTGAGGCATCAGATGAAGAAAGAGAGCATTCTGGCCATAGAAACTGCAAGAGGGCAGACTGGCTGAAATACAACAGTGTTTGAGGAGAAGAAATGTACAATCAATATAGAAAATGGAATTAGAATGTTAAGAGCTTCAACTGCCAAACAGAGTAGCTTGTATTTTTACCCTCTAGGTCAGTGGTTCTCAACCTTGCTAATGCCGTGACCCTTTAATACTCGGATGTGGGCATATCTGCATGTGGGCAGACCTGCCTGGGGACAGATAGAAGAGCCATGTCTCGGTTCCTAAGACCATCGGAAATATGTGTTTTCCAATGGTCTTAGGCGACCTCTGTGAAAGGGTCGTTCGACCCCCAAAGAGGTCACAACCCACAGGTTGAGAACGGCTGCTCTAGGTGATAGGAAGCCACTGAGCAAGGGTGGCCAGCTTATGGTCAGATATGCGCTTTACAGATATCAATTTGGGAGCTGATAAAAACCCTAGTAACAACAATTAAAGCTGGCCAAAAGTGGAATGGGTTTCCTTGACATGTAGTTGGATTCCAAGTCACTAGAAGTCTTTAAGCAGAAGCCGAACAATTATTTTCAGGGATACTGCAGAAGGAATTCATGGTCAACTACGGATTGGACCATAGGACCTTTGATTAAGATTGTTAAATCTCTTAGATTCTTAGTCTCTGATTTAAAAAAAAATTCTGTGATATATTTTTAATATTACTAAATAAGTATTACACATGGCAAACAGGAAACAATAATATCAGGAACTGAAACTTAATAGTAAATGAAGAAAGAACATTTTATATAATAATATTTCTAAGAATATTATATATTTTATATTATTTACATTATATTTATATTTAATTTTATATGAAATCTTATAATTGTAGAAATGTAATGTAGTTTTACTGAAAGTTGTCTTTTTCCCTGAAGGCTGAGTAAAGTAAAAAGCTTACTTATGCCTATGAAAAACTGAACACAAATACTGCCATACTTATTAATTCCAAATCCTAAATGAATTAATGAATTTTCCCCTATAAACTACTTCACTGGTAATCTCATCAGCTCCCATGGATTTAATTACCATCTCTATGCTAATGATTCTCAAATGTATGTTACCTATGCTTCCTTAATCTCTGCTGATCTCCAACTGCCTTTTACATATCTCAAACTAGATGTCAAAAGAGACATCTTAAACTCAAATGTCCAAAACTGAACTCGTTATCTTTCCCTCTCAATTCTTCCCCTTGGCTCACCTTTCCTGTTACTGTAGAGGGTAACACCATCCTCCCAGTTCCTTGGGCTCACAATCTAGGAGCTATTCTCAATTCCTCACTATCTCTCATCCCCACCAAACACAGAAACTCTTGCCAAGGTCTGTTGATCTTACCTTCACAACATCTCTCTAATATGTCCCCTACTTTCCTCTGACACTGCCACCACTCTAGTGTAAGCCCTCATGCCTGGACTACTGCTGCTGGTAGGCTTGTCTACTCCAATCTATTCTCCATTCTGCCATATGGCCTTTAAGTCAAAGAGGAGCAGTACTAAAACACATTAGTGTTATATACACTTTATATACAGATATATAACTTTGTATCATGATTTTCCTAAAGCACAGGTTCATGTAACTCGGTGTCCTTGCCTTCCTCCCCTCCCCCCACTAAATAAACTCCATTGGCTCCCTATCACCTGTAAGATCAAACACAGAATGTTCTGTTTGGTATTCAAAGTCCTTTATCAATTAGCCCCCTTCCTACCTTCTTATACCTTATACCCTTTCAATCTTCTTATACCTTACCACGTATCATTTGATCCAAGACACTGACTTCCAGGCCCTTCCACAAACAAAACACTCCATTCTCAGCTCCAGGTATTTTTTCTGGCTGTCCTCCATCCTTGAAATGCTCTACCTCCTCAACTCTGGTTACTGACATCCCAGGTTTCCTTGAAGTCTTGACTAAAATCCATCTACTACAGGCAGCCTTCTCCAATTCCTCTTAATTCTAGTTCGTTCCCTCTTTTGTTTCCTCTTTATCCTGTATACAGCTTCTCTGTATGTATCTGTTTGCCTGCCATCTCCCCTGTGTGACTGTGAGCTCCTTGAGACCGAGAGCTGTCCTTTGCCTCTTTTTGTACCCCTAGCACTTATTAGCACAGTGCCTGTCACATAGCAGGCACTTCATAAATGTTCACTGACTGAGAATGAAAAGGAAGTGTGATTTTTGAAAGGAAATAAGAAAATACAATTAAATTAAATTTAAAGCACAAGCCATCTGCTCCCAGTACAAAGAAAGAACAAAAACTGTCCCCTAGTATCATATTTGGAGTATCATGCGTTGCCTTTCTTCATTTATGAGCTATTTATCATGCTGCAATAATAGTTTGCATTTTTTATTCTCTCCATTTTTCTACAACAAGGCTTTTTTGATTCTATTTTTCCTCGTCATCATTTTAAAGTTCTTTGAGGATAGATATTGTTTCATTTTTTTAATTTTTATTCTCAGTGCCTAAAACAGCATCTGGAGTACTGTAGGTACTTAAATTCAATAAACATCAAAAACAAAGAACCAGACACTGTGCAAGGCGCTAGGAAACACAAAGACAAAAACATAACAATGCCAACAAGAAGGTTACATTTTAAAAACTGAAATGAATATATCTGCAATAGTTTCAATATGCAAAATGAGACCTCTATTTTTGGACGTGGTCAGTGGGCAAATTTGTTTTGCTTGACTATATATACTTGTTGCAAGAGTTTTGTCTTTATTTTTATGGAGGGGCAATGAAAGGGAGACAAAATTCAAGTACCTTCCTCACAACAATCTTACCAGTTTAAATAGTGCTAGCAATATTACCTCTATGTCACAGAGGAGAGAACGGAAGCTCACAAAGGTCACATGGTTAGTGTCAGAGAAGAAACCTGAATGCAGGTACATGTACAAAAGTAGTCTGTGTAACAGGTTATTTTTTTTAAATCTGTGTAAATAAGAAATTACTTATTTTAATACTGATTTTTTTCTCCAGAAATTAAGCATGAAAACACCAACTATATAATATTAACTTTATTTCTTTTGTCCATGATGATTTTGTTTCTTGTGTACTTCTCATCTGGAATTTTATCATTTTTAAAAAATGGGATTGGGACAGGTAGGTGGCGCAGTGAATAGAGCACTGGCCCTGGAGTCAAGAGGACCTGAGTTCAAATCTGACCTCGGACACTTGACATTTACTAGCTGTGTGACCTTGGGCAAGTCATTTAACCTTAACTGCCTTGCCTCTCCCCTTGTTTTCCCCCCAAAAAATGAGATCTGAAGAGTGTGAGTTTAAAATAATAAAGTGATTGTAAATTAATGATTAATGATTTAAAAATCCCTGCTGCATCTGTTTTTGTAGATTTTCTGAGGTGATGAGATTTTTTTCTTTGTGTAGAAGGAAAATATGATTCACAAAAAAAAATCTTTATACTCTGTTATTAAAATATTTTTAAGGTTTTACATGAAAGAACTATATAGAATGTGCTTCACAATAGTATAGGTAAACTGTATTCAACATAATTAAACATGTTTTTCATATATGCAAAGCTAATATGAGGTTCAACATGACCAATATAATTTATAGATTATATCAAATGAATGTTGCTAATTTACCACGCTAATTCTGTGGTACAGGTGGGCAACTTTAATTATGAAGATTAATAATGTTTATATTATGTACTTGTATACATATGTATGTGTGTGTTTGAAAAGCCAGATAGAGTACTTATGAAAAGTCTAAACCAATGCTAAATCATTCATATATAGATGATATCTTTTTTTTTTTTTTTTTGCTTTTTGGAGGGCAGTTGGGGTTAAGTGACTTGCCCAAGGTCACACAGCTAGTAAGTGTTAAGTGTCTGAGGCCGGATCTGAACTCAGGGCCTCCTGACTCCAGGGCCAGTGCTCTACTCACTGTGCCACCTACCTCCAAAAAAAAAAAATTTACTGAGCTTTTTAGGTACCAACTACTGTCTCACTGAAGAGAAATTAACAATTCTCAATTGAACTAGGAGAGTTAAGAAGAAATAAGATTATCTTTAATCCAAAAGGGAGCCTATCCAAGCAAGATGAAATTAAAATGCCAAAAATGTACCTATCTTTAAAAATTTAAGTTTTGACAAAATGGGCACTAAACACCTTTTCTATGTTTTTTAATCATTGCAAAAAGGACTAAATATCAAAAAGACAGAATTAATACCATATTCCAACATATACTTCACTTTGCAATGAAAACTAAATGTTCCTACAAAGAAGTTAGATAACTTCAGAAGCAAAATCCTACTACATAAGAATTCAGCGTCAGAGAGATCATCAGGTTGCTCTACCACTGACTCCCAAAGCCCCTAAGCCATTACACTGTTCCCTCCCTACCTCAGTAACTGAGAAAACAACCACTAAATCCATTCTACATTTTCAAGATTGATATTCAATAGTGTTGACATTATTACTGTACACTATGCAGACTGGGATTTAATTTTTTTTTTAAAGCCTGACAGTGTTCATCACTTTGTGAACACCACTGTCAGGTTTCACTTATGGTGACAAACAGTCATCAAACACCAGAATTAGTACATGACTTCTAAACAGAATAAGCAAATTGGGATGGCTAGACTAGGATCTATGATCCTAAGTCTAGACAAATTCAAAAGTAAGTAGAATAGCAAAGTGAAAATAATTGCCTGTAAACAAGACTAGGAACATGTTTGTAGGACATAATACTGTGACTTTTCAGACTACCTTGAAAATGTGTTAAAAAAAATCATTACTAAGCTTTAATAAGAATGTATGAAATCTGAATCTTGTTTAGTATTTAAACATCAAAATAATCAGAGGTAATCCTTTAAAACTGGGGTTCAGATTAATCTATGCAGATAAAATGAAACATCTGGCAGCATTATGTAGAGACAGACCTTTTATAACTTTGAAAAGGAGATTAGTAAATCTGTTATTTTAAAGTTTGAGTAATTTTTAATTATTTTGTCTGGGTCACAGATAATCTGTTTTTGCTGGGTCATATAATGACATCAAAGGATCACGGCCAAAATGATTACCTTGTTAACCTCCATGAGTCATAGGAAAAGAGTATTTTCCTGCTTTTATACTAAGAGAGAAATCTCTCATTTGTATCAAGTGGTTATTTATAATGAAAATTCACAGAAAGTAAGACTTTGCCTTTAAAGAGTAGCTTTTATTTTTTCATTCCTTCACTCATTTATTTGCCAAGCAATGGGAGACCATATGGGCCACAAGAACCTGGAAAGATGGGTAATGCTAGTATTGTTAGTCACATTTTAGTGTTCAGTAAACTGAGACTTAGATGAAATAACTTGCACACAGTCATACAGCTAGTACCAAAGTGGAACTAGAAACCACATATCTTCATTCTCAAGGGAACACTCTCTTTATGACTGTTTGGCACTAAAGTACTGGAGATAGTTTAGTAAAGCTATTTAGAAGTACAAGAGTCCCTGAAGGATTTTTATTTTTGTCTGGGAATTCCTAGTGTGGGAATTTCATTCACAAAGATTTAGGAGAAAAGTTCTAGGAAATCGTCTGAGATCCAGAGTAGTTAAATGCCTCGTCTGAGGTCGCACCGTAACTGTGAGAAGTGGGATGTGAATCTGGGTGTCCCTGGCTCCTAGCTTCCAACTCTATCCACTAGTCCACACTGGCTCTATTATTTAAAAGTAAATATACTATAAATCACGTAGGAATTTGAATTTTGGACTCTTGTGCTATGAATGATAATTACTAATCTTATAAGACTAGTATTTCCATGTAAAACATCTATGAGACACAAAATGATTACTGTTATTACAGTTCATTCAACTTATTTCCAACATATATTTAGATGTCCCTTCAAAGCTTTTTCATCTCCCTACTCCAGAATTCAGCATTTTTATTCAAGTCAGTCTGCTGAAGTATCATTTGACTTGCTAAATCAAATCTCAGGGTGCTAGCTCATTCAATTTCTTCTATCTACAACACATCTCACCTTCTCCTCTCCACTAATTACATCTAATACTTATATTGTGCTACACAGAAGGTCTTGCCATAAGTCCTAGAGTCTTCTCAGTCCTGGTCCAGGTTCCATCATGTCCACTTATTTCTACTTTTCAGGCACTAGCAACCGGGAGACAGTTTCATGAAGAAGATGGTGCCTGTGCTGCTTCTTAAA
Source organism: Pseudochirops cupreus (assembly GCA_028627135.1). Lineage (NCBI taxonomy): Eukaryota > Metazoa > Chordata > Mammalia > Diprotodontia > Pseudocheiridae > Pseudochirops > Pseudochirops cupreus. The sequence goes on from CM053583.1 coordinate 334,335,819, forward strand.
GTCAGAGATGGAAACTATGAGAAGGAAAGAAGGGAGTGTATTCCAAGAAGGTGGAATGGCCACTACAAAGGCATGCAGACAAGGCTATCAGTGTGTGAGAAACAAAAAGAAGACCATTTTGGCAGCATCACAGAATATAGGAAGATAAAGGCTAGAAAGATAGACGGGGATCAGGTTGTGAAGGGAGTTAAAAACTACACAAAGGAGTTTATATTTTATCTTAGAAGCAACAGGGAGTTCCTTAAGGCAGGAGTCGCATGGTCAGATCTATGCTTAAGGAAAAAATTTTGATGACAGCGGTCCATAAGAAGGACTGGAATGCTAAGAGACTTGAGACAAGGAGATCAATTAAGAAGATGTTTCAATAATCTAGGTGAGGTGATAAGAAAGTGGTAGCTGTGTGAGCAGAAAGAGTAGGCTGGAAGCAAGAAATGATGTAGAAATAGAAACAGCAATATATGGCAACTGAGTCAATATGTGGAGTGAGTGGGAGATGGAAGGGTGATGATGCCTTTGACAGAAACAGGGTTCTGGGTTTGGAGGGAAAAGATTTTAAGTTGGAGGTGTCTCTGGGACACAGCAGGCAACTGTGAGCCAGAACCGAAGCTCCGGTGAGAGGCTCTGTATTTGTTTCATGCTCTTACTATTTTCTAATCTGTGGTACAGTATACTGCATGGTGTCACTATCTGTTCATGTGTCTTATCTTCCCTACCATGAGCTCCGTGAGGGCCAAGACAGCATCTTAGTCACCTCTAATCACCTCTAGTATCTAGCATATTGTTTTCATATAGAAAGACTTTTAAATTACTGGAGAATAATGAAAGGAGACAGGATTTTGGAAAACATGCTATACAGGAAAAAGCAAACTGAAATTAAAAAGTGCTAACCTGAAAAAAATCACAAAGGAAAATATGCCCTTACAAAGTATATGAGTGATAACAATTCTGAATTCAACTGTCCACTACCATTTATACTTCAAATTATTCAAGTTGAAGTGAAATAATGAAGAAAAATAATCAAATAGGTTTTCAAACCAACTGAATCAATAACATTTTATTATTTATTAAGGTGTTTTATCAGCAATTTGATTTTTTCAAGTAACTCTATACTCAGGAATATAATCTATCAAACCTATATTTAATGAAGCAGAGCCAGTTTTAAATATGTAAGTTACATAAAGCTTTTCATTCATTAATGTTCGCAAAGTTATTTTACTTGGAAAAACATTTGTCAAAAAAAAAAACCTTGTCATACTTACAGTGATGACGCCAATTAGTTGTGTATAAAAGAGTCCAGTTATCCCAACTAACATAGTTATTCCCATGAAAGCAGCTAGTCTCATTATGGCCAATTCATGTCTAACTAAAAAGAGATCCTAAAGAGAATGCAAGAGAGAAAACACACTTTAAAAAAAGTAATCTGAGGAATCACAGAAAGTAGTACTAATGTTCAATAGCTGAATCATAATGCTTATGCAGATTATTTTAAAGCAGTATCTTATTTTATGCATTAGACTCTACTATGTTAACATATAAAAAATTGAAACTGGTTTGAAAATCTTCTCAAATTATACTATGTGGCAGACAAAAATTGTGATTTTCCAATGTTATCATGCCACAAATCCAAATCCAAAACCAAACGCTGAGTTATCCAGCATAGTGTGGTGGCATGATCACGGTTCTATAAAAAGTGAACATGGCTGTGTAATCCCATCTTGGCCACTCACCCACAGGACTTTGGACAAATCAATACTCCCAAGTCTCAGTGTCCTTATATATAAAACAAGGCAGTTAATCTAGGTGACATATCAGTCTCCTTCTAGCTCTAAATATATGATCTTATGCTTCATTCTCATTTATTCTGGATAGAGACTCACGCTGAACTTATTAGCAACAAAGGTTAGTAAGCCGTTCTTTTAATTCATAACCCCTTAAATGATTTGTGATGTCACTAGTCTAGACACCCCTTCCAACCCTCCAAGGAAGTAGACTGTAATTGAGCTGTGGCTTAGAGAAGCTTTTATGTTCACAGTCCTGTGAGACTGGTATCATTCATATAATTATTTACATTTTTAAAATAAACTGAAAAGACACGAAAGTTAAGCGATTTGCATAAGGTCATCTGAGCAGTAGTGTGGGAGGCGGGATTTGAACGTGATTTTTTTCCAAGTTCAATGTTCTTTCCACTACATAAAACTGCTTCTCTTTAAGGCCTCAGATCTTCCAAGCTCCAAATCTTACAATTAGTATTTTTGTTTGTCTGTTTCTCTCCTGCCAAATCTAATTTGGCAAATGTAATAACCTTTTTTTCAATCTTCATCATTCTCGAACTCTCTGTAATCTTTGACACCATCCGTCACCCTTTTCTCCTTGATATTCTTTTCTCTCTAGGTTTTCATGACATTGCTCTCTTCTAGTTATCCTCCTGACTGTTCTTTCTCTGTCTTTTTCTGGATTTTCATACAGGTCATGTCCACTAACGGTAATATACCCTGAGGCTCAAGTCTGGGCCCTCTTTTCTTCTCCCTCCATAACATTCTGTATGGTGAATGATCTCATTAGCTACCACGGATTTTCAATGATCATCCCTATACGGATGATTCTCAGATTTATTTATCCAGACTAATCTCTCTTCTGACATACAGTCTCACAACTCTTACCTATTTGAACACCTCAAAATGGATGTTCTGTAGACATCTTAAAATCACCATATCCAAAACTGAACTCATTATCTCCTCTCCCCTCCACCAAACCTTCCCCTCTTTCTAACCTCTCTATTATTGTTGAAGGCACCGCCATCCTCCCCATTAACCAGGCTCAAAAGACATCCCCTTGACTCCTCACTTTTAACTTTTCCCCTCACTCTTACCACATCCAATCTGTTGTCAACTACTGCTAATTCTCCCTTTACAAAGTCTCTTGTATATGTTCCCTTCTCTCCTTTTACACTGGCATCACTATGGTGCAAACACTCATCACCTCATGCCCTGACTATTCCAATTCAGGTTGGTCTCCCTGCCTCAAGAAGCTCCCACTCCATGCCTCTTCCATTTAGGTTTCGAAGCAATCTTCCTAAATGTAGGGTTGATTGAGCATCTGACCAAGGTCTATACCTTCCCCTACCCAATAAATTCCAAAGCCTCCCTATTAATTTCATGATCAAATGTAAACTCCTTTATTTGGCATTTAAAGTGCTTAACAGCCTGGCCTATTCCTACCTTTCCAATCTTCTTATACTTTCCTCCTTCCTAAATACTCTAGAATTCAGCTACACTGGCCTAGTTGCAGCTACTCCTCACACATTACCATCCAGCTCCCAATTCGAGGCCTTTGTATGGGCTGGGCCCCATGTCTGGAATAACTGTTCCCCAGTCTTCCTGTCTCTTTTCTTCCCTGGCTTCCTTCAAGAATCAGTTTAATTTCCTACCTTCAATGGGAGTTCTTTCTTCTGTACCCCACTGCTCCACCACTTTTCCCTCCCTGGCCAGTATCACCTTCCATCTAGTCTGTATATATCTTTTATGTATGTAATAAATAACTACCTCTCACCCATTAAAATGTGAGCTCCTTTAAGGCAAAGACAGTGTTTTTGCTTTTCTTTTTATTCCTAGTTCTTAGCACAGTGCCTGATACACTTTAAGTGCTTAATAAATGTTTGTTGACTGATTAGTTTTAGGAACTCTAGTACGACACAAAAGGTTATTAATGAACCCATTGGGACTTTAGTGACTGAGAGCTAGAGTTATTATTTCAACGATCCTGTGTCAACACTAAGAAAAGCAATCAATTCAGAGAACAACACTTAAATTCTGGCTATGGTAAACCTAGTAGCCAGCTGAATTAATCTTGATAGCATGGTAAATTTTGAACCCAGTGCATAGATGTTTATTTCTCCACATTATCACTTCTCTCCATACTAAAAGGTAGCAGGCAAAAGTTCACAGATCAGAGGATCATTGAGTTAGAGTGGGAAGAGGCCCTTAGAGGACTTCTAAACCTTCCATGGCTAACTTATTTATTTTAGAAATACTAGAATACTAAGGCTCCAAGATTTTTTAATTTTTGTATATGTGTAGATTATTTAAACCTCTACTTTCTATGACTAAAGAATGACCTTCACAACTTATTTTTCTTCTCATGAACATTTTTTACTTTACTACTATTTGATAAAAATCTAATCATTAAAATAGCTCCTCAACAGTTATGGAAGTTACAATGATATTATTCATATCTCTATGGATGTAGTGGTAGAAAATGTTTTTAATTTTATGGCTGAGTCTACAGTAAAGAAACTTTGAATTTTTAAAAATTCCATGATAAAAGACATTTCAATTAATATAGAAAAAAAAATGAAGCATTTTACCCTCCACTTTCTTTCCTCATAAGATTAGTAAGTATGATATATTAAAAACCATAATTCTGTCTACAGTGGAGATAAAAACCCATTTAATTTCCTCCAACAAATGCCAACCACACCTAGCATAGAATTTAACTGAAAACATTAAAATGAGTGATTTTTATGTAATGCAGTTTCATGCATCCCAATTCTAT
>CM053583.1:334349921-334378836 GCA_028627135.1 Pseudochirops cupreus
CTGATTCATTTTCTGCTTTCTCCTGTGCCTCCCCCAGTAGACCCTGGTTGGCCGACCCCGTCCTCTATTCCTCCTCTGCCTCCTGCCTGGTTCCTCTTCCTCCTTTTTCTTACCTCTATCCCTGACCCTCCTTCTCCCTCTTCCTTTTCCTTTCTCCTCTTGCTCCTTCTTTATCTCTTTCCTAATCCTTCGGTTTTCCTTTTCATTTCTTCTCTTCCTGTTCCTTCTCTCATTCTTAGCACTGTTCCTAGCCTCACTATTCTTCCTTCTAATGTACTTCCTTTTGTCCTGCTTCTTCCTCTCTTCTGTTCTTGACCTCTAAAATTATCTTCTATTCCGCTTTTTCCTCTCTCTTTTCCTCCTTCTTCTTTTTAATCTTTCCTTCTTTTTGCCTCATTCTCTTCTGTCTTTTCCACCCTCTCAGAGTCCCACACCTTTTTGTTGTCCTGTAGCCTCAGACCTGATTGTCTGTGTCCCCACCTGAGCCCTCTTGTTGGATTCGTTTCTCGTGCCCCATTTCACCCTTTAATCTTTCTCTTTCCTTTTTTTTTTTCTTTTGTGCTTTGTCTCTTTATTTCTCCTACTATTGTGTCCTGGTAACTACCTTCCAGGGTACATTTCTATGCCCATGTTCTACCTTTTTAAACCCTTATCTTCAAACTGCTCCTTTTTCCTCCAGTTCTTAGTTCCTTCCATCACTGGACCCCTTGCTGAAGAAAAGTGTAAAATTTTCCAAGAGCTTCCATTTTCCATTTTTTTGTAGATATTTTCTGTAGTGTTCGTTGAAATTTCAAAGGTTGAGTGTCACCTGCTTGCTCTACCTCCCTCACTTTTAGGACACTATGGTCTAGGATTGATAAAGTGAATCGAACACTGGACTTGGAGATAGCAGTTGCTTATTAGCAACGTGTCAACCATTCTGAGCCTCAATTTCCTCATCTGTATATATCTGAATATGATTATACTGGGTCATGAGGACAGGGCTTTTGTAAAGTGCAAAGCAGTATTAAACTGAACTTTCTGTATTATTGTTAGTGACATAAAACTTTTCAAAGAAAAATGTTTTCATAGATATAGTTTGGAAAGAAGATTTCCTAAAACTAATAAAGATAAGATATGATGGAACAGATTAGGTGTTAGGAGGCCTGATTTAGTTTGAATTTAGCCACTGAGTGGAAGTATGACCTTGGACAAGTCACTTAGTCCCTGGGGCTTTGGTTTCTTTGTAAACTGAAAAGTTGCAGATGATCTATGAGCTCTTACACTTTTTATTTTATGGTTTAACTTATTATTCTACCTCTTTGCTAGACCAGAAAATTAAGCAGTTTTAGCCTTTTGAGGTATGTGCTATTTTCCCCATGGATTTCAAAAAGGTTAAGTGACTTGTCTAAAGTAGTGCAGGGAATAACTACTAAAGCGGAACAATTCATAGTCCTTGGGCTCCATCATTGCTCTTGTCTTTGCATCATATCTGCCTCTCATGCCCTTTATAGCCCTTCAGTTAGATTGGACTTACTCTTACTCTTTAATATAAATCACAGCTAGAGTTTTTTGCTCATTAAACCTTGTTTTGAAGTTTCAGTTACTTGTTAGTTTTCATTTTTACTGTAATATACATATACACATTTTCTTTTCATGGGGCTGGTATTCTTCAGTTTTAGCTATATGTCTTGGACAAAGGAAATGATTTTCACAGATAATAGTTTGCAAGTTAGAATGATGAAGATGATTTTGATTAAATGCACAGGACTCACTGTTTGAAATATACAGCATATTTCTTAAAAGTTCAGAATTGTTATTTCTCATCAGGCTCATAATGTAGAATTGAAAGGGAAGAAACTGGGGTATTAGAACAAGAAGTGTTTCACCTAAAGTCCCTTAAGGTAATAGGTATCTGAGGTAAGATCTGAATCTATGTTCTTTGGAGTTCAGAGCCAGGGCTCTTCATTCCACAGAGCTGTTTTGTAAACAGGGAGAAAAAGGAACCTAGGGCCAGTCAGTCAGCAAGTATCTATTAAACGCTAACTAGGTGCCAAGCACTGTGACAGACACTGGGAATACACAAAAAGGCAAAACAGCCCCTGCCCTCAAAGAGCTTACATTCTAATGAAAGAGATAGTATCTAAGTAACTAGATGAGTGGAAAATATACCAGGGGATAATCAACAAGGGGGAAAGCATTTGCAGTGGGGAGGATAGGAGATGGGGAAGATGGGGAAAAACCTATTGTAGAAGGTGGTATTTGATCTGAGACTTGAAGGGACAGGAAAGCAGAGGTGAAGAGAAAGAATTGCACACATGAAGTATAACCAGGAAAAGGCTAGAGAGCAGGCCTCCATTGTGATCCTCCTGCACTACCCCATGGGCTGACTGTCTCTTGCTCTCTCTCAAGATAGCAGGAGATGCCTGAGACCCTGTCTGATGAGAGGTATAATTAGGAACAGAACCCATATTGTATCTCTGGGTAAATTTGAAGCAGTATGTTACCCTGACTTATAGGTTATGCTCATGCATATTTTTGAAAACTCTTTATAGCATTAAATGGACATGGGTTTATTTAACATATTCATTTAAAGACTCATTATTAGGTTTTTGTTTTAAAATCACAGTTTTTAGATCATAATTTTGCAGTTCTATCATCTTTTGTGTAATCTTTTGACATTTAGCCTATTCAATGGATAGAATTTTGAATCTTTTATAGGAAATAGGGACTAGGGAATTTTTAAAAATAGCATATAATAATAACTAGTGACATATAAACCTTTAAAAAGTTAAAAAGCACTTTATATGCATCATGTTGTATCTACTGATATATAACATGTTGACTTCTGGTGTAAAATAGTAAGCTTCTTGATAGCAAGAACTTTTTTCCTTTTTGATTCTGCATCTCCAGCTGTCTAATCACTGTAGGTGACAGGTAGTAGGTGCTTAATATGTTTGTCATTTTATGCTCATTTTATGCTCACAACAGAGCCATGAAATAGGAATTACAGTTATTATGTTCATTTTATCATATAGCTAATAAGTGGCCGAACCAGGATTCCAACCCAGGCCACTAACTCCAAATCCACCACTTTTTCTTTTGTGTTACTCTCCCTTCCAGTGACAAATCAGAGTAAAACTGCTTGTAGTGCCTGTTGCTGAGATCTGTTTAATTGACCAAAAAGTAGTTGAAACATTTTGAAGATGTGGTTTAAAATTGGCTTTGCTAATACTCTGAAAAATTATTTATCTGCAAAATTTTCCATCCTCCTCACATTTGTAATGCCCTAATAAAAATGCATCTCTTAATACAATACTCTTGTGAAATGACAGAATCTCAGAGTTGGAAGGAAGCTTGCAGAACTACAACATTGTTCCAGTGCTATGATTAATAATATTTACTTCTGCTTTTTACTAGCCATGTGACTTTGGACAAGCCACTTACCCTCTCTGAACCTCAATTTCTTCATCCATAAAATGGGAGTAATGATACTTTCATTACCCATTTTACAGAATATTACCTAAACTCTGCCAAGTAATGATAATTATAATAACAAACATTCAGATCTAGCTTTAGATTTTGTGTCTTTTTGCACACATTATCTTATTTGTTCCTTACAACACCCCTGTCAGGTAATATTATGGATTCTGTTATCCCCTTGTTCACAGATGAAGATACTGAAGCTGAAGAAGTTAAGTGACTTTGACAGGGTCACACAGGTAGCGAGTGCCTGAGGGAGGTTGAAACACATATTGTGCTAACCTTAATCCAGCACTTGATCCACTACACCGATCTGCCTCAGGTAAGATTCACAGAACTCATTGCAATAACTCAGTATTCAAAATGTCATGAATTGAAATGAAGAAATTGATTCAATTTGGTGGTATGTTATGGAGCTTTCTTCTAGAGTTCATATAGGAGGTAGACTAGTGTAAACTTTCTTCCCCCAAACACAGATCTTTGTAATAGATAGTTTTAGTTTCTGGTTGGGCATAACAGGTAGTGAAACAAAGTATCTTTTAATAATGCATTGGTAGACTGGCTCTGAAAATGAGGGCAATTAGCTTTTTAAAAAAATTATGTTAAAAAATTTATTGCTAATAAATATTATTTTTGGACTGTCTATAGCCATTTACTTAGCTATTGACACTTGAAATGAGAGATCCTTTTTTAAGCAATCAATGAGTAGAGCTGGAGGAACTGAATCATATCAACCTTAAACTAGATAAAAAAAGTTATATGTAAATGGACAATAGGTATTCCGTTATCAGATAAGCAGAGGAGTTGGCAGAGTTGTTTTTATTTTGATTCTTCAGGCAACAAGAAACATCATTTTAGGGGACACTTGATCATCTTATGTTACAGTGTTCGTAATATTATAAATTTGCAAAAAGAGCAGCATAGATTCAATTAATCCATTAAAAAACAATTATCAGGGCACTGCTGTGTGCCAAAAGCTGTGCTAGGCACTGATGGTACAAATATGAAATGAGATCTCCGCTCTCCTCAAGGAGCTTACATTCTACTGCGGACATATGTGTATGCATATACGCACACGTATGCACACACACAGAGCATGTTCACAGATAAGTAAATGCAAGATATATATGAAATGAATGCACAGTGATTTGGGAATTGGTATGTGGGGCTTGGGGATCTGGTGGTAAGGTCAAGAAAGGCCTCTAATGTAGTTAACACTTAGAGCTGAACTTTTAATGAAAAATGATTGGAGCTTGTCAACATGTATTGAAGAAGATGAGCAAATTATGTTAATGCAAAAGTTGCCTTAGGAGAGGACAGTGAAAATTATGGTTCATGTATTAGAAATGAGAGCATCAAAGACTTTTAGACTATAGGGAACCCTTATGCCTACATCACATGACTTTCTTTGAGAAGAGAATTGTGGATATGACAAGTGCTAACAAAGCAGTGAAAGTAACTTTATCTTAACAGGCAGGAAATAATCTGATTACTGATATTAAAGTCATTTTTACAAATCAGTTTTATATGAATTGACTTGTTAAAGAAAAGATCAAAATCAGTATCAAATTAGAAAAAAAAGGAAAAGATATAGCTTACAATTGAGGTAGCTCAATTAAATTCAACAAAAATTAATGGCTCTTCAACACATAATTTCCTAAACATTGGCAATCAGGGATTTTAAGGGAGATAAGGACACTTTTTTGCTAAAACTACAGAATTGAGTTGTCTGTTATTTGTCCTGAAGTTAAAATGTATATACCTGGTATTTTCGTACGACTTTTAACTACTACTTCATTCTTGTGAGACATGAATTTTTTTATTTAAACATTAATAGACTTTCATGGAGAACTGTTAGTGAAGATGGATCCATTTGGTCAGATGTAGTATTTAAGAACGAAGAAAGAAAAAATTCCTAATTAGTGCTACGAAAATTACAAGTAATTTCCTCCTCAGCACATTTGCTATTGGTAAGTTTTTGTAAGTCAGATATTTATCTTTTTCAGTTGATTGTTTTTGTACTCTTTCTTGATCAGAGTCATCTTTGATTAGTGTTTGTTAAGATGAAGACTGAAAAATGAGTGAATGCAAAGACATGTAAACCAATGCAATGGAAGTAAGCAGGAAACTGTGGAAACAATACAGGGTGTCCTAAAAAGTCTTATTGCTTACAACCGTGAGCTTTAATAACTTAAGGAATATGTTACAAACTTACAAAAATGTCATTTGAAAAGTTACTTTAATTTATTTGGTTTTTAAAAATTTTGAATAATACATTTTAAATTTAAATTTTAACAAAACTGGGTTCCCTGTTATTATCGCGTTATGTGTGAGATAGTTTCTGGATGACTCTTGCTTAGAATGGTAGAGGAAGTTTTCTTGTTTGGCCATCTAAGTGACCTGATCTGTCTCCTTTAGACTTTTCCTTGTTGGGTCATGTCACATTTGTAGCTTATATAGCAAAACCTCTTTCTGTGGATGTTCTGAAGGCTAGGACACAGCCAGATGGCACAGTGGATAGAACATTAGGCTTAGAATTGGGAAGGTTCATCTTCCTGAGTTTAAATACAACCTCAGACACTTACTAGTTGTGTTACCCTAGCTAAATCATTTAACCCTGTTTCTTTCAGCTACCTCATCTTTAAATGAACTGAAGAAGGAAATGGCAAACCATTACAGTGTCTTTGCCAAGAAAACCCTAAACAGGGTCATGAAGAGTCAGACACGACTGAAATGACTGAACAACAAGGCTAGGATTACAAATGCAGTCCTTTCAGTCATTGAGCGGTAGCTGGTTAAAATTTTTACCAAGTTCAAAAATTCATTAATATAGAGCATAAGACAGTGGTTATGTTGAATTTTAATAAAAATGTCAACATTTTAAATAATATTTGCAGTATTATTTTGAGAAATTTGTAGCCTTTATACTTCTAGGCTTAAAACTGCACCAAGATTTTTAGAATACCCTATATTGTTTCCCTAGTTCCCTGCTTACTTTACATTGTATCAGTTTATGTCTTTCTATTCACCTGCTTGTTCTCTTTTAATCTTAAGTACCATTTTGATTTTCTGATGTAACACATCAGAAATGAGGTGCTGTGGTCCAGATGTGGTGGTTTCGCTGTCATGGATGATAAAAAGAAATAATTATAGAAATGTTTGACCTTTCTGTTCTATTTTTGATGGATATGTGCTAGTTTTATGTAAGATTTCACCTGAAATAATCTGAGTTTTGGGGTGTCTTAAGTTTTCTCAACACTCATTTTTACCTATGTTGTTTTCCATTGTTTTATGAGGTGATTACTTATAATCTTATGCTGTCCCCCTCCATAGTGTTTTATAAATGAATTTATGTTCCAGAGTAGTTGCCCTAGGTACCACGACTTTCTTGGCAAGTATTTATGTGCAGGATCAGTTAATTTCTGAGTTCTTTTGGCCTCCTTGTGGTAGTGATTGCTTTGCATTCATCAAACTTTTTCAGGAAAGATAATTATCATTGATTAATATCTTTAACTTCTTTTCCATTTCCCATTGTTTAGCATTTGACTAGGTAATGTTAAAAAATGTTGGAATTGTGGTTATTGTTTTCTTATAATTATCCTCTCTTCTAATTAGATATCTGTTTTTTGACCTGAGGAGAATCTGTTGTGGTGAAATGTAGTTCTTTGAAAAATCAAAAGGAAAAGATCTAGTCATTAAGAAGAGGTCAAATAATTTATAAATATTTACTCTAATTTACAAGAGTTGAACTGTAATTTTTTGTGTTGTAGTAATTTACATGTTTATGAAGTGAATCATCCTGTTGAAGTACAGTAACCTGATAGCAATCTTAAGAAATGTTGAAATGCTTGTTGTGTGTCTACCAGTTAAATAAAAGTTTGAGTTATGAACTCACCATTTAATTTACAAATTAGTATGTTGGAGTCATAAGAGCTAATGAAAGTATTTTACAAATGCTACTTCTGCTTCACTTGCTTAAGATGAGCTTACAGCATTGCATTTAAGTTCTAGTTGATGCCTAGGATGTGTAATAGTTTCTGTTAGGCATTGGCCACGCCTAATAGATGTTCACCAAGTGGAGAGACCTTCCAAATTTGCCTGTTATATGTTTGCTCTTTTAATCTAATCTAGAGCTGGTGGAGGACAACTATTTCTTCTCATACACCCAAATTAGAAGGATTATGCTGTGCTACCTTCAGCTAACCAGGTAATTTTTCTGCATGTCGTTTTTTTTTCCTTCCTTTTCTTTCTTAACAGGTTTTGGTCGGAAATGACTTTTAAAACCTTTCTTGTTTCCATGCTATGTGAGGCAAGTAAAAACCAATATAGGTATTCTATTCAGTTTTGTGGGACTTCTTACCTTGGTAATAAACATTTGCTCTTCTGTAGAGATTCAATTCAGTCCATTTAAACAAGAGAAGAGAATCAGAATGGATTAGTTCCATTGAGAAGGCTAAGTTTTTTATTATTTTACTTTACTGTAATTTTGCTAATTCGAATGTATTCATGTTTTTGATGATAGTGAATTTAAGAATAGGAAATTAAATTAATGTTCTATTTAGTTGTTAGGAATGCTCTTCGATGTTTAAATGTAGAGAGAAGTCAAACACCAAAACAAACAAACATATGAAAGTAATTGCAACTGCTAAAAGAACTTTCTGGAGCTTGATTTTAACGTCAAATGATTAAGAATATTAAAAAATTAATATGCTTTAAAATTGTTCTTACAGCTCTTTGGGATTGATGTTATCTATAGCTTCTCTAGATTTAATGATGATGCAGAGCAATTTATAGCATGCTTCATCCTCTGGAGCTGCCCTGATTTTAATCAGATCAGTGTATATTTCAGCCTTTCTGATATAAGGATAGTGAAATTCACGCTTGTTTTATGAAGGACTGGGTGCTATTGTTATTTTTAGAATGAATATAATTGTGATACTTTTCTTTGTCTCCAGCATTCTACTAAGAGTTTTTGAAATTTGATCAGTTGCGAAGACTTTCATTCTGATCATTTGTGTTTTTGGACTTCATCTTTATTTATATGTTTATAGGGGAGAACATTTTTACAAGAGAAACATTTGCTAGAATAGATGCTAGCTTTGAAATTCATTGACACAGGCCTACAAACATATTATACAGCTCTTTTGATAATATATTCAAGTGTGTCAGCAAGAAATGTATCATAAATTGTAGAATTCCACCAAACCCCCTCCCCATTAATATTCTGTTCTTATTAAAACTCTTGAGCTTATTAGTTTGTATATCAAGAATTTAATTTTACAAGTTATATCTTTGTAGTGTTTTAAAATACTTAATTTGGTACCATGCTTCTAGTAGAAGCATCTAATTGCCAGGTCAGCCAAATGGTAGTTTGGTGGCATAGAAATAAAGCAAAATGAAAAAAATAATCCAGAAATATTTAATAGGAACATTCCAGTATTGCTTTTTTAAACCTAATTTCTTTCCCTTGGCATTTTGAGAGTTACATTTCACTAATAGATTATTTTTGGTTTTAAGTACCATAAATCTAAAAGTATCTGGTTATAATTTCTCTTAAACTTGAAAGGTAAAGTTTTAATCACCTCCCTTAAAATATTTTAGTGATTAAAAAATTGAAGTAAATAATTTTATACTTATCAAATGAATCAGCATGGTGTAAAAGGTAGAGAACTGATCTCAGAGTCAGGAAGATTGTTAGTTAGTCACTAAGGCAAATAATTTCTTTTCATTCCTCAGACTGATGCTATAAATGCAGAACAGTTGCTGATCTTAATTGATAGTGGGAAATTCTTCATTCCCTATGCCAGTGAAATTATATCCCTTGTTCCTACTCACCCAAACTCCTTAAAAAATTACTTATCAAATAAAAAGTGGTTTCACGTCTCTTCCTACTTAGTGGAAAAGTTTGGCTATGTTGATTCTATTTGTATTTCATTTTTAAAAGAAAGATTAAATAATAAACACAGAAAGCTCTTGATGAATATTATTTCCACTTGAATATAAGTACTATTCTTTATTTTCAAATATGTTTTCTTTTTTCTCCTTTAGGATCACCTTTCCTTGTTGACTAGTAGTCATAAAATTATACAATGGGTCTACGGATTCACTTTGTTGTTGACCCACATGGTTGGTGCTGCATGGGTTTGATTGTCTTTGTCTGGTTATACAATATTGTCATAATTCCCAAAATTGTCCTCTTTCCTCACTATGAAGAAGGACATATCCCAGGCATATTAATAATATGTAAGTGTACATGTCTTTTAAAAAAAATATAGCAACCTTTTTCTCTATGTAAATGTTTTTGAATAATAATGCCTTTGTGATTGCCCTACTCATAGTACCAGAATAGTTTAGTAAAGAGCATTGGGAAAATATTCAGAAAAATGGGCTCCTAAGATTTGTAGCATGGTGTTGTAGATAGAGGCCTGGACTCAAAGTCAGGAAAAACTGACTTCGAATGCTGACTTGGACACTTATTGACTAAGTGCTTCTGGGCAAGTCATTTAATCTCTCCAGGCTTCATTTTCTCCATTTGTAAAACAAGGGGGAGTAGACTCAGGGCCCCTTAGTTTTCCTACCATTTCTTAATCTATGATCCTATGAAAATATCTTAGTAAATTTAAAAAAAAATCTTGCTTTAAATTAAGATGTCAATGTGAGGTAGGAGTTTTAGGAATGGGATGAAGAAACATCACTAGGAAAAAGAACAGACTGATCTACCATTCTCTGTGTTGATATTAGGCATAAGTTCCTTTTTTAAAATAGGCCTCACTTTCTTCCTCTTTAAAAATGAGAGGATTGAATTAGATCTCTAAGGTCCCTTTCAGTTCTGTTCTATCACTGTAATAGAACTGAGGCCAGATTGGACTTTGGAATAGCTTGTGCCAGTTTGGGAGTCCAGTGTAGAAGCTTTGTTCATGACAAAGAGGTAAACGATCCTTTCCTTGAATTATGGACTATTGAAAAGAAGTGCTGTTTTTGTTGTTTTGTAATTGTACACATAGTAATAATGATAAATGACACATTTGTATAATACCCAGATTGGCTACGTATTGAAGCAGGGATTCAAGACAAGTCTTTTCCCTTTGATACCACTTTGCTAGTATGTAAAATATATCTAAAATTTCTTAGGCTGACCTTAACTCAGGTGAAATTAGGAGTATGTTTATTTATGGTATTTTTTCCCAGTGGCTTCTCTCTGTTGGAGAAGCAGTGCCATGTGAGTGAAATCTAGATAGATAAATAGATAACTGCTGCAGATTCTCCCAGTAAATGAATCACGCTGCAGTCTGCCAGTGTTCACTAGATGTTTGCAGTTTGTATTTCTTGTGTTTTATATATGAATTCTGAGATTGTCATTTTCTTATTTTCCTTTAACTTTTTTTTTTCCATTTTGGAGACAGGTTGATAAGAGGAGTAAATAGATCACTAGACTTCAAATTAGGAAGACCTGAGTTTGAATCCTGCCGTAGACAGTTACTAGCAATGTGAGCTCTCTGGCCCTCAGCTCCATCACGTGAAAAATGAGGGAACTGGACTCATTTGGCCTCTAAAACCCCTTCCAGCTCAAAATCTATGAGCTTCCTTTTTGCTTTCTTGCATCATGTGCTCTATTGCTTTGTAATTTCAAAAGAAACTCTTTAGTCCTGTGTGACTGGCTTACTGATTCACCTACTTGTATTATTATTTGTAGATATGGGAAATGTATACAAACTTGGCTAATTTTGAATTTTAATTCTACTTGGATAAAGAGTAGATTTGCAGAAGCTACAAAGAATAATTGACAACAGAAAGCTCAGTCTCTACCCCATGAAAAATGGAGTAATACTAAATCTGACCTTTATTTACAGTACATTTTTATCACCAGTGAAAAAGCTGATGAAAATATTTCTAACCTATTAAATTTTTTAGCAGCTAGAATAATCTAGTTGGCACTGGTATTGTTGGAAAGATTTTCTCATACATCTCTTTGTCAGTTGCTACTGTTTTAATAATGCTTTCTGTTGAGATACTTGGTTATTTGGTTTTGGGAAGCTTTGTTCTTATGTGATAATAGGTTTTCTGAAACTGTAGTTTTACATTTCATTGTATATTATAACCTCCTAGGTATGTCTTAATTGGAGAATCTATAAATTCTGAATTTCTCCACTTTCATATAGAATCATATGGGATATTGTCATTTGAGGGGCTTATAGAGATCATTTAGTACAGCTCCCTTCATTTTACAGGCAGAAAACTCAGGCCAAGTGAGACGAAGATATTTGCTCATTTCACCCATCTCATAAAATTTATATGTGATGACGAGGTACTGTCAGATGAGCAGGAAAGACTTTTGTCCAAATCCGTAGTATATATATTTATTTTAAGTTTGTGTTATAATGTGTTTGTACTATGAGTACTAGTAAATTCTTATTTCTCTCTCCAGACACTTCTTAATGTGATTATAAATTTCAATAAACTGCATCTCAGCTTTCAATCTGATTAATAGTGTCCATAATAGTAGGTAAGGAAGATCTGAAGAGGGAGAACTTAACCTGGGATTGGATGATCAGAAAAGGGTTCATAGAGAAGGCAGTACTGGAGAATAGTTCTTATAGGATAGGTGGAGAATTTATAGGTTTATTGGAAGGAAGAAAGCATTCCAGGCAGGTGGAAGTGTGTGAGTAAAGTCACAGAAAGCAGGCCAGTTTGTCTGGAGCAGGTAGTTCATATTGATGTCAGATTGCAGAGGACCTCTAAAATCAGTGTGAGGGATTTGGCTGTTGCACAGTAGGTAATAGGAAACCATTGAAAAACTTTGAGCAAGGACTCAAAGTGATGAGTCATATATGCTGGATTGTACTAAGGGAAGATCCTAGCGATAGGAATATTCCCATTAGGCTATATATATGGTTATAGTTTAGGTATGAGATGATAAGAAATCTATTGAAGACTAGACAGCTTAGATTAACCCTATAATACATATTGTTAGTATGAATTGATCACCAAATAAAACATTTTATTGATATGTCTTTTTGGAAATAATTTTATTTTTATAATGTATACTAAAGTACATATTTTACAATATAAATGGAGTTAATGATAAAGTATCTTTAAGGGTAAGTGGTTGTCTCTCTTTTTTTCAGTCTTCTATGGTATTGCCATGTTTTGTTTGGTGGCCTTAGTGAGAGCCTCAATAACTGATCCAGGAAGACTCCCTGAAAATCCAAAGATTCCACATGGAGGTATTCTATTCTTCAGAAATATTGTACTTAATTCCTACCTGATTAGTTTTTGATGGTACCCTTAGTTTTATTTCACATGTTGTATTGATACCTTTTATGCCTTTATGCCACAGTCGTTTCAGCTCTCCTCTCCTCCTCTAGGTTTAAATTTTCCGCTGACAAAGAAAAACAGTTAAGCAAAAACTTTGATCTGAGCCAGTGACTGCATCTGACAGTGTATACAATATTATATAATATTTTAATCTGGTAGTCCTCTACTCTTTTTAGCCATGAGAGGAAGGCATGTTTCATTATCTCTTCTCTACAACCATCATTGGTTTTCTAGTTACTCAGTTACTCCACTTGCGTTTCTGTCATCTTTTCATTTACTTTGTTGTCACTGTTCAGACTGTCCATAATTTGGCTTATCTAACTGCATCAGTCCACAATATCTTGCTCTTTTCTCTGAATTACTCTTATTTATAATTTTTTGTTCTATATTTATATATGCCATAATTTTTCAGCTATCCTCCAGTAAATGGGCATCAACTTTATTTCTGGTTCTTTGCTACCACAAGAATATTTTGGTGTATATCATTTCTTTGTTTCTGTCTTTCCCCTCCTTGTAATCTTTTCCCAGTTGTGGGATTGATGAGTCAAAGCGTATGAGTAGTTTGATGACATTCTTTACATAATTTCACATTTACATTCAGAATGGTTTATTTAGATAACTTCATAATCCACCAATATGTCTGTCTTCCCATCTTGCAGTATTACCTGTTGCCATCTTTGTCAGTTTGTGTGATATGAGATGAATCCTCTAGGTTGTTTTACTTTGTATTTCTCTTACTAATAGTGATTGAGTCTCTTGTCATGTAATCATTTATAGTTGTACTCTTTTATAAAACTATTCATTTACTTTGATCACTTCTCTATGTGAACGACTCTTGGTGTTACATATTTTTTTGTCAGCTCCCTGTATATCTTGTATATCAGCAATATTTGCTGGAATTATTTCCTCCCACTTTGCCATTTCTTTTTAAATTCTGTCTTCATTGATTTTATGTGTGTAACAGCTTTCAAATTTTGTAGTCAAAATTATTCATAAATTTTATGATCACCTTTGTTACTTGTTTCTTTAAGAATTCATCCCACAACTGTAGTTGTTAAAGTAACCCAGTCTCATTCTCTTCTAATTTGCTTTATTGTATGACCTTTTGCATTAGGGTTATATTTCCATTTTGAACTTATTGTTTTCTGTGGTGTAAGATGTTTATCTAACTAATTTCTAACAAACATTTCCAGTTTTCCCAGCAGTTTTTGTGAAAAAGAGAATTTTTCCCCCAGTAATTTATGTTTTTTGGGTTATGAAACAATGGGCCACCTTTTTCAGTTGCTTCTGCTTCTTTACATAGGTTATGAGATTTTTCAATCAGTTAATCAATGAACAAGGATTAAGTAGCTGTCATGTACCAGATACCTTATTGGGCACTAGGAATGCAACAACAAAAATGAAACAGTCCCTGCCCTCGACGATTTTACATTCCTTTTTTTTTTGGAGGGCCATTGGGGTTAAATGATGGATTTTATATTCTTTAGGGAGAAAATATGTACATAAGCATATGCAACAGAAGTCCACAAATGCGAGATATTTTGAGATGGAGGAAGAAGGCACTAGCATTTTGGGATCAGGAAAGGTTGATGCTTGAGCTGAACTTTGAAGGAGACTAGGGATTCTTAGAGATAGAGAGGAAGAGGGAGTGTATTATAGGCTTGAGGGACAACTTTTATAAACCTTTACCAAAAACATGACAATTTTACCTAACTAATCTATTTATTAATGTCATCCCAATTATTAAAAAATTGTTTTACTGAGTCAGAAAAAATAATAACAAAGTTCATTTGGAAAAGCAAAAGGTCAGGAAAACTTAAAAGAAACCAGGGAAAAAAGATATAAAGGAAGTAGATTCAGCAGTATCAGACCTTAAAGTGTATTAAAAGGTGAGAGCATTATTGAAGTGTACAAAGGATAATTTTGATTATTTCAAATTAAAATTTTCTTGTATAAATAATGCCTGTGTAGCCAATAATAGAAGGAATGTAGAAAATTGGGGGAAAAAAACCTCTCATAGACAGTCTCTCAGATAGCATGTAGATAGCATGTGATTGGGTTGGAATACAGCTGTGATGTAGGAAATGAGCTGGTTGATTTAGAAAAATGTGGTAAGTCTTGGACTTAAGGAAGATACTGTTTACCATTAGAGATACAGATTTAATAGGAGGAAGTAAGCATGTTATGGTCTTCCATATATGTGTATGAGTGTATATGTGTATATATGTCTATGTTTATGTGTGTGTGCGTATATATATATATATATATATATATATACACACACACACATATGTATATTCATGTTTAATTGTAGCCTTCTTTAGGTAGTGGGGGATAGAGAGGGGAAATAAACTAAAAAGTGCACAGCAGAGAACAAGGAAAACCAAGGGAGCAAAGAAAAGCTGTGCAACTTTGAACAGAATGTATAGTACTTATTATATAGGTTTTCTCAAAATGGAAATTTATTGTTTTATATTGAATACTTTCTTATGTTGGTCTGCTGGGCACATGGCATTTGTTGGTTTTTTTTTTCTTTTCTCATCTTGTATTTAAGTTTAAAATAAAAACAAATTGTAAGACAAAACAAAGACTACCCTTTCCAGTACTGGTTGCACTCTTACTCATTATCTCCTAACTCAGTGGTTGTAGTGGGTGAATTGGAATACTCCTTGCTCCATATTGCCACTTCCAGACTTTTCCCTTTGCCACTATCACTCAGTAACCCTTACTTCTTTGAGCTTTAACTACAAATCTTTCTTTAACTTCTGTCCTAGTCCCTCAAACTCCCTCACCTCCCAATTCCTCAATTTCCTCATTTTTTATGACCTATCCTGTCATTGCACTATAGCTACACAGTGAAATTATCATATCTTCCATCTTACCATCACCCATAAGTGTTCCACATTCATGTTTATGAACTCTGAAATTCCTTTACCTGTGATACTAATCTCTTTGTTTCACCTCTTCCTCTGCCTTTTAACTCCAAAGCTTATTCTTTGTCCTCAGTGTAACCTCTAATCACTCTACTGTGTTCTTTCCCAGGCTATCACCCTTAGCTCTGGTTGTACTCTCTTCCCTTCTCCATCTTGACACATTGATGAGCCATTTTATTGTTATACTGTCCACTTCTCTGAATCTCTTGCTTCTTTATCCTGTCTTACCTTGCCAAACCATATGCTTGGATGACTCCCACCATCTTTTGTCTTCACTCTTACTCATGTGCTGCTGAAGGAAATCACAAAACTATGCTGACAGGATCTCTTACGAGTTTATGATACATGATCTCACCTGGGTCCTCACTGTAGTAATATAGTTCTTTTACTCCTCCCTCATTGATTCACTGTCCTATTCATTGCAGTGGGTTTTCCAAACCTTTTCATCCTTTTTCAAGTATCCCATAGCTTTTCCCTACTTTGGCCTTCTCAATCGAGTTTTGTCACATATTTCGCCATTTGCAGAGAATGCCTTCTTTTCCCTTGTTCTTCATGAACATAGTTGAGGAATTCCTTTTTATTAACTAAAAACACGAAATTCATTGTGGTGGTGCATGCCTGCAATTCTTGCTTCTCAGGTGGAAACAGCTGAGCCTTATTTCAATTAGATAATGTATATAAAGTACTTATGTAAATGTTAGCTTTTAATATACTATGAGTTTAGTTTTCTTATTTATCATATAGATGAACTAGCTAGGATCTTTTGGGTATAATTGCTGATATTTCTGCCATCTTTGTATGAATATTAAAGAGAGATTGAGGTATTTTATTCTAGCCTGTCAGTCAGCTGCCATTTTACTGACTAATTAGTGATTGAAAACACTTAACTAGTGGTGGTTGAAAACATTTGAGATTTAATTGTCTTGTTTAAAAGTACTCAGTTTGAATTTTAGAAGTGATCAGCTATCTGGATCTTAGTTTATGCAGGAATTTTTTGCTACAGAATCTTTAGCAGACCTTTTCTGTAGAACAATATTATGTGTGCATGTTCTTTTCTGTGGTGCCGTAGAGGTCCTGCATAATAATTTATTCTTGGAAAAGTAGCAAAACTTAAAGGACAATATAAGAGATTCTTGACCTTGTGTTTGCTTTCATTATTGTACATCAACTTGTGTATACATGCAGTTAGTTAGAAAAGCTTAAAGTGATTGACTGATAGTTGAACTCTGGACCCTTTCAAGTCTCAAATTCTGTTATTCATGACAGACTCAAGAGAACTAATGATGAAAGCTGAAACTCTACTTTTGATACAGAGTGATGAAATATGGTTGTAAAATGTGGTATACATTGTCACGTTTGGCCAGGTTGTTCTGTTTCGCTTAACTATGCATTCTTAGTTACAAGGGAGGATTATGTTGTTGAGAAGGAGGAATCATTGGGAGCTGATGTTGATGGAAGAAAAAAGCACCAATAAAAATTTTGCAAGAAAAAATAAGAAGAAAGGATATTTAAACATATAAGATAGATTAAAATAGAAATGATATTCATAGCTTTCTGATGTCCTGGTTTTTCATTCCAACCCCTCTACCCCCAACCTACCCTTTTCTGCATTAAGGGTCTAGGTCTTGGAACTAGTAGATGGAGTTTTGCCCTAGTAGCTATTTATAAAAATATATATTTATAAGTTAGGGGACCTCAGTGAAAATAATTATTTACCTTCTACAACAGTAATTTTTTTCGGTTTAGTGTTCTTTGTAATGTCTTGAATAACTAGTAGAAGTAATTACTTTTAGTTCAAACTAAAGGAATATACTCTCTATTTAGGTATTTATGACACAGACCACAAAAGTTTAAGCTTTTTTTGAATATACCAGTACATATCACATAGCAAAGTGTCGGACTTAGAGTCAGGAAGGTTTCAGTTCAAATTCTACTTCAGACAGTTAATCATTTTGTGCCCCAGGACAAGTCAGTTAACCTCTTAGCCTCAGTTTCCTCATCTGTAAAGTGGGGATAATAGTATCGCATACACAACAAGATTGTTTTGAAGATCAAAAAAAAGAAAAGAGTGTTTTGAAGATCTAATGATATAACATGTAAAACCGTTTGCCAACCTTAAGTGCTAGTAGTAATTGTAGTAGTAATTAGTACCATGGCTATGAATCATGGAATACTGTAGTCTCCAAAGAATTGAAATTGAGGATCATCTTAATGTAATAGTAGTAATTGTAGCGTTAATGATAAAGTTTAACATTTAGTCTTTTTAGAGAATTAGCTAAAGTTTAAAAAAAGGATGTATTTGTGCTTCGATTTTATGTTGATACATTGCGAATGAGTTTCAATCTGGTGGTGTTTAATTCTTTCCTATTGAGCTTTTGTATTATTGCAGTGCCATGTAATGTAACTCTTTTATCAACACAGGAGCTGATAGAAACAGTGAATTTAAATATTAGTTAAAATAAACATTTTAAATTTCATATAAAAGTAGAAAGTTGTTCCGTCCTGGTATTAACAAAATAAGCTGATCCAAATGAGTGTACGTTTCATCTACATTGTTGATGCCTTCTTCAGATACATTTGTTGCTGAATATATAGTATTCATTGCTTTGTTTATTAACAATTTGGAAGCTAAAACAAACTATTTTTAAGATAATCAGTTGCTATTAAGTCAGTTTCTTCCTGAAATAAAGGCACATCTTTTAAAAAAATTAATGGTATTTTATTTTTTCAAATTACATTTTAAGATAATTTTCAACAGTCATTTTTTGGAAAGATTTTTAATTCCAAATTTTTCTCCCATCCCTTCTCCTCCTAAGACTAAGGTCCATCCCTTTAATAGTGTTCTTTAGGTGATATACCATGGCTATGAATCATGGAATACGATAGTCTTCAAAGAATTGAAATTGAGGATCATCTTAATGGAAAAGAAGGAGGGGCTCATGGTGGGCACTAGTAAGCTGTAACACTATACAAATGAGAGAACTGTTATAAAAGATGTCATCAGAGAAATGTTTAATATGACTAGAAAAAAAGTGGTTTGATCACATGACTGACATGCCTGATTTCCGTCTAGAATAATTCCTCCAAATGCCTTCTCCTTCAAAGTGGCCTGGTTTTTATTTTATTTTTTGTGTATTTTATATATACTTATATAGGTAGTTACATATTGTCTCTTCTGGTAGAATTTAAGCTCCTTGAGGGCAGGGACTGTCTCGCCTTTTTTTTTAAAATCTTTAATACCTAGTGCAGTGCCTTCCACATAGTAGGTGTTGACTAATTGCAAGAGGGTTCACTTTTAACTTTATGTTTGTTCTCTTGCTCTCCACACTATAAAAGAGTGTACGGAGAAGGCCCCTAGCATATTTCTTGGAACCTTTCTGTCATATTAGTGGGAAGATATGGATGAAAGAAGTCTCAAAGCATAGGAAGCCAGGTTTACCACCTTCATTTTCCAAGGGAATACAAGCATCATTGAAATCACAGATTTACAAGATTATTGGAGTATCAAATCTATTCATGTTAGAAGATTGGCTTCCTTTTAACTTTGATTCTTTGTGAAGAACCTTGTGTTGTTCCTTATTAAGAAAGCAGCAGTTTTAAGCATTATAATAATTAATTTCTTGGGGATTTTGGTGGGTAGAAAGAAGTTGTTTCTTTTTATTAGTGTTGGTATCTTTTTAACCTCTTACGATTAATGCAACTACATAAAGTTTAGTTGACTTTGTTCTCTGACTCTTGGTCTGTCCCTTGAGCTAAAAAAGTGTCAGAACTAAAGAACAGAGATGTGATGGACAAAATTTCAAAACACAGTATCCATTAGGATAAATGATACTTTTATCTCACATATTCATAATGATATTTTGCATTTACCTACCATCTGATATGTGTAGTGATTTCCTTCACATTTATTAATATTATTTATTTTTACTGTTATTCTCATTGCATCAATGAGGAAACACTGCTGAGCCTTTTTTAAAAATCAGATGATGAAGTAAGGCTATTTTAGTACAGGTAAAAATTCATTTCTCTAAATACCATAATAACGAAGTATCGTAACTGGATGGATGAATGGAAGAGTATTTATTACATGTTTATGCTGTTCCACGCCCTGTACCAAATGCCAAGCATGCGGATACAAAATTGAAATAGTCTCTGCTTTCAAAAAGCTGGCATCCTAATTGGGGGACACAGCACATATAAGGGAGTGGTGACCAAGGAGGGCTCTTTTGGTCTTAGAAATCACTGGATTAATGAGTAGTATAATAGGGCATTTGACTGATGTGGTCTTTATGGAAACAGCAGTAGAGTTGATTTGAATACTGTTCCAGAGCAAGAAGTAGAAAGGGAGGTGAGAATGGGTAGTAAAACCAAATGATGGCTTGAATGAAGCGTGATAGGTCTGGGGCTTTTATCAAATGAGGTAATATTTATAAAAATTGTTTGGCTCAGTGCCTGGCATCTATAAATGCTTATTATGTAAAATATAATAATTATACAAATGCTTATTATAATAAAGGCATTATATAAGGGCTTATTTCCTTCTCTTCCCCTAGATATAGTTGGCTATCCCCAATAAAGGTGAGAGCCAGGAAAGGAATTCAGTAAGTAGTTTAACTCTCCCAGGGCATGATGTTTAGAGGTCCTTATAATAACCTTGTAATTGAACTCCATGCCTCTTGTTTCTGACTTTACTAAACCAACCTTCACACAATTTACCAAAATTTTACAAACACATTATTATTGGTCTTACCCTATTATTTCACTGCTTGAAAAACATTAAATGGCTTCCCCATTGCCATAGGATAAAATATAAATTTTTTTAACCAAGTAGTTAAAGTTACAAGATCATAAGATCAGTCTGCCTTTCTAGCTGTATTTCATTCTGCTCTTCTTCGTGCACTAATGTTTCAGACAGACTAGACAACTAGTCCTTTCCCTATCTCATCCTGCAGTCTTGTGGTTTCATATAGGCCATTCACCCTGTTTGGAAAGCTCTTTATTTATGTGACCATTGAAATTCTCTTCCTTCACGATCCAACTCAGGTGCCACCTCCTTTATGAAGTTTTCCTGCTCACCTTGATGAAAGTAATCACCTAAATTTCTTACAAAATTTTATCTGAACTCCTATCCTTTATAAGGGCTAACTTGTATTATGCTTATGTCTATCTTCCCTATTAGCTTATAAGATCTTTGAGACCAGAGACTGTCATTTTTCATTTAGCATCCCTAGTAGCTACTGTGGTACCTTTCAGATCACAAACGATTAATGAATGTAGAATTTGTATTAATCAATTAATTTTAGATAAAACACCTGAAAAGCAAAGCTGTTTCCCTTAACTTGGAAGATGACCCTTAATAAGTTTATTGTTAACCAATTAGGAAGACGAACTGAGCTGTAGCTAAACTCCATAATTTATAGCCTTTATAGGCATTATTTCAGTTACTACAACAAATCTCTGTGTGTGTGTGTGTGTGTGTGTGTGTGTCTGTGTGTGTCTGTGTGTGTGTGTGTGTGTGTCTAGTAAAATCAGTCTCTTATAGACCTCTTAGAATTTGCCTTCCTATGAACTTTTGATAATAATTTAACTTTAAAGTAATGTCATTAAACTTAATTTTTTTTTGTAGAAAGAGAATTTTGGGAATTATGTAATAAATGTAATTTGATGAGACCAAAGCGTTCCCATCACTGCAGCCGATGCGGTCACTGTGTTAGGAGAATGGATCATCATTGTCCTTGGTAAGATAAAATTAATTCATTTTTAATCACACTAGATCCTGTTATATGTTGGTTCCCTCACCAATTTGTTAAATTTTCTTCATCATATCTAGCTTGTAAAATAGAAAGTACACTGTGTTGATAGCAGACATACAGTATCTGGACAGTGGAATGACCAATTCTCCCTTGTTTTCTCGAACTCCCCCCTCCCACCAAAAAAAAAAATAACCCTTTTCAGCCCCATGACATTTATTTTTCTCATATTAAACTTTTATCAATATAAACATCTAGTTTGAATATGACTCTATGTACATCATGTACAGTTCTCTATACTTCTAAAATTTTTTTCATCATTTAGTGAGAATTGGATGGGGGGGCAGGGATTGAGAGTGTATAGAACAATGTTGACCTTTTTGGTCAATAGGGGGCTCTCTTGTAATA
The DNA here is from genome assembly GCA_028627135.1 of Pseudochirops cupreus. Taxonomy (NCBI): domain Eukaryota; kingdom Metazoa; phylum Chordata; class Mammalia; order Diprotodontia; family Pseudocheiridae; genus Pseudochirops; species Pseudochirops cupreus. The sequence continues at coordinate 334,371,790 of CM053583.1, forward strand.
GCTAAGCGTTTTAAGGAAAATACGTTTTTGAACTACATTGTTTTAAAACTTGAAATTTTACAGGATTTGTACACTGTATCACTGAAACAAAATTTGCAAAGTCTACGAAAAACAAGGAGTTATGTGTAATTCTGTTTTCTTTGTATTGCTCTTCATAAACATTTATACTTAGGTATAAATAGTCTAGGTATATGTAAGTTTGTATATGTATACATATACTCTCACAGATTTATATAAATGCAATTAAATGAACAACAACAACAACAAAAAGACCACAAAGTGTATGTGGTATTAGCAGTCATTCAGAAATTGAATCAAAGCTGATCTTGCCCCTTTACTTAACAATAGAAATAAAAATAAATTTATTCTGATAATTTGCCTAAAAATTGAGTGGAAAAAATGTTTATAAAGTTAAGACTTATCTAAAGGTGTAAATTTGCTGAAATTAGGAAAAATATTAAAAGCTCTAATAAAATATATTATTATAATACAAAATGAAAAGTTTGCCTAATTTTTTTGATCTGTGACAGATGTCAGCAGTAGTGTTGTTTCCCAGTGTAATAAGTTGGGTTAAGATAAAATAGTCATCATTATCGTCTGAGAAATCTAATTTTAAGTGCAGTTTCAAATCATATGCACAAAAAGTTAACTCTAATTGCTTCACACATTTGAGTTCTAGTTCCTGTTCGAAGAAGTGTTTCTGATTATTGAATATGAAAATGTAGAGAATGTGCCAGCTTTAAATTAATTCTTTCTTTAAAAAGAAAACAAAATTTAAATCTTGCAGAGAATAAAAAGCACAACAAAACCATTTATAAACTTTCTGAATACTAGAAAACAAATGTTATTTTTTAAAACAATGAAAAAAATAACTAGTTTTGGGTGACAAAGTGCCTTCATTCCACTGGTTACGGAGGTGTCGAACTTATTCTATATTTGTAACCTAGTTCTTGGAATGTGGGAGAGTGGGGGAAAACAAATAGATTAAGGATATTTCATTTAGCCTTTTTTGTTGTTGAGAGCTATTCAGGCATTCAGTATATAAGGCTATAAGGCTAATAAGTTTATTGACTGACGTAATTGGGGGCATGGGAGAAGAAAAGATGATAGGGAAGATGAAGTGAGTTAGAAAAGAGTTAGTACTATTTGGGGAAATGTTTCCTGGGCTCTTTTATTTCATTTAGCAACCTTAAGATTAAAAGACTAAAACTCAGGTGGCTCTTTGATTTTACTATCTTCATTCAATATAAGTATCCTAGGCTTTCATTGTCTGTGACAGATGTTTATTAAGAACCTTTCTTTTTAATCAGTCAGGCAGTAAACATTTATTAAACACTTACTATGTGCTAAGTATTGTGGTTATAAAGAAAGGCAAAAAAGAGTCTCTATTCTCACTCAAGGAACTCATAGTCTAATAGGGGAGACCACATGCAAACAACTATATACAAAGATGATATTTTATTTATATACACTTATTACATAGATATGAACATATGTATGTGTATATAGGCACCCAACATGTTATCTACAATATGCATATGCATACACACAAAATTGTGTGTAGGTGTATATGTTTATGTATATACGTGATTAATTGGCACATAATTAATAGAGGGACTGCACTAGCATTAAGGGCAGTTGGAAAGACTTCTTGCAAGAGGTGGGATTTTAGTTGTGACTTAAAGAAAGCGCGGGAAGTCAGGAGGTGGAGATGAGGAAGCAGAGAATTTATAACTTTATAAGTGTATCCCTTAGTTTACAGAAATCTAAAAATAAATGCTCCAAACATTGCCACATGAATTGTTTGAAAGGGGAGGTGGGGATGAAAATAGTATTATTTAGAGCACCAGGATTCTAAAGTGTTTTGTAGGGTTAAAGATTGTACATATACACACTCTTCTGTAATCTAGCACTTTAAATTGTTTAATTTAAATTTATTTTAAAGGTAAATTGTAATTTAGATTTTATTTTATTATTATAATAATTTACACAAATACCTCTATTTCTACCATATTATTCTATATTTAAATTAGAAAATGAGATTGTAGAAAACTTTTCTCGGAAAAAAAAGTCAAAAATGATAATTTATCAGGAATGTGATTCTTCAGTATTAGCTGCTATTGTATCATTTTTTCCTCAGAGGGTAACAAAGTAATGTTACTTTGATATGATGAAATAAGTTAGAATTCTTTATCATATTGGCCCTCAGGGTCTTTGTTGAACAATTATAATGAATTGAGCAATCCTGCAGTTAAACTGCTACTTGGTAGTGAGGAAATTAGCTAGATTTTTAAAAATTGAAAATGTTTAGGATAAAAAGTATTTTATTTAATTTTGTTCTAAACATAAAAATCTTTTCTTCTTTTAAACTGCATTTTGGAAATATTTGGGCTTAGCTTATTCATATTAGCAGGTATATTCTAGAAATACTTAAAATTAAGATCAGGAAAGATCTAGTGAAGATATGTAATTTTTCCTATTTTTTACGGCTAAGGGTGTGTTATTTTTGTAAGGAAAATGAGTCAGAGTGAATCACTTCTGTTAGTCTGATGAGTTATCAGGCTTATAATTTCAGGGGAAGTTATAGTGTATATTATGTCTAATTGGCCTTGAGCTTTATAGTAGTTAATATGTATAATTGGACTTGAGCTTTAGAATAGTCAATATATTTGATGCCAAGTCTTTGAAAAATTTCCCAGGATTGTATTTACACATGTAATAATGAAATAGGCTGTTTTCTTTCTTTCTTTTTTTTTTTTTAACTTTTTAGATATCCTATTCAATAAACAAATATATTTTAAAATAAAATTCCAAAGTGATATTATTCATTAGAAAGTTAATGTGATATGGTGAAATCTCTACTATCTCTCATTCCCGCTCACCCCACAAAATAAACTATGGACAGAAAATTTTATTGGTAAGATAAAACTTTAAAAAAAATAAGCAAACAGAATAGAAAAAAAGGCTTACCAGAATAAGAAACATTCTGTCCTGATTTGATGATATGCTTTCTAGTTTATAGCACTTTGATTCCCAAGGAATAATACTGTCAAACAACAACTCTGGGAAAGTTCCTTTTTTTTCTAGATTAGAATTGCCCTTTTATATTAGAATGTAGAAATGTGTATTATCGTAGAGAAACCAACGAAGCAGGAGTCAAAGGAACTAGATCAGTTGTTCTCAACCTTCCTAATGCCGCAATCCTACCCTTTAATACTTGTATGGGCGTATCTGCATGTGGGCAGAGATGGATAGAGGAGTAGTGTCTCCGTTCTTAAGACCATCAGAAATATGTGTTTTCCAATGGTCTTAGGTGACCCCTGTAACCCCTGTGAAAGGATTGTTCAACCCCCAAAGGGGTAGCGACCCACAGGGTGAGAACCGCTGAACTAGATCACAATCCTTCTAGTGTTGCTAACTCATCTCAGTGTGACCACACTTTACCTTTCCTTGTCTGCAAAATGGGAATGAGACTTGACCTGTTGTCCTCATTGCATCTTTGTGAAATAATGTATGTGACATATTTCGCATATACCATTATTCTTTGAGTATAAAGTATGTGAAGTACAAAATACTCTACAATTGTATGGTTATTTAGTATCGTAGTTTCTTATATTTTCTACTTCCTGTTTGTATTGAGTGGTTCTAGCAATCACATGTCTAGTTGGAATAAAAGTAAAATTATAACTTCTTTTTCTCCAGATCCTGCTTCTGAGCATTTCAAAATTGGCCTGCTTCCAGTTTTAAAATTTAGTCTTTTCATTTGTTTTTTTTTTTCTCTGCAGGATTAATAATTGTGTTGGTGAAGATAATCATTGGCTTTTTCTGCAACTATGTTTCTACACCGAGCTTCTTACTTGCTACGCATTGATGTTTTCTTTCTGCCACTATTATTACTTTCTACCATTAAAAAAGCGTAACTTGGTAAGAAATTTTCTATCAGATATCAACAGGGCAATTACATCCTACAGCTGTTAGAATGTGTTTTTTAGACATCCAGAGGATTTTTAAAAAATCTTTAAATAGTATTTGAGTTGGGATGGCAAAGGATATTACCCATAAATAACTTACATTCAAATAGTATTGAGACGATCTGCACTCTATGTGATGGCGTCAAACAATGTTATTGCATATTATGGCAGCATTGAATTTGGTAGAAAACGCAGCTGCCTTTTATAATAAGGGAAACTAGAAGGAGTAGTTAGATACTTGCTTACTTGCTTTTTGTAATGTAGGATTTTTTTATGTAATGGAAAGATGACATGGCATAGTGGATTGAGAACTGATATATCCCAGAGTACCTGAGTTCAGGTTCCTTCTTTGACACATACTGACTGTGTGATCCTTGACAAAGCAGTTAACCTCTCCCATGTTCTAGGCAACTCTTTAAGATTTTAAGTTGCAGAGACTCTTACTTTAATCTCCTGTACTTCTCCCATTGTATTCCCTCCCCTCTGTTGCCTTCTCTAGCAGGTTCTCTTTTTTTTTTTTTTCTGAGAAGCTATGGGAATCAGATCCCAATGCTATTCACCCATAGATTTGATAAGGATATATCAGCTATTCCTCTCTGACATACACTCTGACTCTCTATTTATGTACCGACTACTCTGCGTTTTTGTCCCAAAAAATGCACTGATTCACCTGCAGGGGAGTCGGGGGTTTTAGTTTATGGTGTTTCATTTGTGTTCCTTCACTTTTACTTCTTCAATTTCTTAAAATTCTGTTTACATTTTTATCTCCTTGTGTACATTTTATAAAAAAAAATCTTTTAGTCCTTTTCTTTTACTCTATATATTCATTTTTTTCTTTCTCCTTTTTTTTAAGGTAACTTTCAAATATTGGGGTAATTTATTCCTTATTCTTTCATTAGGCATTTTATTCCAAATCTATTTACTTCTCCAGCTTCTTCGGAGAAAGTCTCCAGTTTTTGGTTTCAATTTTTAAAGTTTCAATTTTTTTCCAATTTAATTCAGTTTTACTTTTGCATTGAGGGCTATAAATTTTGACATATATTCATTCTTTATGTCTCTTATTTATTTTGTTTCTCTTTTGAACCATTTTGGAGTTTTAAAAAATTATTCTCTGATCTCTTAGGATTTCACAGGATTCTGTGTTTTATCAGTCATTGGCTTTCTTTTGTCTCATGTTATTTGTTGAAAGCCTTGTAATTTCTTTGCAGATTAAGTTTTCTTCCTCTTGATATGTTTCTTGTTTGAGCATTTCCCCCATATTTTACTCTGTTTCTTACTTTCTGTTTCTATCACCTTTGTTGGTGGATACACCCCCAAAAGGGTGACGTATAAAATACTTGAGCGACTTTCCATTTTGGGTTAATTAGTATTCACCACTAGATCTTTGTCGTGAGTATTCTGTGATGGCATAAGACTAGTTCACTGTCTTTTCAAGTTTAGTGGAGTATGCTGTTTTTCTGTGATATTTCCTATTTTGGGTCTCTTCCTTTTGGGCCGATCTTAATGAGTGTCTTCCACTTTTTGAAAGAAGGGGGTATTCCAGGTATAGCCTTTGTATTCTTGTGATCCTCAGTCTTGGGGCAGCCACCGGCAGAAGGCAGCACATTTTCCTGTTGTCCTTCTCCCTTTGGTGAATGGCTAATGGGTGTCCTGTGATTGTTGCTGGCTGGTAGGTGAGGTTGGATAGTTGGGGGTAAGGTATGACATCAAAGTCTCTGCAAAGAGGGGTCCTAGTATAGACACCATACACCAATTCATGGATCATTTTGTGGTCCCTGCTAGGAGTGCACAGGCTAGTAGGTTAGGAGTTCTGAGTGAATGCTTAAGGATTAGTGCCCTCTAGTATTAATTTATGAGGATTTTATCTGGTTGTGATTCTCTTTTTTTTCCTGTGGATTCAGCTGCAATTGCTATATACCTGGGGAAGATTTAGTGTTCTGGAGAGGTTTGAAAGTTGCTGGGGTTTGGGAAATGGCCTAGTCTGCCATCTTGTTGGTCCTAAGACCTTGGTATATATTTATTTATCTACTTGAAAACTCCCCTGATGTAATGTATACTAAAGAATAGTGTTTAATTTTTTTTATCTTTGTATCCTCAGCACACTTAGAAAAATGCCAGGCAAATAGCAGATACTTAATAAATGCAATTAATTGATAACAGTAATAGAATTGATTATGTAAGCATTTGGAGAAGTCTAAACAGAATGATATAAGATTAGGAGAGATTATTTCTAGGTGAATGGGAATAGCAGGAAGGCTTTACAAAAAAGGTGGACCTGCACTGGGCCTAAAAGAATAGGGAGGATTTTAACAGTTACGCGAGGTGAAAACTATTCCAAGTATAGGTATAAGTAAATAGAGGCACTAGAATAGGAAAATTCAGCACGAGGACATAAGTGAATGATGTATAGTCTAGTTTGGATGGAATATAAAGTGTGTAAAGGCAAGTGAGAAGGTTAGAATGGTAGATCAGGACAAGATTATTGAATACCTTAAAAGCTAGATTAAGTAGTTGGGTGATTTTTTTAACAAATTATTTTTAGTTTGCAACATTTACTTCCTTAAGTTTTAAATTTTCTCTGCTTTGCTCCTGTCCCTTCTCCCCAGGATGGCCTGCAATCTGATATAGGCTCTACATATACATTCTTATTAAACATGTTTTCACATTAATCATGTTATATAGAAGAATTAGAAAATATGGAAGGAACTATGAGAAAGAATAAACAAAACAAAAAAAAAAAGAGCAAAAAGTATGCTTCCATCTGCTTTCAGACTCCAAAGTTCTTTCTCTGGATGTAGATGGCATTTTCTTTTTCTTTTTTAAACTTTTATTTTAGTTTTCATCATTCATTTCCACGAGATTTTGAGTTACAAATTTTCTCCCCATCTTTCCCTTACCTACCACCCCAAAACAGCCATCCCATTGTATAACCCCTCTCCTAATCTGTTCTCTCCTATGTCCTCCCCCATTTCCCCTCTGACTTTCCAGTAGGGCAGGATGGATCTCCCTACCACTGCCTGTGTATTTTAAGTTCCAGTTGGATGTAGTTAATAATAATAATAATAATAATAATAAT
>CM053583.1:334379336-334392412 GCA_028627135.1 Pseudochirops cupreus
GAAGGAAGCAGAGGAGTCACAGGAGGCACAAGCGGCAGGGAGGTCAGCAACGGCCTAGGAGGAGTGGGGAGCAGAGAAAAGAGAGGCGCCTAGGAGGAGGGGGGGGGAGAGGGGGCAGAAGAGAAAGGAGCTGAGAGAACAGGGGGTATAGCAGGTAGAGATGACAAGAGGATTGGGGGGCGGAGAGGCCCGGGGCCAAGGAGTAGTATTGGGGGGCAGAGAACGGGGGGAGACACGGAGGGCAGAGAGGACGGGGGGAGTCATGGGGAGCAGAGAGGACGGGGGCCCAAGAGGAGGCCCGGGAGGCGCAGGGCAGCCCCCCCACCCCCACCCCGTCTCCGCCCCTCCCCGCCCCGCTAGCACTCACCGGGGGCGCCGGGGGCCGCGCTCCCCTCGGCCTGGCCGCGTCGGCTCGGCCGCCTCTTCCGTAGCTACCGCGGCCACTAACTGCTCTCGGGAGTCGTCCTCCTGCTTCTGCAGCCGCAGCCGCCGCCGCCCTGGCCGCGTCCACACCCCTCTTCCGCTTCCGCGAGGCCTTGCCCTGGGCCGGCAGGTGACCGGGCCGCCGCGGCCGCTCGGCGAGGGGTGCAGGACCGCCGAGCCTCAGCCGCCGCCGCCGTAACCGTCGGAGCTCCGAGCCCGGAGCCTGGGACGGAGTCCGCCAAGGGCCAAGACTCCTGAGATGACAGGAAACGCGATTAAAGCGAGAAAGGCGCCCCCAGCCCCATGGACCCCGCGCCCCACCTCTCCCACCCTACCACCCCCCCACCCCCCCGCCATGCCACCAGCTTCACATTCAACAATCAGTATCCACCCTATTTACATTCCCGAAAAGTAACTTATGCTTTGGGTCATTCAAGCCAACAAGCATTTATTAAGCGCCTACGGTGTACAGAGCATGGTGCTCAGCGCTAGGGATTTTCAGGTAACCTTTGGATGGTCACCGTTTTGGATTTGGAGAGTGTATCACTTTCTCTTCCACTGCAGGCGTCAAGGTAGGTCACTTTCCCTACCGGCGTCTCAATCTCTCCATCTCTAAAATGATTGGAGTGAACTAGGTCATCTCCGTTGGCTTCTCAACTCCCAGTTGTATCATCTCCGGTCTCCTATCCTCCAGCACTTCATCTGTTGATCCCTGTTTTGCTCCTAAAGTCAGAATTCCGACGCAGGTTCTCTGAATCCAAATCCTGTGCCCATTCCACAATGTCACACAGCCTCTATTTGTTCCACCCAGCTTCTGCCATATACCGAGAGTAAAGAAAAGCAGGCTAACCTTTCCCAATTCAGAACTTATTCCGCACAGGTGTTCTTGTTTCTCAGTAACTCCTTAAGCATTTATTAAGCATCTTCTATGTGCCAGACACTCCGAAGATATAAAGAAAAGGGGTGGGGGTGTCCCTGCTCTAGAGCAGGTCACAATCTACAACAACATGCAAATAATCTACGTACAAGCAAGATATATACAAGATAAACTGGATACCGTCTCAAAGAGAAGGCACTAAGATTTAGGAGGATTGGGTTTCTAGTTCTTTCATTTATATCCTCTTTGGATTCATTTATAACCTCATTGTGGTAACTGCAGGTTATGAATGGCTAAGCCAGTGAAGTGAAAGCGCTACCAGGACAGACCCACCTCGAAAGGCTCCGAAGCACAGAATGTCAAGTTATAATGGATCTCAACAGCTTTTGTGTCCAAGTCACATTCCTAAAAGAAACCTTTCTCTGATATCCTGGAGAAATGGCCACCAACCTTTGCTTGAAGACCTCCAATGAGAAGGAACCAACTACCACCTTAAATAGTCCCTTCTATGTTTGTGTAGTTTCATTTTTAGGATTTTTTCCCCTAATGTTCAATCTAAATTTATCTCTTCATCTCTCACCTCAGGATGAACTACAAGTCTGTTATGAAGGTCCATCTTTGCTAAAACCTGCCTCTCATCACCTGAAGGTCAATAATTAGTTTAGCCACAAGAACTCATGGAAATTATCTATTAATATAATGATAAAATTAAAATTTGTACCAGTGATAGGGGTATTCACATTCAATGAAATCAAAGGTCTTTGAAAGTTTGAAAAATGTCTCACTTTTCTTCTGGCACAAGTTGACATCTTCATTAAGCTAAGCCATAAGCGTCCAGAGAGTCCATTGTAGGGAATCCCCCCTGCTTTGGAAGGCTGGACACGTTTGGGCTAATGCTGAGCCTTAGAGACTTAAGTAGTAGATGAAAATAACAATTATAATAAATGACATGAAACAATTTGAACTTCAGTCTACCTCTCCAACCCTTTTCCCTACCCCTGGTTTCTTAATATAAATCCTCCATTTCAGTGGGCTGGTTTATTCAATTATGCCTTTTACATTCTAGCCTCACTTTAAGTTGCCCCCTTCTCTAAATATATGCTTTGCCCCCACCTTCTTCCCATTTATCCAAATCTTGCCTACTTCTCAGAGCCTAGCTCAAGTTTCATCTTTTCCCTGAAGTATTACCTGCCAACCTAGCCAGAATAATTTCTCCCTTCACTAAATTCTTATTATGCTTGTTTTTGCTACTATCCATTTGGACTTATAACCTTAGTTAGTAGCTGACAAGTTTTGACTATAGTTGGCTGTCTAACTAGATTAAAAACTATGCGGCCTAGAATTAAATCTTGTGTGTGCTGTCCTTAGCACAGTGTCTTGGCTGGTGTGGAGTAGGGGTGGGCAGAAAAGAAGCATTTATTAAGCACTTGCTTCCAAGCTGTGTGACCCTGAGCAAGTCACTTAACCCTGTTTGTCTCAGTTTCCTCATCTGCAAAATGAGCTGGAGAAGGAAATGGCAAACTACTCTATTACTTTTATCAAGAAAATCCCAAATGAGGTCACAAAGAGCCAGAAACAACTGACAAGAACTGAAGAAATGTGTTGGACTGGACATAAATACAAGTAAGAAAGGCAGACCCTGTCCTCAAGTAGCTTACATAAAAGTGGTGCAACACACATGGGAGGACTGATTGGATGGGGTGGATTTGTGCTTGGTTAAAATCTGAACCGATTTACCAGTTCCCTCCTTCATACATAACCGTGATCAAAGACTAGATCTTGTTTGAACTGACTTTCATGATAAGATGCCAGCACAGTCAATATGTAGCCTTGAGCCTAACTTAGCTTCTCTAGATTCCAATTTCCTCATCTGAATTAGGTAATACATGAAGTTCCTTCCAATTCTAAGTATATGAAACTATGAAACTGAGGTTTTCTAGTTTAATTTGCTTAAAAAGAAAGCATAAAATAAAACAATAAACAATGGGTAGATTATAAGAGTTAGGAGAGACAGGTACAAGTTGTGAGCTTTTGTATTTTTTTTTTCCCTAAAGGATATTATATTGCTTTCTTGTCTCAGCCCATGTAATGTGAAAGTCTACTTTCCAGCAACAAACAGAGACGCGCTGATTTCTGACTTCCCATGAGTGGAGACTCAAAAAACCCTCTAAATTAGATAGTGCAAGTGCTTATATCTCTCCTACCCCACCGTTCACAGAAGAAATTGAAAGCAGGACAGAGATTTGACTCGGGTCTTCTGACCAGAAGTCCAGTGTCCATTTCACTGCACACTCCTCTGTCTCGTACATAAATCAATTCTTTGTGAAGCTGTCCTATTTATGGTATTTGTCTTGGGTTTCATCAAATGTATTCAATAAGTAGGACTAGATGGTAATTAGAGGTGTTAAAAAAAGAACTCTGTCCATAAAAGTGGAAAAGGAATATGTCTCTCACACGCACACTTTTACAGATTTCCATTCTGTTTTAAGATGGCTATGACTCACTGCAAAGTGATTTTTAACAAACTAATATTTTTCTGGAAATAGAAAAAGTAAATAAGAGCAACCTAGATTGTTTTTCATCTCTTCCTACTTGGATTCTTGATAAATGATATTATAGGGAACTTTAACCTATGCCTGAGGCCAGAAAATAATTCAATTACTGTGTTTCTGGATGGTGTTTGGAGAGAAATTGGTTTATTGCTGTTTCCTAGCATCAAGGCAGTCCAAAGTTTGGCTAATTTCCATGGACAATATGGCAGAGCTTATCCATGGTAGATACTAGAGAATCAAAGGTATCAGTGAGAATGAGTCAACAAACATTATTAAGCTCCTATTGTGTTAAGAGCTGAAGATTCAAAGAAAAGGAGAAATGCTTCTTAAGGAGTTTACATTCTCATAGGAGAGAAAACCCAAAATGGGTGACTGTGAAAGCCACCAGGGAGGGATAAGTGGGTTCGGAATGGGAGCTAATGGCCTAGGAGACTGCAAAAGGACAAGAGATTGGGGTTCAAAGTGAGGGACAAGCAATTTTCACTAGGAGTGAAGGAGCTGATAAAGGTGGAGAGATAGTTCATAGGACCATAGACTTTGAGCTAGAAGGAACTTCAAAGAACTTTCATTTTCCACGTGTAACTGATGCCCATACAGGTAAAGTGATTTGCCTACAATCCTGCAGGTATTAAGCAGCAGAGACAGAATCTGAACATTGTACCACTCTATGACCAGAGTAGGAAATTTCAGAGTTTGAGATTTTAGAGGCGCTGCAGTTCCAAATGATGATAAGTTCCAGGGTAAGGATGAGTAGCAGAAAAGGGATTTCAGATGCAGCCAAATACCTCTCAAACTTTCTGCTGACCACTCACTCCCCTGACAGTGGCACTTCACTAGTAGGTGAAATGGAAGAGAAAATTTAAAAATGAGCAAACAAACATTAACTTCTAGATTTTGTGAGTACAGTCAAATGTATACAGCTCTAGCAGGTCTTGGTAAATAAATTAGTTGGTCTCTAGGGAAAGTGGGTGAAAATGAAGCATTCTAATTGATCACTTTATCCTTCTAGGATGAAGTAGAAGGCTACTTATTGGTTAGATGAGAGGCAGGTTGGGAGATTGTGTAGAGACTGCAAGTGGCTACCCCAGAAGGCTGGGAACAAAATGCTTTTTATTAAAGTCAGACTCCATTTCTTTACCTTAATGTAGAAGAGACCCTGGATTCTCGAAGGCTATGCCAGTAGAACACAAGTTTTGGTAGCAATGGAGTGTTTATCCACTGTTTGAAGATTAAGTTTGGAGAGGATCAGATGCTGAGCCACCAAAGGTGGAATTATTTTTCCTTAGCAATTCATGAAGATAGTTTCCTAAGGCATAGAAAGATAACTATCTCTGTCAGTGGAAGGAATACCCACACAGATGAAATCATAGATCTTTCTAAGTACTAAAAATGAAGAAGTGATAATAGTCTATGAATAAGCATTTATTAATCTTCTACAACATGCCACGCATAGGGCTTCGTATTGAGGGTACAAAGAAAGGCAAAAAACAATCCCCGCCCTCAAAGATTTCCAACGGGGAAGACAATATTTAAATAACTGAGTGCGTACAAGATAGAAAGTAGAGGGCAGGTGTTCTCAGAGGGGATGGCCCTAGCTCTGAAAGGACTAAAGAAAACTTCCTGAAGAAGGCAGGGCTTGCACTCAGTCCTGAAGGAAGCCAGGGAAGCTAAGAGATAGAGATGAGACAGCAGATCTTTTTTCTATTTTTTTTTATTTGGGGGGGCGGGGCACACAGGATAGCAAAAGCAAAGGGAAAGAGACAGGAAATAAAGTATCGTGTTCAAGGAAGCCAACAAGGGCACCACTGTGGCTGGATGTGTAGAAGGAAATAAAGTACGTGAAGACTGGAAAGGAGGGAAGAGGTCAGATTATAAGGACTTTAAATGCCAAGCAATCAAGCAATTCACAGGTATTTATTAAGTTCCTACTGTGTGTCAGGCACTGTCCTAGGCTGTGGAAATGAAACAATTCCTACTCAGAGGGAGATTTATATTTGATCTTGGAGATAATTGAGAGCCACTGTGATTTATGGAGTTGGGGGGGCGGGGAGGGAGAGAGAGGGCGTGATGTGGGCAGACCTACAATTTAGGAAAATTACTAGCGACTGAATGCAGCTTAGATTAATTAATAAGTGAAGTTTATACAGCACTTTTAATGGTTGCCAAGTGATTTATATACATTATGTCATTTGCTGTTAGGATAGTTGTAGCAGCAGTTGGTTTGCAAAGCACTTTACACACATATCTCATTTAATCCTTGCAATAATCCTTTTTGGTATGTGCTATTATTTCCCCCATTTTAAAGGTGAAGAAACTAAGGCTGAACTGGGTGAAGCATCACAAATAAGTGTCTGAAGCAGGATTCAAATCTCTCTGTTCATCTGACTCCAAATTCAGTGTTCTTTCCAGTACACCGCTCTACACTTTTCTGAATGAACAAACTATTTTGAGGTATGGGGAACAGGTAAGAGTACTGAAAGGTAGGAAGAGGCCAGGTTATATATGGAAGATGAGAAAGCTGGAAAGGTAGGAAGGGAAATTTCTAGGGAAATGTGAAAAAGGAGACAATACTCTCCAGCTTCAAGGGGCAGCAAGGTGGCACAGTGGATAGGGTGCTGGGTTTAGGGTCAGGAAGATCTGAGTTCAAATTTGGCCTCAGATTCTTATTAGTTGTGTGACTAGACAAATCACTTAACTTTTGTTTGTTAGCCTCAATTTCCTTATCTGTAGAATGGGGATGATAACAGCACCTACCTCCCAGGGTTGTTGTGAGCCTAGCACAGTGCCTGACATAGTAAGTTCTATGTAACTATTAGCTATTATATTATATATATATATGATATATATTATTATATATAACATATATATCACATTATTATATGAATATTAAATAAAAAATTCCACTGACAATGGCACATTGGTCCAGTTTGAAGTCCTGAGTGCAAATAAATGAGTGAGGGCCATTTCTGCTCTGACTCTTTAATAAGGGACAAACTGATGTGGCAAAGGCTGCAGCAAGAGGTGGGATATTAAGAAAAACTACCAAAGAAGCCAACAGGCTGTAAGGAGAAGAGAATTGGTAGGACTGGCTGAGTTATCACAAAGGGGAAGGCAATAGGAGAGACATCTGAGCCAGCAAAGGATGTGGAAAGGAAGAACAGCCACCAAGACAGCCCACATCACTCTTGTAGAGATAATGTTTGCTAAGGGAGCAAAATAACCTCAGAGGGTAGCACGTGTACTTCAAGAAAAACCCAGGTGCCAGAGGAAATAATCACAGCACTTATTGCCATGTTTTATGATTCTAAAGCACTTTAGCAAATTAACTTCTGTTCATTTCCAAATGTACTAATTCACCTTACCCTCTTGGGGGCACATAAGTAATATTATCCCCAAACGAACAACATATGGACAAATGCAGGCCATCATGAATTTGCCTTGATGTCATCTGGTTCCATATCCAGAAGCCATTGCCTTACCTGGTTTATATATATGTAGATGCATATATATGTATATGTGTACATATATACCTTTATGCACATACATACACTGTGTATGCACATCTATATGGTAATGCATTGTTTTTGGTTTTATATATAGCACTTCTAACAACCCTGTGGGGTAGGGTCTATGACAATTCACTTTTTACAGCTGAGAACACTGAGGTTCACACAAGCTAAGTGATTCTCTCAGGGTCAGATGGCTAGTGAATGTCTGAAGTGAGATTTGAACCCATATCTCCCAGACTCCAAATCCAATACCTTAAGCACACTGACTGTAACAATAGTGGTAACAACAAATCTAAACTGACTCCTGAGAATATATGTCAGGAAAGGTGGAGCATGGTGTCCTGGTAGACAAAAGCAGCAATGACCACAAACAGTGTGGTCTGGGGAAAGAGGACTGAGCAGGGGACCAAAAGACCTAGATTCTGGCTCCGCTTTCCCACCTACTTCAATGTGTCTCCTTGGACAGAGCTCTACCTTCTCCATCCTTGTATCAAGTGGGAGAGGAGGAGCCCCAAGGGGCTCGATGAAATTATCTCTGAGAGTCCTTCCAGGTCAAAAATTCTCTGACATAAAGACACAATCCAGTTAGATCTATGGTATAAAAGACTCTGCTTGCTCTGAGGTAAGACTGACTACTTAGATTTTTCAAATCACTTGACTTCCTATTCCCAAATACACAGAATTTCAGCTTTCTCCAACTAACAGTGTGGAATAAAATAGATTTGTTCACTGTCACGGCTGTAATTTCCCCCAGATGTCACTCTTAAACTCAGTCCTCTCCCTGCAAACAGCCTGGTTTTCTGTTCCCTTCTCCTCCTCCTTTCACTGTTTCCTGTTCAATGAAGAGCGTAGGGATTTATGGCAGCAAGGGATTATGCATACAAATAGGAAAGCACTGTAGAAACCAGGTTTGGGAGAAAAGGAAAAACCTGTAGCCAGGAAACAAACCATGTGCCTGCATGGCTTATGAAAAAACATTCTATGACAGACCCTTTCCTAGAGCATCCTGGGCACAGTGTTATGTTGTTGTTTATGAATTGTCACGGGAGCCACCAGCTGTCATCATGAAAATCTTTTATTGGCACCCTGTAAATATTAAATCAGCATGCTAAAATCAGACCATGTGTAGCAGCAGCTGATGCCATTTTATGGGGACAATACTAGAAAGCCAACAGAAGTATTGCACTACAACTCCCATGATTCCTATTTCTTACAGCTCCTCTAAAGCGTGAAGCTGTGCTCCAAGTTTAACTCTTCAATTATGGGATGAGGGAGTTTTACTGATCACTTACTCCTGGAGTAAATCTTATTCCACAAACCAATTTTTTTATTGTTAATGATGTGTTTTCTCTTCACTCATAATGCTCTTTGGAATTTGGATTGTGAGAATGAGATGATGGTTTTCTCTGATGTTGTCCAGGGGGAAAGAAGGGACATTTCACCCTTCTCATAGTTAAAGAATGCGTGGGAGATCCCTAGGAAAGCTGTATGACCTGTCTGTTTCACCTTGGCTTGTGTGGGCCAAATGGAATGAATGTCTTCTTCCTTGCAAAATAAAAACTTGGCCTTTCATCTTTTGTGAAATCCACCCTAGGCTTGCCCTAGCCTGCCTACCTACAAAGTATGATTTGAGGAGTGTCAAAAGTACCATCTGCTTCTCAAAATGTCTTCTCCACCAGCCTGCCATGTTGCCTGAAATTTCCACCATTAAAATTATTCTTTAAGGCACTGTGTCTATATAGCTCCTTTTAAATATATTAACTGAATCAGCAACATCATGTGATGATCAACTATGAATGACTCAGCTCTTCTCAGCAACACGGTGATCCAAGACGAGTACAAAGGACTCGTGAAGGAAAATGCTACCCGTATCCACATAAAGAAATGATAGACTCAAAATACAGATTGAAGCACATTTTTTTCACTTACTTTATTCTTTCTCATGGTTTAATTTCCTTTGGATCTGTTTCTTCTCCCACAACTGTGATGAATATGGAAATGTTTTACATGATAGCAACATGTATAAACTGTATCAAACTGCCTACCATTTTCAGAAGAGGGGAGGGAGAAAATTTTGGAACTGAAAATGAATGCTAAAAATTTTCTTGATGTATAATTGGGAAAAAATGCTACTTAAATTAAAAAAAACACCCCCCCCAACCCAACAAATATATTAATTGAGGAAGAGTAGCATTATTATATATCAGATTGGCTCAATGTTTAGCAGGGCTCAGAGTCCTGAGTGATTTGGAAGAAAAATGAGGTGTAGATGTGGGTTAGTAGGGAAGAAAGTCAGGAAAAGTTTCAATTAGAGAATCCTAGGTAGTTGCAGGAATTGTGAGGACACTGAGCTGGAGGGAGCAAGGAGAAACAGAGGGGAAGAATCAAGTTTGAAAGCAGAGCAAGAGGGCAACAAAGCCAGTTGTTTCCACTGAACAGTTTTGTCAAGAATCAAGCATTCCAAAATCATATTTGGAAATGATTGGGCGAATGAACACATAGAATTACTTGTTTCTGACAACCTTATATTTGAAACCTCCTTCAGTACCATATCTTTGCTGCCTGATGTTAAGAATGGTCCCTTATCTTCCAGGGTTGCTGTGAGTAAAGTGTTATGCATTGTAAGGCACCATATAAGTGTGAATTTTATTATAACGATTATTATTATTATTACATAGCATCTCAAAAGTTCAGATGGTTTTTCATTCCTATTCTGGAATACAAACTAGAATAATAATTTCTATGAAGCCAAGTTCTTTCTTTTTGGGAGTATCCCTCTGTGGGAAATGGGAATGTGGGAAGGGGGGATGTGGGCTTAGGAATCAACATAGGAGTTTGCCTTTTCCCCTGTTTTCTGTCTGAAGGAGGGGCAGAATGCAGGATTCCTTGAAGTGATGTAATGATGAGTAAAAATAAAAAAGACTTACTGGAAATTCTTGTTCTTTGGAGGTTGGGTAAAGAATAGATCTTTCCATGATCTGATACAAAGGAGGGAAGGGCAATACTCCCTCAGAGGAGAATGGTTCACACTCCTACCAATGGATGCATCACTGGCAGCTTATTCCTGTCAGAGGAAAGGAAGAGAAAAATCAAAGGAATGAAAACCTCTGGCCCTCCTCAGGAAGGAAGGGTAGATGAGTAGGGATATATTTGGGGAGGCACACCTTTGGCAAACAAGAATTACAGGTTACTGGATCATTTCTTTACTTAAGTTTTATTACTCAGCTACTCAACTTAAAGGTTCTAAATTAGGTGTGAAGTTCAGTCAGCTTGGCACTGTATACTTAAAAAGTTTAACCTCTAAATTTGTTCCAGCCTTGCCCTCTCTAATCTGTACAATAAATCATTGTCAATTCATTTTCCTGTGCCTGTGTTTTTTTTTTTGAGAACTACAACATTTATTAAATATTTTTAAGGGAAAAAGAGTTAATAAGTAAACACTAAAAATTTTGTGAATACAATCTGGAGTTTCAAGAGTTGAATTCTTAAATATTCCAAATTGCAAGCCATATTTCTTTTAGGTGAGGAAATATAAAAAAATAACATTTACTTATATATTACACAAAATCTAAACTCATGTAATTTTAAAAAGTTATAATAAAATAATAATTTACACATTATAACACAATAACTTTATACTACTGAAAAATTGATATTTTTAAATGTTCTGGATATTTTCACCAAGTATTACACATCATAAAAATACCTGTTCATAAGCAATAATTTATCAGTTAAGTTCCTAAATAGCTTAACCACTCTCTGTGACTGATAGATTCTAAAAACCCTACAAAGTATGACAGAGTAATTATGCAAAATCAGTGCAATCACTTAAGTGATACTATAAAAGGCACTAAAATATAAATACCAGATCTGAAACTTGTGAACAAAACTGTGGTTCTTAAAAAAGACCAACTGTAACAGGGGGAAAAAATGTTTTGATAAGCCCCACAAAAATTGCACTACAGAAGTCCTTTCAATAGATTTCCATAATTAACTATTTTCCCATGCTGATAAATGCTTATTTACTATGATTCAGTGGAATCAATTTTTATCATGCAAATAAAATCATAGCTGTGATAAAAAAAAATAGAAACGCGTTCAAAAGGGATCCTACGATGTTCACCATAAAGCTTCTGACACAGCTTCTGACATCTCTCACCATTTAGTCAAATGGTTTTAGCATTCCTTTGATTTAAGAGCAGATGGAACAATAGGTTGGAATTTTAGCTTTGATGATCATAAGGCTGCCACTTCCACCATGTTGTTCTAGCTTTTGTAAAGCAGTGGTGATTGGTTCTTTGAATTTCTTATCCATTAGTCTCTTGTCTCTTGGAAAGACTTGTAAGCAAATGCTTCAGATGATCATTTAGAGAAGGCCCAACAACACCACTGGATTGTACTAAAGCATTCAACCCCCTTCCAAATACTTCACCGTCTGAATGGGTCAGAGCTGCCTTCAAGACAGGAATCAGTCTAGGTAGCAAGGGCACAGTTTTTTCAGTAGCACCTTCAACCAAAAGTAATTCTTTAAAACCTTCTTTTGATACAAATGTATAAGGGTGTTTAGTTTCTCTTAGACCCTCTGCTAAAGTAATAAGAAGAGGATCAAATGGAAGAGTTTCAGGAAGACAGTCCCACTGCAATTTGTGTTTTACTGAACCATGTACCAACCTGCAAGGAATACCTCCTTTGGAGTAAATAGCAGCAAAAGCAGAAGGGGCACGTGGCTGATCACTAAACGGGTCGATAGTTTTAGGATTAAGTTTATCACTTGGTCAAGGATGAGGTTTCTTTATAAAATCTGGAGAATCGCTGGAGGGTAATGATTTGTTTTGGTGTACTACAGATCTATGTTTTATTTTGGAACCTGATGACGTTCTCTGTTCACAGGTCCCTGTCACTCTGCTTTTCATCTGTAGGTTTCCATGACTCTCAGATTTCTGCATTCTTCTTTTCTTAGTGGTTGCTCCTGATCTCCAGGAATGTGGGCCTCCGCTGCAGCCGTCCTGCCACATAGCTCCTAGCCCTGAGTCCCTCAAACAGGCCGTGATCGGCACAGACGCCCGGGCCGGGGCCTTAGGACCCGGTACCACTCGAGCCAGCCCCACCTATGTTTTTATTATATCATTTATCTGCTCGAGAATCTGCCATGCCTCCCAATTCCCTATACACTAGGGTGTGCTGGAGCCAGCTCAAGCTGGCTTAATATGAATATTTAAACTTTGGGCTCGACTTACTGTTTTATTGGTTTTCTAGTTTTAAGAAAGTGTTTATAGTGCAGATTAATCTTAAAAATGTGTCCTGCTTACTTTTTTTTTCCAAGATAGGTGGTTATTAGACATTTACCTTCACACCCCTGGTACAAGATAAGGTTTAAAAGTTTTTTCATCAAAGACCTTTACAGTCAGGTCCCTAGCTACTTTTCCAACCTTAGCTCACATACATAATATACCCTTTGTTTCAACCAAACTAATAAATTATATATCTTACATTTTCCTGTCTTCATTCTTTTCCCAATGGTGTTTCCTCTACTTAAAATCCTATTCTCTCCTCCCTATGGCTACCTATGAAAATACTACTCATCTTAAGGTTCAGCGTGTGTTGCTTCTCCAGGAAGCTTTCTCAGATGACCTTAACTATGAGCATACACCAAAGTTGTCCTGGGTTCTCTTCCCTTTCTCTCTCTAGTAGGTACTCTTCTCTCTTTTCAATAGG
>CM053583.1:334392512-334423852 GCA_028627135.1 Pseudochirops cupreus
AACCTAGCTGCTCCTGAACTTTCCCATTTCTATGGAGGGCATTGCCATTGTTGGAGCCACCCAGGTCTACAGGCTTAGAGAGAGTCACCCTCTACTCCCCATTCTCCCTCACTTCATGTAATCAATCCATTGCCAAGGATTGTCATTTTGACCTCCACAACATCTCTCATATACACCCCCTTCTCATTGCTTATAATGCCATTTCTGATATATCTTGTGTCCCACATGCCAGCAGTCATAATTCTGCCCTATCTCTCATGTTTATCCTCTTTTCCTCATTTTCACGCCACTTGATTCAGGTCTTCATTACCACACGCCTAGATTACTGTAATAATCTCTCACCTGGCCTTCTACTACAGGCTCTTGTTTCTTACATCCATTCTTTAAACTGCAGCCAGATTAACTTTCCTAATGTACAGGTCTATTCTGAAGGCATAGGGCGGCCAAAGCTTGATGATACTTCTGATGTCAGTATCATAGTTTAAATAAGTGGAGTAGGAGAGGAATGGGGCATATTTTCCATTTTTCACTTTTATTTTTACTTACCTGCTATATAACTTTTTAGGGCCATAGTAATTAAGTTCAAGTCTTACAGGCCCAAACTAATTCTATTTCTCTCTTGTGTGTCCCTAATGTTAGAAGCATAGTACTGTTGTGTCTTACTTGAAAAATATCATTGTTCCCTATTGCCTACAAACTAGAGTCAAACTCCTTAGCTTAGCATTTAGACCTCTCTCTTTTCAGACATATTTCATGCTATTCCCCTGCATTTATTCTACCTGGTAGCCAAACTGAATTCTCTTGGCTGTTTCCCAAATGGACCATGAGCTTTCCCACCTCTGTGCTACGGCTCACACTGCCCTTTCACCCTAAAATGCCTACTTCCATCTTTTAAGGACCATCTCAAAGGCTATCTTCTTCAACAAGCCAGAAATAATTTCTCCTTCTTCTGAACTCCTCTAGTATTTCACTACTGTATTTACATTTTCCTTTGTGTCAGAACTATGTAAATTAGTCTCCTCTCCTCCTATAAAACTATAAACTCTATCAGAGCAAGAACTGTGTCTAATTCATCCTTTATCCTCCATAGCTCCTCGCTTATGGAAAGCAATCAATATGCATTTGTTAAGGTTTTTTTTAATCATCTGATTTTTAAACACAAGTGAAGGATGAGCTATTAAAAAAAGAAATATCAGATATGGCATTAAATTGGGGACAAAAAAAATCTCTGTTGCAAGGCTAGTAGAAGGGATATACACATATGCAAACAGGAGACGTGGAGGACTTTGAAAGCAAAAGCGTGATCCAATTGGCTGAGAAAGGACTACATTAACAGGCATAGTCAATTGAAGACTGGACAGCTGGTCAATAGCTTTTGGCACCAAAATATATTGACCAGCTGGGAGGTCGTTAACGCTGAACAGTTTTATCCTTATGATCACATCTTGCCCAATTAGATTGTCTTTGGACACCAAAGGGTGTAATATTTTTAGATATAAATGTCACATGTATAACCATGTTGTGAGTATTATATATATGCAAATGTGTTGTAGAATATACTCTTTCTGACTGCACTGGCTTCTTCTGTAGGCCCTGTTAGTTTTTCAGTTACAAAGTAAATAGGCTAAAAGCATAAACTGATTTATTTAAAAACAAAAACACAACACAACTGATGAACCATTATACTGGAGGAATCTGTTGTAATTTATGCCAGTTTAAATCCTGGGGTTTCTACAAAAACTATCCAAATGCTCAAATGAATTTTTTGATAAATGAGATGGAGGCAAGATAGAGGTTAATGATAAGGACAAAGATGAGCATTGGAAGAGAGGTTACTCTGTGAATGTTGGGATACTTCAGTTTTTCTGTTTGTGGTGATATTGTATTATTGAACACTAAGCCCCTGGATACTACAGGGCCTCCTCAATGAGTCGAATGAATGTTCAAAAGAGGTTAGTTTACAAAGAAAAAGCTGAATGTATGAAAAACTATCTATTGTATAGGCTGTGTCTTATAGTAGGATGGTCAGATAATCCCCTGAGTTAGTACAGCAGTTTATTAATTGAAATCTATGAATGTATTTCTATATATCTGGGACAAGCATAGAAGATGGAGAATTAAATAGAAGGGAGAGAAAATGCTGGTTTGAGTTTGGGAAATTGCAAAGGGCTTTCCACAAATTCAAGTTGCTCCCTTGGACAAAAAACCATTTTTCATTGTAGCTCCTAGAAAACCACATTCTCCAAAGATTTTAAATGAAAAGTTGTCTTAAGAAACAACAGAGAGACATGTGGTATATAGAAGCAGATCACAACCAATTTCTGGTGATGTTCTATGTGCAAGTGATTATGTGCTTAATATCACGGAGAAATTACCTAAAGGAAAAGGAAGGGAGCTAGTCATGCACTGCCCTGGTATTCACAAAATATTAAAAGAACTAGAGAAATATCTCCACTGCATAATCCTCTATGGAGGATGCATGGGAGAGCATGGACAAAATCTGCACAGGATGAGAAAGCCTGGTTGCACTGTTATCCATACCAATGAAAGAGATACCCACATTGAAGATATCAGAGATTCATTAAGGTATGAATGAAAACAAATCATTTGCAAACTCAAAGACAAGTCATTACTCTGAGAATGGCAGCTATACAATAGGTATATATTTTAGAAAGCAAAAATTTTTACACAGAGAAGACATATTGCCACCAAGATTACAAAAAGCAGACCGAGAGAGACGAGCAAAAAGATGAACCAATGGAAGGTTATAAACCAAAAACTTAGTACAAGGTGATAGCACTAAGTACATACATTTGAGCTATTTTACAAATGGTACAAATGGTACAGAAAAGCGGTATGGTTTACTGGAAACTACTAGAAACTGAACTTGGAACTTAAGTGCTGGTCTGTGTGGCAGGGCCGGCAAACTTGGGACACTGGAGAGATTACTCCCTGGACAGGGAATCAGGGTAAATGGATGCAGATTCTACCTTGACTATACCTGTGTTACCTTGGGTAGGTCATTTCCTGGGGTCTCAATCTGATCATCTGTAAAAATATGGTGACTGATTTAAATGATTTTGAGGTATCTTCTAGCTCTGACATTTTAGAAAATGATGAAATGAGAAGTTTAGAAATTTGTCACAAAATTTTCCAGCATGCTTCAGATTCCAACACTGGCCATTTGCCCCCAATGTCACTGAGTTTACATAATTTAGAATTGCATTGCTTCATAACTAAGACTCATAGATTAAATTTTCTACATTAGAAGAAAATCTTCATCCACACCTGGATTTGCTAACTAAATCAAAAACTTGCTTTTGTTCGGTCATGTCTGACTCTTCATGACCCCATGCATGGCAATACTGTCCATGGGGTTTTCTTGGCAGAGACACTGGAGTGGTTTTCTACTTCTTTCTTCAGTAGATTAAGCCAAACAGAGGTTAAGCAACTTACCCAGGGTCACAGAACTAGTAAGTGTCTAAGACTGGATTCAAACTCAGCTCTTCCTGACTCCAGGTCCTGAAGAGTATCCACTGAACCACTTAGCTGCTTCTAAAAACCAAAAACTTACTTTCATTTAAATTTATTTACACATAGGTATTTGGTTGCTACTAGTGGTAAATCCCTTCAACTACAAACTCTGAAGAGTTATTTCAACATTTAATTAAATTCAAGAAGAATTTATTAAATGCCTACTGTATGATTGGCAATGTTCTAGGCACGAGAGATATAAAGATGAAAGCAAAACAGACCTAGCTCTCTAAGAGCTTACAATCTATTAACAGGAACATTGTGCAAACCTATGGTTCTCAATCTTCTTATTTCACTGACCCTTTTGACAATCCAGTAAATCCTACTGACCTCTTCTCAGGATCATGTTTTTAAATGCATAATTAAAACATCTAGGATTACAAAGGAAGCCAAAAGTTAGTGAAAACAAAAATGTATTTTTCCCATCTAAATTTGGGGGGGGGAGGGGGGAGGGCCTGAAATCTATGATCTGAGGACCCTAGGTTCAGAACCTATGATGTAAGCAGAGCCAAAAATACAAATATATGCAAAGTAACTTTTGGTACACAAGCAACAATGTATTGGTTGCAAATCACAAAAGATCGTATTGGTTGAGATATGAAGCCCATGAAGTTAAACTGAAATCTCCTTGAAGAAGAGACACAGTGAGAGTTTAAGATGGGAAGAAGGATCCCAAACTAGAGACCAACCAAATAGTTCCTCATCTCCATGGAAGCATTTAGTCAACTGACAAAGGCCAAATACAATTGTGCTTCTCCCCATTCTTACAGGTGGTCAACTCTTGTTTCAATTTTGGCCTCTGGGAAGAGAGAGTGTTGGCCCCAAATTTGCAAAATAGCCCTTGAACAGATTAATTCTGGCTAAGTTTTTATGCATGAGAGTCAGAATGAAGATGCTCCTCGTCTTGGCCTTGCTTGACTTTACATTGACATTCTTCCACAATCATTACCATCTTGGTCACAGGGTTGGCTCCAGTGCAGTTCAATAGTAATTCTTTTGTGGTGAACTTAGTAGGTGAACAGTGGGAGCAGAAGGCATGATGGTGAGCTGTAGCCTCAGAAGGACGAATGGACCGACATTTCCCAAAGCATAAGTTGTTTTGAATGACTACTTTTTCACAGTCATCATGTATGATTGTCTAAAAAAGCAAATGGGTTTCAATTATCAATTAGCTTGAGTCATGTTAACATAGATCTGATAGCTAGCAATAGCTTCATTGTGCTTAAAAAAAAAAACACCCTCTGATGTAAGACAGAGAAATAAAGACCCATGTCTCAAAAGCCTTTCACATCAACTTTCAAATAGGCTTAGAAAGTGAGAACCTGAAAAGGCCTTAGCTTAAAAGAGTCAGGGTCTCCCATTGCATCCTAGGCCATCTCCAGTCATTCTGATGAATATCTATCTGGCCACTGGACCCAGATGGCTCTGAAGGACAAAGTGAGGCTGGTGACCTTGCACAGCCCTCCCTCGCTTTAGATCAAAGTCAATTACAAGTCATGTCATCATCTCCCTGATGTCATGGTCCTCTTCAAGAACAAAGGACAAACACAATACTTTAGAACTAGCTCAAAACAGCTTTCTCCATTGAGTAAATAACTTTAAAAAAAAAACCTAGCCTTTGGAAAGACAGTTAATACTTTACCTTTTAATACGCCCAGAAATACTAAACATCTTAGACAATTTACTTTTTATTTGGGAGATACCAATCAAAATTATTCCATCATCCATTTTATAACATGTAATTTTAAAGCTTAAAACATAACACGTTTCATTCTCCTCTATTTTGAAGAGCTTATAAATTCACCATGTGGCAGAGATATTGTAAATGCATGGAAATCCCCACTGAGATTATTATATTTTGCCCCCATATGATCCTGTGTACCTGGCCTTATTTGTCCTTCAAAGTATGGAAATATTGAATTCTTTCATTTTAATTTAATTAGCAACAGATTCAAAATAAGAGTTGAGAAGGGAATCTGACTGCCTGCTTCTTATGAGCAATTTTTTCTAATAGCACACAGACAACAAAGCAGTCATTATTATTTCATAATTGACTTGTCATTGTTATATACCCTTGCCTTTTCAGGCAGAATGCTTAACTGCCTTCTACACTCAATTACCTTGTAATACTGTCTGCTTAATTGGCTACCATTACTAGACTATAAAATTTTAAGCTGCACGGTGTTGCTTCCACTTCAGCCAGCATCCCTGCCTTTGAGAACTTGCTTCCCAACCTGTCACATCTGTAACTCAGACTTCTCATTTTTAATTTGATATTCAGAATGTAGGGGCACCCAGATTGGAAGAAAAGGATAACAGACTGTGATTTTATCTTCATAATGTCCACTAGAAAGGATAACCATGAATTAGCTCATGTAACAGGAATTAGGAGCACTGTTTG
The DNA here is from genome assembly GCA_028627135.1 of Pseudochirops cupreus. Classification (NCBI taxonomy): domain Eukaryota; kingdom Metazoa; phylum Chordata; class Mammalia; order Diprotodontia; family Pseudocheiridae; genus Pseudochirops; species Pseudochirops cupreus. The sequence goes on from CM053583.1 coordinate 334,398,448, forward strand.
GAGGTATGGGGGTAACACGTTTCTCTGCTACCTTGTCCAAATAGAAATCCTCTCTCCTTTCTCCTCAACACAAAAGGAAGAGTCCAACCTATTTGCAACAATGTTAATTGTTAGTATTTTTGGCATCATTGTCTCTCCCACCTTCCTACCATTAGCCATGCATCAAGATAAGGCTAGAAAGTCTCTGAGGAGTAGTAAAAATAGTAATGGCTTACATTTACATAGAGTTTTATAGTTACAAAAGCATTTCCTATTAGTCATTTCCAAAGTCATTATTTTAAAAGAGACCTTGATTTATGACCGTGGACCAAAACTAAGAGCTCAGAGATTCGAATCCATTTCTAATAATGCCAATCATTAGTATTTTGGGCACCATAGTCACTCCTACTGTTGCACCATTAACCCTGCATCAAGATAATGCTAGAACGTATCTGAGAAAATTGATGAAGGAATAATAATAATAATAAATAGTAGTAGTAGTAATAGCTTTCATTTATATAGACTTTTATAGTTACAAAGCGCTTCTCATACATTATATCAGCAAAGTCACTGCTTTAAAAAGAGACTTTGGTTTATGACTGAACACCAAAACTGTGGGCTCAGGGGGAAGGGTAAGTGGACCAGGTGTACTCAATTCTGAGTTTCTTCTAGTACTTACCTGGGAGAAGGGTACTGTCCTACAGGTCTCCTGGTATACTTCATTGCTTTTGATGGGTAAGATGACCTCCTGTGAAGCTGAGCTCTTTCTGAACAAGAAGTAATGCCAGAATTTTTGTGCTTCTTCCTGGAGATGGGGTTTCTCGAATTCCTTGCCATCAGGCTCAGCATATACTGGGGCCCTAGGTTTGAAGGCCTCTCTAGCAGGATCCTTTATTTCCAGCTGCCTTTCTGGCTTCTGTTTCTCAGAGGTATACATAAACCTGAATAACATGTCTCTTTCCTCTCTGGGAGTTTCTGTCAGCTCAGGGTCTATCAGGTGGGGTATGGCTACAAACAAGTCTGGCTTTTCTTGGATCTCCTCGAAAACGTCTGTCGTTAGTGGTCCAAAGCCCTGATCAGCAGCAGGACGAGAGGGATGCTGGGTCCTCTTGTCTCTGCCTGACAGCATCTGTTGCCTGGACTCTCCCAGACCTGAGATCACCAGCAGCTGAAGCAACAGGAGATACATGATTTTTTCTTCAATTTATTTTCCAGTTTCTAAGACGACAGGGAGCAAGGAAAGATGCAGACAATTCAATGGATTCTGACTAGAAAGAGGAAGTGGCTATATATAACACTTCCTTGGAGATGGTGGGAAAAGCAGGTGGCCTAGAGTCTGGGAAAATAAACAGATTTCTTGTTGACTTCAATTATGAAGTGCTAATGGCTTCCTGCTTTTTTTTTCTCCTGTTTTGTGTATTTTCGAAGACCCCAGTGAAAACCTATTACCTAGGGGGTAATTAGCTAAAGAGTTTAGATGCATTGTTTAGCTATTGTCTAGGAACTAAGAAAAGTTTTAAAATGTTTATTGGCTCAATCAACTGATTGTTGGGCTTTGTTTCCCGTACTCTAAACGAAGAAGTGTTATCAACAGCTGGTTGGCTATGCATTGTACTGTTTGGAGAACTAGAGCGAAAACCAATTATCTTTTTCTCAAGAAATATGCTTTGCAAGGTGGGCTTATCGAGTGTATCTTGTGTCATAACAAAATGTACCAATACATTTTTAAAACGGCGGGGGGAGGGGAGAATTAGTATTTTTAATTATCAAAATATCAAAGACAAATCTGAATATATTACTGTAATACTGTCCTTGGCAACCACATCAGTTTCCATGGGTTTAACTACTGTCTCTATGCAGACAAATCCCAGATATATAGATCCAGCCCCATTCTCTTCCCCGAGCTATATTTGCCTGATAGATATTTTGAATTGAATGTACCAAAGATAACTTAAATTCAACATGTTCAGAACTGAACTGGTCATCTTTCCCCCTAACCCTGCCCTCCTCCAAACTTTCCTATTTCTATCTGTCACCACCATTTTTAGAATCTCCCAACCTAAGCATTATCCTTGACTCCTCACTCTTCCTTGTGTTACAAATTCAATCAGCTGTTAAAGTTTTACCTCTGTCTACTCAAAAAGCTACCACCTTAGGCTAGCTAGTCCCTTATTATCTCTTTCCTGGATTATTGAAACAGACTCCTAGTTGGTCCCCTGGCCTCAGGTGTTTCCCCACTATAGTAAATTCTACATACTACCAACAAAGTAAGTTTCTTTGAGAGCAAATTTGATTACCTGACTCTCCTTTTCTCTCTCTCTCTAGAACTACATAATTCAGTGGATAGAATGCTGCCAGGATTCAGGAAGAATTGAGTTCAAATTTGACTTCAGACTCTTACCAGCTGTGTCACCTTGGGCAAGTCAACATTTTTGCCTAGAAAGCAGGTAGGCGGATAGAACATTGGGCCTGGAGTCAGGAAGACATGAGTTCAAATCCAGCCTCAGACACCTACTAGCTGTGTGGCTCTGGGCAACCTCTGTTTGCCTTAATCCATTGGAGAAGGAAATGGCAAACCACTCCAGTATCTTTGCCAAGAAAACCCCATGCACAGTATGGCCCATGGGGTCACAGCTAAACAACACATCAAATCATTTGTGCTCTTCCATAAATAATCTGGCTCTCATTTGCTTTCCTATATTTGTCTTCTGTTCCTCCCCTTCACATTCTACATTCACCCAAACTAAATTACAGACTGTTCTTCAATTTCCTCTCATTCTCTTCCACCTCTGCACATTCTCCATGCCTCTATTCTTATCTCTGCCTGTCAAAATCCTTCTCTTGTTTCAAGGCCCGAGTTCAAGTGGCACCTCCGCATGAAGCCTTCCTCCTTCCTGAACCACTCTCTTCTATCTGACAATTTACTCAACACACCCCCTTTAAGCACCTGCTTTATCCATCTGAATTATCAGGCTAGGCATTAGGCATACAAAGATAAGAACAAAAAAACTTGTCTCTAAGTACCTTGGAGATAAAAGACGGCTAAGAAAATACACAATGATTTGAAAAAGGAGAGAGCACTAATAATTTAGGAGATCTGGAAAAGTCTCCTTTAAGGCAGGAAGGATTTTGAATTGGAATTTGTTTAAAAATATTGTGATAACTGTATTTCAATATAATTGGTTTCCTTGTCTGTATTTTATTTTATGTATTTAAAATCATTTTCCTAAGAAATGGACTTCACCAAACTTCCAAAAGGGACTTCAACAATAAAAAAAAATCATACTTTTAAATAAAGGCTAAGAACCTGGGCCTTAAGGAGTGGCACCTGAGCTGAGCTCTGAAGCTGTCTTCTAAGACAGGTAAGAAGAGCACCAACTCCAAGCATGAAGGACAGCTTATACCAAGAAACAAATCTATGAAATGTAATACTTTGTGAAAGAAAGAACGAACAGAGTAATTTGTTCACGGTGTAATTTGTACACAGTACCTGAAAGAGGCAGTCTGAAATTAGCTTGGGAAGGTTGGCTGGAACCACATTGGAAAGGGTCTTAATTTTATCCTAGAGGCAATGAAGAACTGCTGAATAATTCTAAAAAGGAAATGACATGGCTTGTCTGGAGCTTCAGGAAGATTTTTTAAAAATAAATTTCTTTTTAGTTTTCAACATTCACTTTTATAAGATTTTGAGTTCCAATTTTTTTCTCCCTCCTTTCCCCCAAACGGCAAGCAATCTGATATAGGTTGTACATGTACAATCATGTTAAACATATTTCCACATTAATCATGTTATAAAAGAAGAATTAGAACAAAAGGGAAAAACCACAAGAAAAAAAACCCAAAAAAGTGAAAATGAAAATAGTGTGTATGCTTTGATCTGCGTTCAGACTCCATAGTTCTTTCTCTGGATGTGGATACCATTTCCATCATGAGTCTTTTGGAATTGTCTTAGATCATTGCATTGCTGAGAAGAGCTAAGTTTATCAAAGCTGATAATCGCGTAATGTTGCTGTTACAGTGTACAATGTTCTGGTTCTGCTCACTTTGCTTGGCATCAGTTCATGTAAGTCTTCCTAAAGATTATTTTTAACAAGTGTGTGGAAGATGTTTTGGAGATGAGAGAAATTAGAAGAAAAAGGCCTTTGCAATAGTCTAGGTGAAAGATGATGAGGGCCTATAAGCTGGTGATTGTATCAATAGAGAGAAGGAGGTAGATTGAAGAAATATTGTGGAGGTAGAATCAATAAAATTTGGCTAGTGATTGGATTTGGGAGGTAAAGAGAAAGGGAGAACTAAGGATGACTCCAAGTTTACAAATCTGGGTGGCTGGGAGGGTAGTAATACTCTCAACAGAAATAAGGAAGTTTGGAGGAAGGGAAAATTTGGGTCAGGGGAGGATATTGAGTTCATTTTGGAGTATATTGAGCTTCAGATGTCTATGAGACATCCAGGTAGAGATATTCAGCAGGAGTTTTTTTGTGGAAGAATATAGTTTGGAAGAGACATTAGGGCTGGTTATATGAGTCTGAAAGTTAGCTATAAACTTATAGGAGCTGATGAGATTGCCAAAAGAATGGATACTAGAGAGAAAAGAGAAGAAGCCCCAGGGCAGAGTGTTGGGGGATGGTCATGAATTGGGTTCAGGAGATGGCAGAAATTCCAGCAAAAGAGACTGTGAAACAGGTGTTAGACCAAAAGAAGACTCAAGAAAGAGCATTGTTATGGAAACTAAGAAAGGATGTTTTCATTGCCAAAAGCTGCTGAGAGCTTAAGGCAGATAAGATTGAGGGGAAAGCCATCAGATTTAGCAGCAGAGATCATCAGTAACCTTGGAGAGAATAGCTTCAGTGGTCAACTTGGAAGGCAAACTTCGGGTTATCCCAAGGTAGAGTCCCTTCATCTCTACCGTTGACGAATAGTTATACATTAAAATGTAGTCCACAAATTGGCTCTCTTGCTCCTCCCTTCTATCACTGTTGTAAAAAGCCATATAATAGAACTTGTCTTTCTTTATAATGATAATTCAGCATCCACTTGAACTATGGAAATATTTTTCCTACATACCTCCGCAGGAAGTTACATAAAAAAAATGAGGGCTGAAATACTTTCCTTCATTCTGAAAGATATCATAGCTTCTTGTGTATTTATCATTTCCCTCATAGATCATAAATCCCTTGAAAGCATGGCCTTTGTCATTTATTTCCGTATCTCCAGCACTGAGCACAATCCATCCCATACTATAAGTGCATAATAAATGTTTTTCCTTGACTCTTAAACATACGTTACGTAATATTATGCATTGTGGTTATATGAATGTGTGTTATATCCCCTATAAGCTTCATGATGATCATAAAGACATCTATTTTTAGCTGGAAGGAAGTTTCGAGTTATCTAATTCAACACACTTATTTGATAGGCGAGGAAACTGAGGCCCCCAAATATTGAGTGACTCTACTAAGGTCACACGGGAAACAAATAGCAAGATTGATATATGAACTCAGATTCTCTGATTCCTAATGGTTACCTTTTAGAGAGCTGCCTGGGGGACTGAAAAGTTAAGTGACTTGCACAAGATGATGCCACCATGCATCAGCAACAAGACTTGAAAGCGAGTATTTCTGACTCTGAAACCATGACTACGATGTTGTGCTGCCTCTCCAAGTTTTACCTAAACTTTCTACCTCCCCCAAAGCCTAGTACAGTGCTCTCTACATAGCAGGTATTCAATAAGTAGTTGTCAAATTGAAGTTTTATGATTTAAATTCGATTTATTTCCAGAATTCGGTCAACCTAAACTCCCATTTTTCAACACGGAAAAGCATCTTGGCAAATCCATTTGCAGCATGTTGCTCAGGTTTGAAAACAAGGGTTATATGTCACAATTCTGTCTTCGGTGGCACAAATTGGTGTCCTCCGGGAGAGAACATGTTAATCTGCCTGTACTCAGGAGCATTGCAAGCCACAGGTGGCTTGTTTGACACCTCAACTCTAAAGGATCAAGTTTCCTTGACAACAACAACAGAATATTTTAAAAATCCATTATCAACTGATATTGTACTGCTAGGGAGAGATCACTCCTCACCACTATGTTCCTCTCATGTGTAGATAATAAATTCACTTGACTGTGTTTATCATTAATTACCCCCCCCCCCAAAAAAATTGAACAATAGTTTTGTAGCTCCCTGAGAAAAACAATCAGCTCCCAGATCCATAGCTAATATGGACATTAAGATTTCTCCCAATTTGGTGGGGGCAAATGGAGAGCAGGCTGGGTGGGGGGAGCATCTGAAAACATCAAGGAGGTTGTTTGGTCCAAAAGAATAACCCAACTGTTAGAGCAATTAGTACTTGATGTTCCTGAGAGAGGAGGAAGGCCTGAGAGCTTGACTCTAAGCATGGTCAACCTGCTTCCTGGACCAACAACAGAGTTTAGAAAGCATCAGTGTTCTAATTCATCTTTCCTTAGTACTCCACACACTCAGCATGAATCTGTCTCACTCATTTCTGCAATGCTTTCTGGCACTGGTTTTGAGAAACCCTAGGATATCTTCTATTATCTCTGAAGGACAGCACAAAAAGGCCCATACATACATACATACATATATATGTATGTATATACACACCCATAAAATTCTCCAATCAAAGGCAATTTAAATTCCTTTTTATTTTAAAATCAGGTGCCATGTTACACTTCAAAGACAGAGGAGAAGAGAGGCTGTGATATACAATATACGTATGTGCCCACTATTGAGTGGGTAGCTAGGTGGATAGGGTATCGGGCCTGGAGGCAGGAGGACCAGAATTCAAATCCCACCTCACACTAGCCGTGTGACCCTGGGTAAGTCATGTAACACTGTTTGCTTCAGTTTCCTCATTTGTAGAAATGAACTGGAGAAGGAAATGGCAGCTTTGTCAAGAAGACCCTAAATGGGGTCGTGAAGAGTCCAAAAACAAGTGAACAACAGCAACTCTGTGCCAACAGCACAACTGGACAACTGCTTCTCAGGCTTCTTTTGTACCTGCAGGAAACAGTGATGGTAATGATGATTTTTCTGCAAAGAATCATAAAATCTTAGAGCTGGAAGGGAACTGAAGCACCTTCTTCTTCAGTCCTCTCATTTCACAGATTAAAAAAACTAAAGTTCTGAGATGGAAAAGGACCATCCCAAGCTCAGAGAACTGGTTAGTGACCCAGTCAAGACTGGAATCCAGGTCTCTTGACTCTCATTCCTACCCTCCTTCCACTCTACTGTCTGCTTGCTCCTTGTTCAGAATAGTGGTAATTGTATTTCCATGGCACTTTACAATATTGTCTCTTTTGATCCTCATGACAACCCTGGGAGGTAGGCGCTAATATTATCCCCATTTTACAGATGAAGAAACTATGCCAAACAGAGGTTAAGTGACTTGTCAAGAGTCATACAGCTAGTAAGTTTCTGAGGCTGAATTTGAAGCTGGGTCTTTCTGACTCTAGGTCTGACACTCTATTCACTGAATCACCTAGCTGATGATTATACACACACACACACACACACACACACACCATATATATATATGTATACACACACACACACACACACACATATATACACATACATATACACAATGTATATGTATATACATGAATTTTCCCTATAAAAGGATGGATACACATCTACAGATTAATATATACATATATTATACATATCCTTTCTATGTAATCATATATATATACAGGTTAATATATGCATGTGCAATTATACATGTGTATAGAATGCATCCATATACACAAGATACACATATAATATATCTATATATAATACATATACATGCATGTATACCTGTATACATACACATATACATGATCTGCTCTCCATTTGCCCTCACCAAATTGTTAGAAATCTTAATGTCCACATTAGTTATGGATCTGGGATGTGTACATATACATTGCACATATACATTTACATATCACGTAAGCAGAAACTCTAACTAGAATGTAATTTATTAAAGCAATTCAAAAGAATGATTTTCCCCTTTACATAATCTTAGAGGCTGGCTAATCTAATCTGTACCCAGACAAGGATATACTACAATATACTTGACGAATGGTTATCCAGCTTTTTCTTAAAGAACTCAAATGAGGAAGAATCCACTAGTCCAATCCGAATCAATTCAATAAGCACTACAAATCACCTACTATGCACAAGATACTGTGCAGACAAAATGAAGAGCTGTCCTTGACCTCAAAGAACCGTCAGAGAGGGAAGCTGACGAGTCTATGCCGCCCTGCCTCACTCAAATCTAATTCCAGCGAAGTTCAAGACATCACCCTCACGATGTCATTGGTACTCTTCTAGAACTAAGGACGAACACAACAACATTTAACATGGGGGATTAAAGTGAACCTCAGGGCTCAGTATAGCAGAAATTCCTAGTCTCTAGCCCCACCCCATTTTATTTACATCTTTTATAGGTCAATATTTGAAAGTCTGCTCAGTGTTCACAAGTACCAATGAGAAGAGAAGCTGACAACAGCTCCATTCTCCTGGACATCATCCACTTCATTTGACAAAGCTCAGGCAATACACATCAACGTATATACACAGCTGAATAAATATAAAAGAAAGTAGAAAACTAAATCAGGATTATAACACTCTCATTTCCCAAGTGCATTCATTTGGTAATCTCATTTGATTATTATAACAACCTTGCAAATTGGGTGTAAAGTGTTCTGTCTCTTTAAGGCCCTTTTCCTAAGGAGCTGTTAATGATGAAAAGGGCAGGAAAAAAAATGATTTTGTATAAAGAAGAAAATTTCTATTAATTGTCAAAGGGTATAACTAGTGCCGTTGTTAAGGTGAACATTTTGATGTCTATTATGAAAAATTAATGTAAATTGCTAAAATACATGTACAAAGAAACAGCTTTCACATGGGAGATGGACCATTATGGAGAGAAAATCATCTGTTGTATAGATTTGAGGACTTGGATCATTGTTAATGTGGTGGAATAGTACCTTGCTAGTGCTGAGAGCAATTTTATGTTATAAAGAGTCAGAGAAAGATCCTTTATTTATTAAAAACTAAAAAAATGTGATTACAAAAAAATACAGTTTCAAGAGCTATACTAACTTGGTAGAGATCTTGGAGCTGAGGTATGAGGGACTTGGCTAATAATTTGCATTTATCTGTTTTACGATTACAGAGAATAAAGCAAGAAAAATTAGAATCACATGAAATAGAGTTACAGTTTAACAAAGACTACCCATATGATAGGGTTAATTTGGGGAGTTGTGATTTTTAAAATTAAAAGGTGAATCACAGAGTCAAGAAGATCTCATTTAAGCCAATGAACACAGCAAAAACAGGGCAGCATCTCGTAAGACAGCAACAGGAAAGGAAGAAGAACCTAAGAACTGGAGACACTGAAAAGGGGCAGAAAGGCAGCTCAGTTCAAATTATGGTGATTAGAAGCAGTCAACCTAAAGAAGGCTTTAACTGAGCAATTCCTGATGTGTTAGAAAGAGAATTGGTTTCACTGGACCAAGTGTTCCAGTGACTGCTATTGCCCTAAAGTTAGAGGAAGGCAAAAATTTTCATAAAGGTTTATTACTCTCTAATGTCATCAAATTGCAGAGGGGGCTTTGCAGCTGTTCTACAACCTGATGAGGGGTCCCATTCTGAGTACCATTCTCTTTGGATCCAAGTGAGCAAATAATTGGGTGGGCTACTCTGTACGTATATACCAGAGAGAAGTAGAAGGTTGAGCTGTACAGTTCTCTGGCTTAAAGAGAATGGCTATTTACTTTAAAAGGTAACACTTTCTAAGCTCCCTTTTAAGGTTGGTGATCAAACAAAAGTTCTAGGAAGGGCTCTATTCAAGTACAGAAGAGGATTTCCCTAGCTGAAGAATAATAAGGAGTCAAGCAATGAGCAGAGACAGTTTCCTAATGGTCCAAATATTCCTAAATGGAAAATCCAATAATATTAAAGTCTGGAGTCTAGAGTTCTGAGTTACACTAAGTACATGGGTTTTCTCCTCATGGCTTTTGCTGACAGATTCCTTTAAGTGTGTGCCCATAGTTTTTTTTTTTATATATGGAAGAAGAGCAGTATATGTGATCTGAGTTTATATGTGTATTGTGATATATTTTTAATTTGTGTATTTGCTTTAATATATTAATATCTATAATGTTATTTTGCCTCATAAAGTAAATGGTTTTGTTTAAGCTCTAAATGTGTTATTATTGTGAATAGCTTATTTTGTAAATATCACACACTGCATGGACAGGTTATCTTGTGACTGGTTGTATACATATACATTTAATATGCAATACATCGTATACAATACATTGAATATATGTATTGTATTGAATATACAATTGAATATTGAATATACAATACATTCTATACAATACATTGAATGGGAGCTCACCATTAGAGTGAAGAATCGGAGAAGTATAGTTTCCCTCAAAAGGGTTAGCACTTGAACCTTGAGAGAGTTTGAATGTTAACTGTGTGATTGATTTGCAACTATGAGAACCAATTGAAATGAGTGAGTGAAACCCAGAGAGAGGAGATTTTTCACACACACCTCAAATTTTGGGAAACCCCATCAAAAAAGGAACCACTATTTCTATCATTACCCAGGCATGGCAGATATTACATATTATCTCTCTTTGCAGATGAATAGATTAAGGTTGAGGAAGTTGTGACTTGCCCAAGGCCAAGAAGTCTGTACACTACAGACCTGGGATTAGGACCAAGGTCTCTGGAATCCTACTTAGTTCATCCTACTTTCTAGAACGACAGATAGTGTCTCTAAAAACAATATACTATGGGTGTAGACAAAGTTAGAGTAAGTACTGTTACATAACTGCATAATTCCTGAATGGAGTGAGTCTCTAAAAGGGACTTCCAATGTGGGAAGGAATAAGGCATAAAGATATTTAGGGTTCCATGAATCTAGAACGGAAGTCAGATTGGAAAGTTTCAGAATAGACAGTAGATATTAGAATAATCATTAGATGAGATTATCCAAAACCAAAATTCAAAGGGAGCTCCTAGGATCTTTCATGCTTACTTTTCTTCCCAGAGGGGTTGAAGAATTGGGAAACACAGAGGGGGTTCCAACCCATCCCTTCCATTCCATCTATGAACCCTATCTTCCTCATTCCTTGAAGATGCCACAAGACTAAGCAACCTTTCCCTGCATCACTTCCAGCTCATTCCCAACTTTGCCTCTGATTCCCAAATTCCCTGACACATAATAAGTGATAAATAAATGTTTAATATAAACAAAACATTTGTGATCAATCTCTTCTCTATACTTGTTCTCACTACATCTTTTTTAAAAGGAGAATAATTACTTTTAAACAGTTAACATGATTTTTTTTAACCTACATTTCAGCAACAACAAAATCTTTGGATTTTTAAAATTTTCTTTTTTTTCTTCTATTTTAAATTCTGAACTGTCTCTCTCCCTTCCTTCACATACCACACCAGAGATGCCACCATTTGATACAGATTTTATAAATAGATATAAAACCATACTATTGTACTTCTATTTATCAGTTCTTTCTCTGGAGGTGGATAGCATCTTCCTTCATGGGTCCTTTATAGTTGACTTGAATATTTATAGTACTCAGAATAACTTGGTTGTTCACAATTATTCTTCAAACAATAAAGTTTTTACTGTATATTGGGTTCTCTTGGTTCTACTCTACTTTTCATTATTTCATGCAAGAATTTCCATGTTTTTCTAAAATCAACAGTTCATCATTTAATCATATATTACAACTTATTTAGCTATTCCCCAATTAATGGGCATACCCTCAATTGCCAGTTCTTTGCCACCACAAAGAGAGCTGCTATAAATATTTGAGAACATATAGGTTCTTTTCCTTTTTCCCTGATCACCTTGGGAAATTGACCTAATAGTAGTATTGCTGGGTCAGACAGTCTACATAGTTTTATAACTCTTTTGGCATAATTCCAGATTTTTCTCTGAAATGGTTGGATAAGTTCCATTAATAGTTCCACCAACAGTATATTAATGTCCCAATTTTTTCATATCCCCTCCAGCATTTGTCATTTCCCCCTTCTAACATTTTAGCCAATCTGATAGGTGTGAGATATCTCAAAGTTGTTTTAATTTGCATTTCTCTAATCAATAATAATTTAGAACATTTTTTTCATGACTATAGTTTTTATTTCTTCATTGAAAAACAGCCTGTTCATATCCATTGACCATTTATCATTTGAGGAATGACTCATATTCTTATAAATTTGACAAAGTTTTCTATATATTTAAGATATGAGACCTTTCCACTAGAAACTGTATATAAAAACATCTCCCCAATTTTCTGCTTTCCTTCTTATGTTGGCTACATTGGTTTTATTTGTAGAAAATGTTTAAGTTTAATAAGGTCTAAATTATCCATTTTATATCTCACAATGCTCTCTATCTCTTGTTTATTTATAAAATCTTCTCCTATTCATGAGTCTGATAGGTAATGTGTTCCATGTTCTTCTAGTTTTCTTATGATATCTCCCTTTATATCTAGGTCTTGTATCCATTTTGACCTTATATTGGTAAATGGTAAGATATTGATCTATTCCAAATTTCTGCTAACCTACTTGCCAGGTTTCCAAACATTTTTTTTTTTTTACTAAATAGTAGTGAGTTCTTATCCCAAAAGTTTAAATCTTTGCATTTGTCAAATACAAGGTTAATATCATAATTTACTAGTGTGTGTTTTATGTCTACTCTGTTCTGCTGATCCACCTTTCTATTTCTTAGTCAGTACCAGATAGTTTTGATAATTACTGTTTTATGGTATAGTTTAAGATCTGGTAGTGCTAAACCTCCTTTCTTTATATTTAAGAAATTAATTCCTTTGATCTTTCTGAACTTTTGCTCTTCCAAATGAATTTTATTATTATTTTTTTCTTACCCAATAAAATATTTTTTGATAGTTTAATTGGGATGACATTGAATAAGTAGATTTGTTTAGGTAGAATTGTCATTTTTTATTATATTGGCTATGGCCACCCATGAATAATTAATATTTCTCCAAATGTATAAATCTGACTTTATATAAAAAGTGTTTTATAATTATGTTCATGTAACTACTGGGTTTTTCTTGGCACATATACTCCCAGGTATTTTATATAGTCTACAGTTATTTTAAATGGGGTAGCTCTAATTAATTCTCTTTCAGGGTTTTGTTGGTAATGCATAGAAATGCTGATGATTTATGTGGGTTTATTTTATATGCTGCTACTTTGCTAACATTATTGTTTCAACTAACTTTTTATTATCTCTAGGATTTCTCAAGTATATCATCATATCATCTGCAAAGAGAGATAGTTTTATTACCTCATTGCCCATTCCTTCACTTTCTTCTCTTACTGCTATTGCTAGCATTTCTAGTAAACATTGAAAAATATTGGTGGCAATGGGCATCCTTTTTTCACTCCTGATCTTATTGGGAAGGTTTCTAGCTTATTCCCATTACAAATAATGCTTGTTGATGGTTTTAAGTAGATACTTCTTAACATTTTAAGGAAAAAAAATCTATAGCTATGCTTTTCAGTGTTTTTAAAAGGAATAAATGTTGTATTTTATCAAAAGCTTTTTCTGCTTCTATTGATAAGATCATGTGATTTTGGTTACTTTTTTATTGATATAATCAATTACGTTAATAGTTTTCCTTATGTTAAACCTTTCCTGCATTCGTGGTATGAATCCAGTTAATTTTGTTCTTTTCAGCCTTTAGGTTCCCCAAACCAGTTTGAAATTGGATGGTTCTTGAGATTTTAAATGGAGCTGTTAGATGATCTTCCATTGTTCTGTAATAGACAGTGTCTTCTCAAATATCTGCACCCCATTCCTTGAGTGTCACTTCTTTTCGGGGTGTGCCAAAGTTGTGTATATCTGTTATTGCACTTCAGGCTCAAATGACTTATGACTGAACAACAGACTCACAGTGAACTCAGATAACCCTGATGCAAAACTGTGAAACCACTGAAATTTGCTTTGGCATTCTCTCACTTTATTTTTATGACTAAGTGCTGACACAGGCTTCTAATGCTTTCATGTTTGCTACTCCTGTTCCACCTTCCTTTGGTTGCCCCCATCCAAAACCTCACCCATGTCTTGTTGTTCTTGTTTGTCCTTCATTCGGGAAGAGGACCATAACGTCGAGGAGGTGATATCATGACAAGCAAGTGAATTGGATTTAAGTGAGGGAAGGCAGTGCAAAGATACCAGCCTCACTCTCTCCTCCAGTTCCCATATCTGCCCTGATTGTAGCTTCCAGGATTCACTGCAACCCCCACTCCCACACCCAAGCAATTCAAAATAATCTAATCCAGCAAACACCAAATTCCTTATCTACCATAAGTCTCATTATCCAGTGACCTTTGCTTAATACGTTATCTCCTGGCAAAGAGTCTGGCAAACTTATGACTTGAGCTCAAATTGAGGTTTTTAGTGCTTACTGGTTGAGTGAGCTTGATAAGCTCCATTCACCTAACCAGGTCTCAATTTTTTCAACGGTCAAATGGTAATAAGGGTTCTTGTATTACTTATTTCATAAGGTTGGTGAGGACAGCACTTTGCAAACCTCCAAGCGCTATAGAAATGTGTTTTGATGATTATTTTGATATTCTGATGATCCTACGCTTTAGTTGATGTGAGTAGTCCTTTTAATGACGCATATAGCAACCCATCCACAAACACTCATCCTCTCTGACTCATAATAATGTTCTTTCATAAACCTGCCCAACACACTCAATCATTTGACATTATCCATGATAGAGACCCAATATCACAAACTTTCGATACTGATGTTGTGTCTTTAATACTATCATGGAGACTTTGGAAGACTTTTCTGAAGGAGAGAGAATCCATGGTTTACTCTGTTAACAGAAATCCTAAAGAGAATTCAGTTCTAGAGAGCTCAGTTTGTTTTAAGGTTCTAGTAATTTTTAAGAAAGCGACTTTTCCCCAAGCATGGAAGTACCATTTGAGAAGACTGAGAGGCAAGAATAAAATGCAAGCATGTAAGTATGTGAACTATAGAGAAAGAAGATAGAATATGGGCAAGTAGCGGAGGAGTGAGGGAGGGCAGGGCAAAGGCATCAGCCTCACCAGCTGAGACCAGGCTAAACCAGCAAATGTAATATTTACAGTGGAGAATAGGGAATAAGGAAGTACTGTTAGCAGCTCTACTTTCCCAGAAAACAGAGGTGACTGTGAACACTATTGCAATTTCTATACTTCGTTTAAATGTTTATTTATATTTATTACTTGATCCTGCTAATAAATTACATGGCATTAAAAGTGACATTTGTAGTTGAAAATTGAGAGAGGGAAAGTAGCTCATGGAAAAAGACTAATGTCTACCCAGTTTACTTAGGGGTAGACATTGAATGGATTAGTGAGATTTGTAATTTTGGTAATTTCTGAGATTATTCAAGAGATTATTCAGTAGATTATTTTTGAACTCAGTGAAAGAAAATTTATGGGGATTTGTCAGTAGCAGACTATGGGATAGAGGTAGATTCATTGCCCCTGAGTACAGTGTTAATAGTCTAGCATCGCGACACGTAAATACTTCCACAAGTCTCCATATGTAGGAACTTCCAGTCAGGATTTCAAATTTTCCACTTTTCTTGGAATTCTCCCATAGGTATTCTTTCATTCATAAACAGCACACTATATTCTATGGGAGAGTAATGCAAAGTGTCTGTCATTGCTGCTTTTGTTTAATGCATTAAATGAAGTGTTTGTTAAGATGATGCTCATATGTGTGCGGTGTTGATTTAATGGATACTCTTTGCCTATTCATATACTTTTCAATTGATAGTATTGGTGCAACTTCCTCTATCTATACTAATACGTTCATTATTGTCTCTTAATGTTCTTCCCAGTGCTTTCTCAAAAACAATGAAGTCATCTAGGTACTCTAATACTTCCAAGAAATTCATGTCTCCATGTACTTTTTCTATAAGTCATTGGAAAGTGGCAGATGACTTCATGAAGCCTCAGAGCAATTAGTAAAATCTGGCTTATCCAATGAAAGTTATCTTTTTGAATTCCTCTGCTACAGTAATCTGATGGTATATATTGCATAAATCTAACACTGAGAACCAGGGACCACCTAACAGAGAAGTCCTAGCATGGTGAACTGGTCTATGTTAATTCCCTTGTTCAGTGTCTGATAATCTATATATAGTTATATCTATCCATTTTTCTTCCCTACCATTCTATGGTTGATGTTTGTGGGCTATTGGGCTCTATGATAATGCCATTGAATAGCAGTTCTTTCACATGGTTTCATTAAAGACAGAGGAACCTTTCTAGTGTTACCTCTCAGATGGGAGTCAGTAAGTAGAATTCTACATATTTTATGCATTGAGAAAATGACTGTCTTGTTTCTGAACTTCTGCCTCAACTGACCTTTCCATTATTTCCCCTCTGAAGAGTCTCCAATCAAATTTCCCAGGTTTCAGTTCTGGATCTCAAGGGTCAATGAGATAATAACTTACCCAGAAAAGTTTAGTATGTCCTAAATTTTTTTTTAAAAAGGACATTTGATGAACTGAATGATTTCAGGTATTTGTAACAAAAAGACCAGAACTCATTAGAAAATTCAATATAAAATATTGAGAAGAAATATGAGGAAAACATTAAAGATAAATTTTAAGACACTCATTAAGGTCAAACTGTTCACTTAAATGAAAATGTAATCAGTATTTTTTAAACTGTCATCATTACTAAAGTGATTTGAAAGAAAGGTTGGGGCTGAGTTATATGTGATGGGGGTGATTCTAAAACACAAAATTGAGTAGGAGAAGGTAAAAGGGAGCAATTATATTATAAAATGGGGTATGAAAGGAAGAAATAATACAGAGGAAACAAGTGGGGATGGAGGACTGGTAACCCTGAAATCTTTTTCTCATCTGGGTTGGAGAGGAAACAACATGTACATCTGGAAGGGTGTAGACATCTTCTGAACATGAAGAAAGGTGAGAAATCTGGGAGACAGAGTGGAGGAGATAAGATAATCTTGATGTTGAGTGTTGTCATTTTCTTGTAATCTCTATAAACTTCCATACAAGTTATATGAATGCTCAAGAGTAAGCAGTATTGGGTCCCAATTTACTTAAAATATACTATGTGTATATACTTTACTTACAATTTACCATACAATATACTATTAGTATTTTAAGTAGACTTGAATGAATTCTAAGGAATGCTAATCCTACAACAATATTTAGTGGATCTGAAATATGTCAGAGCCCCTGTATCCACCTTTACTGTTGACACCATTAACTCCCTTAGGAATCTTTAAGCTTGTTCTGATATATCCCCAATATGGGTACTCTTTGTCACTTGTTCCACAAAGCCCTAATCCTATAATACCTATAAAAGTATTTTCTCCTATATGTCTCAGAAAATGATTGAAATACAACTGTCACTTGTGATCCATTGTTCAGTATAGGAGTGTGTTCTACATTCTCAGTCTTCACCATCACTTCTGTGTGGTGTCCTGTGAGTCTGGCAGGTATGGATCCTTCAGGAACTGATGACTTCTCTGGAATTATGAGTGGTCATTGTGTTGAATAGGGTTCCTAAATCTTTCACAGTTTTTGTCTTTACAGTATTGTTATTATATGCATTGTTCTCTTGGTTTTGATCACTCTGATTTGTATCAGTTCATACGAATCTTCCCAGGTTTTTCTGAAATAATAGCCCATCATATTCATATACCATAATTTGTTCAGTCATTCCTTAATTGGTGGGTGCACTCTCAGAGACTATTCCTCATTTGCCTTAGTTTCCAATTCAGTTCAACTAACATTTACTAAATAATTACTGGACAGAGTACTGTGCTAGGTAATGGAAGCAGATATGAGATTTAGATAAGATATATTTTCTTCTCTCATGGAGCTTATAGTCTAGTTGGGAATATGACAAACATTCTGTAGGCTAAAATATACAAAAGTTCATCAGAGAGGTCCAAATAGTGAGGTTCAAGAGGTGAACAGCTCTTGACTGTGAGATCAGAGGAGGTTTCTGGAGAAGGCAGCACTTGAGTTGAACTTTAAAGACTGAGTAGGAATTCAATAGATAGATGATAGATATAAAGACAGAGAATAGATATTGTTAGATGCTGAAATAGATATAAATCTTTCAGTGTCTAGCTTAGTGCCTTGCCCATAATATTAAAATTAATAATAAGAATTAATAAATATCCATTGAATTGAATTAATCAACTATCAAGAGACTCACTTTTTGAACTTAGTCACATTCTCCCACTTAGTCTATGAATATCACCATCCTGGTTGCACCCTCCCCAATACTAACTCTCCTTTGAAATGTAAGCTAATGAGACCACCCCTTTCTGAAGCTGGAAAACGATTTCTCCTGTCATTTCTGTGATGGATATTCAGTGTTCTCAGCTGTCGTGAGTGTGGGGGCACCAGTCTGGACATAGCCTTCCCACTGGAGAAAACCAAAGACCTCCTCCACTTCGCAGGTCCCTGCATGCACAAGGAAGCCTGCTCAGGCAAAATGCATTGTCCCTTTCATCTTGTAACACATGGACAAATGATTAAGAGCACATGGAAAACAGCTCCACAGCTAAGCTAAAAGTCAGATGGGAATGAGGGAACAACTTGCACAGCTTTCAACTGACTCATGGCCAAATGTGGGACAGAATGTGAGGAAAATATGCCAAAATCGAGGGCAGATGGGGGAGGGTGAGGAGGTAACAGGGAATAGCTAGAAAGAATCATCCCTTGTATTTACCTCGATCAGCCTTTCTCCAGGGCACTCAATGGATGCTAGGGAAACCATACTGTTGATTCTCATAGTGATCCAATGAGGTAAGTAAAGGAAATATTAATATATCATTTTATGAAGGGTTTTCATTTAGATTTATATATTCAAGTTTTTATAAATAAAAAGTTGGCTCCACTATCTTGGCAATGCTCATATAGAAATGAAATATTATTAAAGTGTCTATAATGTAAATATTAACATATTATACATTTTTCCCACTTAAGGTGTAGAATTTAAATAATAATGTGGTGGTAGGAGACAAGCTGTGAAAAACATTAAAGGAAATTTGAAAGCAAAGCAAAACTTTCCAGTTAGCTTTGGCTTCTTCTTCTGTGAACCTGAAACTTGGCCCAGAATTGTCATAAGGTTGGTGAACCCTCAGCCAAATTTGGGGGAGTTTGGATCAGTTTGGTACAAACGTGAAACTCTAAGAAAGCTTTTATTTGCTGAGAATCACTAAAAGCAGATCCCAGTGGGTCATAAGGGCGTGAAATCTCCAGGCAAGAACATTTCCTCCTGTGCTGATCAAAGTTCCTGGTGGTATATCTATCTTAAAGATCTCCCTTCCCCCTGCCCTAGTCATTCAGAGTCATTCATTCACTCATTCTTTTGCTCAATTATACATTCAGCACAGTCAGGATTTGAACCCAGGTCCTCTGTCTCTAAGTCTAGTGGTCTTTCAGAATTCTATGAGTTAAAAACAGAGAGGTAGGACATTCTAGGTATAGGAAAAAGATACGTGAAAGCACAGAAACAGGAAAATTTGGGAATATTCAAAGGAGACAGAAAGTCTGGAGTGTGGATCATGCAGAAGGCAATACTATGGATAAAGCTTGCTTGAATCTCGTTCTCCCCCTCATACTCTGATCTCCTCCCATACCCGTTTTCTTGTCTTGTCTCACACTTAGCTGGACCTATGATTTTATTGGCATAAGGAACTCCTCTGACAAGAAATCTCTTCTTCCACTGTAGGTTAGTGACTCCTCTGTCATCTCTCATCTTAAAGAGTCATCTGCAGAACCAAGAGATTAAGTGACTCATGCAGGGTCACAGAGTGAGCAGATGTCAGTGTGGCACCTTTATATCAAGAGAAATAATGGCTACCATAACACTAGGGCACTATGTACTAATGCATAAATTGTAGAGCAATAGAATCAAAAGGATCAAAGCTCTAGAGTTGGAAAGGACTTTGGAGACCTTCTAGTCCAACTTCCTTGTTTCATAGATGAGGAAATGGGCTGAAAGAAATTAGGTGGGTTGACCAAAGTTATATGAATCATGGCTCAAGCTAGAATTTGTTTTTTGTTGTTGTTGTTTTTTGGAGGGGGGAAGATAAGGCAATTGGGGGTAAGTGACTTGCCCAAGGTCACATGGCTAGTAAGTATGTCAAAGTGTCTGAGGTCACATTTGAACTCAGGTCCTCCAGACTCCAGGGCGAGTGCACCACGTAGCTATTGACTGCACCACTTACCTGCCCCCCTCAAGCTAGAATTTGAACCCAGATCTTTTGACTCCAAGTGCAGTGGTCTTTCCACTATGTCATACATTTTCTTTTAGCCAATTTTTGCCTGGTCCTGATCAATCATTGTGTAGGATGCTATTATGTAGTTTTATTTGCCAAGAAATCATCATGAGGTTTCATTCCCTTCTGGTAACTTGTCCTAACTTTGGCTAAATCCATCTCTCTACATCCATCCACTCTTCTTAGCATGGACGCCTAATAGTAAGTGATTATGCAACACAAGAATCAGTAGATTCACTCAATGAATCTTTAACTAGAATATTCAAAAATAGTAGTCTAAGGAAAGATGGGCAGCTAGGTGGCATTATGGATAGAGTGCTGAGCCTGGAGTCAGTAAGATCTGAGTTCAAATCTATACACTTACTAGCTGTGTGACACTGGGCAAGTCACTTAACCCTCTTTGCCTCAGTTTCCTCATCTGTAAAATAAGCTGGAGAAGGAAATGGGAAACCACTCCAGTATCTTTGCCAAGAAAAACCCCAGATGGAGTCATGAAGAGTCAGGACTGAAGTGACTCTACAATAACTAGAGCAACAACAATGGAAGATAGGGGAACCATGGCTCACACGGAAGGAGAACAGCCATACCTTTCAACCTCGAGCTCCTTCTTCCCTAATTTGGTGAGCTACTCCTATTGACTCAATTCCTGGAAGAGATACTCACATTCAAAAAAAATTTTTTTTGCTTTTTTTTTTGGAGCGGGGTGGGGAGAGCAATTGGGGTTAAGTGACTTGCCCAAAGTCACAGGGCTAATAAGTGTTAAGTGTCTGAGGCCATATTTGAACTCAGGTCCTCCCGACTCCAGGGACAGTGCTCTATTCACTGCACCACCTAGCCACCCCTCACATTTTTAAAAAATGTATTTATCTATTTTTACAAGCATTTATAATCTTGGGTCCCATTGTGCCCCTCCCCACAATTGAGCAAAAATAAAAACAAAACCCTCCTTGTATGCATTCATAGTTCAGCAAAGCAAATTCTCACATTAGCCTTGTCTGGAAAATGTATGTATCTTTCAGTCAGTCATTGAACATTTATAAAGCAGTCACCATGTGCCAGGAACTGTGCTAAGTGCTAGAGACACAGAGAGATATGAAAGGCAGTTCCAGTTCTCAAGGAGTTCACAGTTGAATAGCAGAGGCAACATGAAACCAACTACACACAAACAAGCAATAAACAGAATAAATTAGGAATAGTTAACAGAGGGAAGGCACTAGAATTAATGGGCATTAAGAAAGGCTTCCTGTAGAAGGTGGGGTTTTATCTGGGATGTGAAGGAAGCCTGGGAAGCTAGAAGGGAGAACATTCCATGTGTGGGGGACAGCCAGTGAAAATGCCCAGAGTTGGGAGATGGAGAATCTTGTTCAAGGACCAGCAAGGAGGCCAATGTCTCTGGCTCTAAGAGTCCATGAGAGGGGGAAACGGGATTAAAAGGCCTAAAAAGGTGTAGGGGAGGGGAAGGGCAGGTTATGAAGGATTTTGAATGCTAAACAGAGCATTTTATATTTTGTCCTAGAAGCAATAGGGAGCCACTGAAGTTTACTGAGAATATGGTCAGACGTGCTCTTTAGAAAGATTATTCTGAAAGCTCAGTGGAGGCAGAGGTGGAATGAGGAAAGAGAATTGTGGCAGGAAGACCAAGCAGCAGGCCATTGCAATAGGCCAGTACTGAGGTGATGAAGGCCTGCGTTAGGGTAGTAGCAGTGTCAGGAGAGAAGGGGATTTTATTCGTCTGTGCATCCTCTACGATCCAACCATGCTGGTCTGATTGTCGTCCTCTGTATACAAGAAACATCACCTGCTCCTATGGCTGTTTATAAACACCTTGCTCAGAAAGGACTCCCTTCTCACTTTCACCTCTTTGCTTCCCTAACTTTCCCAACTCAGCTCAGATCTCCTCTTCCCCAATCCTCCCAGCTGCTAATGCCTTTCCCTCTGAGAACACCTTCTATCTCTTCTCCATTTACATTGCATGTACCTAGTTATTTGCCTCCGGTTTCCCTTGTTCCCTCAGAAGAACTGGGACTGTGTTTTTGCCTTTATCTGTCTTCTGATGCTTAGCACAGGGCCCGGAAAAACAGTTCAGTGTTTAATAAATGCTTAGTGACTGTCTAGAATTCATTCCCTCTTAACCTCCTTCAAGAGACACCCCAAGTATCACATTTTACACAAAACTTTCCTCATTTCCCCAGCTGCTAATGCTGTCTCTCCCTTTTATTCAACTCTTGTATTTATTCAGTATTTTTCTGTATGTGTTTATTTTATATACACTTTTATATGTACACATTGTCTCTCCTTGACAGAAAGTAAGGTCCTAAGAATAGGGATTCTTTCTTTATCTCTCTTTCTTTTTCTCCTTTCTTCCTCTTCCTTCTTTCCTTCCTTCCTTTCTTTTTCTTCCTTTCTTCCTTCCTTCCTTTCTTTTTCTTCCTTTCTTCCTTCCTTCCTTTCTTTCTTTCTTTCTCTTTCTTTCTTTCTTTCTTTCTTTCTTTCTTTCTTTCTTTCTTTCTTTCATATCCCCACCATCTAGCTCAGTGTCTGACACATAGAAGGTGCTGTGTGTGGACCAGGTGATTGATTCTGAAGCAAAAGGACAATAAAAGCATTCTACATGGTTCGGGAAAATGTTATCACAAGCCCTATACATAGAGTATTGGTTGAATTTTATTCCTTTCTGTCTTATTAAAATAAACTCAGTTTTATTGCTAAGCTGAGTATAAGATCTATAAAACACATACTTAGAGAATAAAAAGTAAGGTCTGTGGAAGTTATGAAGCTACCATAGTCATTTCCTGTTCTAAAGTCATGGAATCATACACTTTGGAAAGGACTTGGGATATCACCTACTGCTTATTTTACAGATGAGAAAACCCAGGTCTAGAGAAGTTGTGACTTACCCAAATTATTAGATGAGATAATTTGTAGAAAGCACTGTGCCTTGTGTGTGACATCATTTATTAGTGCTGTTATTACCCAGGTCACATAGCTAATTCATGGTCAGACTTGGTCTAGAACTCAGCTCTCCTGATTTTCTGGCCAAACATAAGAATTACAAGATATGTCACCTTACATCTCCATGTTTTTACAATGGTTTTCCTCTATGTCTGTAATACACTGCCTCCTCATCTTTGCTTCTTAGAATCCCATGATATAGCCCAGGCACCGCCTCACCTGGGAAGCTTTTTTAGGCAGTTCTAGTTGGTGCTGGAGCCTTCTCAAGATTGTTGTGTATGTATACCTACATAGTGTGTACATGCTGCATCTCCTCAGCCAAAAATAAGTTTCAGGAGGAGAGGATCTGTTTTATTTTTGTCTCTGAATCCCACAGTTCCTTGTATTTAGTAGGCACTTACCAAATGTTTGTTGAATGGAATGGTTTGTCTTTGTAAGTGCTGAAGTACTCTAATGCTTAGCAAGGGAGTAAAGATGCTGAATAGACATTTGTTGAATGAATTGAATTGCATGAATGATAAATTATAATCACAGAATCATGACATTTCAGTGCTGGAAGGAATCTCTGAAGTCATCTAGACCAACCCAAATCAAAGCAGTAATTCTTTCTACAATATGTGTGATAGCTGCTCTTCCAGGATCCAGTGATAGGACCTCATTTCCTTCTGATATAATCTGTCCCACATTTTGGGTTACCCTAAATATTAGGAGGGCATCTAGGTGGCCCAATGGAGAGGGTGTTAGGCCTAGAATCAGGAAGACTCATCTTCATGAGTTCAAATCTGACCTCAGACACTTACTAGCTGTATGACCCTGGGCAAGTTACTTAACCCTGTTTGCCTCAGTTTTCTCATCTGTAAAATAAACTGGAGAAGGAAATGCAAACCACTCCAGTAGTTTGTGAAGAAAACTTCTCATGAAGAGTTGGACATGACTGAAAATGACTTAAAAACAACAATAGATATTAGGTATTTTTCCCTTCTATCTTCTTGAAACTTGTATCCCTGCAACTTCTACTACCCTCTGGAGTTGAGAAGAACAAAATTAATACCTCTTAGACATGATAGCCCTTTCAAGTACTTAAAAATAACAACCAGTTTCACTTCTCTTCTTCAGACTAACATCTCCTAGTTTCTTCAACCAGTCCTTTATATGGCCTGTTCATCAATTTCTTCACCACCTTTTTTTTTAACAAGACCTATTGAGGGGTAGCAAAGTGGCGCAGTGAATAAAGCACCAATCCTGGAGTCAGGATGACCTGAGTTCAAATCCGACCTAAGACACTTAACACAAAAAAACTAGCCACGTGACCTACAGCAAGTCACTTAACCCCAATTGCCCTACCTTCCCCCCTCCAAAAAGCAACAAAAACAAAAACAAAAACAAAAAAATACCCAAGACCCACTGAGCTTTATTATGGTGACATTGCCCTGAAATTTCCTGAATGGAGATGAGAAAATTGAGTCTGGAGCTGTAGTCAGGCTGAGCCAACATAAAATCAATTGGTGCATAAACTTGGGGATCTTTTGTCCTGCCTGTTTGGAAAGGTCTTGGGGGGAGGCAGAGCCAAGATGGCGGCGTAGCAGCAGCAACATATCGCAGCTCTCACATAGCCACCCCAAAATACCCATAAAACAGGACTCTAAACCAATCCCAGAACTCCAAAACCCACACAAAGATACTTCCCACTAAAGTCAGCTCAGCTATGAGGAACCATATCAGCACTGGAACCGAAACCAGCCTGCCCTGAAGCCAAGGCTCTGCCCCGGGGGCGACTGGACGGGAGGAGTGGAGGAGCCTCTCAGGTGAGCAGATTAGCAGCAGCTGTGAGTGGGAATTGTGAAAGGGGGAGATAAGCAGTCCAGCAAAAGGCCTCCAGAGCAGAAAAGCGAAAGGCAGAGGTTTTGCACCTGCCTCTGCTTTGTAGCTTCCCGCCCACGGCCTGCAGACAGCAGGGGGACTTAGCGATTGTTTTCAGGCCAGTGCTCTCACGTTGAGCGGCCTGGATCCGGATCGCCATCTTGGGCCTCCATCTTGGAGTCTTTATTATCCAGTCTGCCGGAAGTATTTAGGAAGACTCCCAGCATCTTCCTGAGAGCTATGGCAGCTGGGAGGACC
>CM053583.1:334424352-334459209 GCA_028627135.1 Pseudochirops cupreus
TACCTATCAAAGATGAACTATTTACATGACAACATGGAAAAGTGACAATTGTGACTGTTGAAACTATTTTCAGTATGAGGATAGGGCAAGGGAATACAAATGTATATATACATATACATACACATAAATTTATATAAGAGGGAAAGGTCTTGGGGAAGCAGGGACTGGAATGGAAAGGGTTGAGCTACTATCCTCTTCCACTAGACCCTTGGGAGGGATCCCAATCCAGAATTCTTTCTGCCCCACATGAAGCCTATGAGCAGAGTTTCACCACCTTTTCAATGTACTCCAGACTTACTTGAAAACATTTCAACTAGAGGACTGCAGAGAACCCACAACTTAAAAGTTCTAGTAGCCCACCTGCCTCATGAGGCAAAAGACATTTGGGGCCTGCTGCTGCCACCATCATTACTTAATTCCTTGGGAAATTGAGGCCAATTTCTTGATTCCTTGAGGAAAAAATAAAATGGTGGAAAATGGTCAGCAGCAATGACTCTGGTGGAAGAAAGAGGTGGAAAACTCCCTTTTTCTCACTTTAGAAAAGTAATGGGAAACTGAGGTCTGAGAAACTAGCTCACCTGCCTTGAAGTATTTTTATGATAGTATACTATAGTATCACATTTGTATCACTCACAATTAAAAGTTGTTTTAGATAGGAAACAAAGTGACCAAAGGATACGCTGGGCTCCTTTCATATTGAGCCTTAAATAGAGTCATTAGGGATAGAAGCTCCTCTGTCTTAACATATTGGGTCCTAGAAAAAAAAATTCTTAATATGGAAAGTCAAAGTAAGTATCAGTCATACCCATTAATTACATACGTTTTATTAGCTTTGGTATAACAGTAAATACAGTGCACACAACATGCTACTTTATTACAGAAACAGGATTAGCACCAATCTGTGACTTCAGTTATGCAGAACCAGTATTCAGTATTGTCTTCTTTGTTGTAGTAAACAGTGTAAACATGAAGAGAAATGTACATAAACTCATTCCTTTCCAGCACCCTTGTGAAAGAAGCAGTGATTATTAAGTATTTCCAAGTCTATTTTTAACCAACATGGGCTGAAAATTCGTTTTTCAAAAGTAGTCAACAATCGCTAAAAATTACAAACCTATCTCCCTGTCTGTAGACATAGGATAGAAAGAAGGCCTGGATCTGTCATTTCTTTGGTATCGGGAACCCTTGTGGGAGGAAACTCCCTCTACAACGCACATCAGAATCATTGCAAATACAGTCTGAGAAACTTGCCTAGAGCATTGAGAAGTTAAATGACTTGTCTAGTTGTAGAGCCAGTATGTCAGAGGCCCAGCCTGGTCCCAAGCCATGTCACATTGTTTTTCTTGTTGACACAGAATGACAAAGTCCATTTTTATTTTTCCTAAGGCAGGGTTTAGGGTTAGGAAGAGTTATTTTATTTGGGGCTGTAATTCAAATCAAAGTCTGAGTTATCTGTAAACTTCTCCTGCTACCTCTCCTGGATACTCTAGAAGCTGCCACATTTCTCTCTCTTCCTCTCTCTTCCTCTTCCCTTTATTATTCCTCTATTCTACTCCTTCCACTATTGTTCTTCCTTTCCCACACCATCTCTGCCCAACCCTAGAGTGGGTACTATGGTGGTTAATAGAGCATACTTCATAAGGAATGGGGCTGGAGGGACTCGTGCCAAATATTCCTCCTTTCTCCCTATCTCAAGCCCAGTCCTGAGGAATAAAAGAAAGCAGTAATAAATTATGACCTACACCCAGTTTTTCCTTTTCTTCCAAATCTTATTACCACATCCTAACTCTGCCACTCTCTGGGTGCCTTTGGGCAAGTCACTTAAACTCCCTTTCCTCATCAAAAATCAGGAGTCTGAACTAGATAGTCTCTGACAGCCTTTCTGGGTCTAAATATGTGACCTTACAGTATGATTTCTTTTTAGACATTGCGTCTGAATTAATTGCATTGAAGTAATTTTAAACAGGAAATAAAAATCTTTTTTTATTATTAAATTAAATATCTGATAAGCAAAAAATTTAATGGGCACAGAAATAATTTTGTTTTTAAAAAATTGTTCTAATATTTATGGATACTATTGAAAACTAGCATGTTATATTATTTTGACAATATTCACAATTTCATTAACTATCATTTAAAATAACCACCGAAAACATGTGCAATAGAAACTGAACAAAGAGACTTTGCTGCCTATTCACATGGTCATATAGTTGGTACCTTATTTTCTAAATTCTTTCCATGGAATAATTCTTTAATTCCAAGTAAACAACACTAGCTCATGAATTCTGGGGTAGAGGAGAGATACAAAGAGATTTCCATCTCTTTGTAAATATATTCCTAATCCATTGAACATTCACTCCTCTTCATGTAGACACACTTCTTCCAACTACTTGACTCTTCACACAAAAAATACTTACTTCTGAAATTCCTTGTCTGATAGTCATTACTCCTCATATATCAGAAGATGGTGGACTGGGGGATGGTGCTTGTCAGAACCCAGTTTGATCAGATTCTCTTTCTAATAACAACTCAGATTAATACCATTGTGTCAGTGAATATTGGTCAAGAGAGTTGAGGCAGAAAATTGTCTGGGAGTTAGTGGATCTAGTATCTTTTTGGCAAACTATAAAAACAGTACAAAACTTCTAGTTGTAAAAATGATATTTTTATGGACAGAAATAGGGTTTGGGCCTATTATGTTTCTAGGTTACCGGAATGACCTGGTTTATGCACTGTCAGTTTATCTGTTATACCATTATTTTTTGTTTGTTTGTTTGTTTTGGAGGCAATTGGGGTTAAGTGACCTGCCCAAAGTCACAAGGCTGATAAGTGTCTCAAGTGTCTGAGGTCGGATTTGAACTCAGGTCCTCCTGACTCTAGGGCTGGTGTTCTATTCACTGCGCCACCTAGCCACCCCCTGATATATCATTCTTACCAAATTTAGCATGAATACATTAAATGAGCTTTAAAAATTTTTAATATTAAAATTATACTACTGAGGTAAATCATGTATTTTGTATTAATCATGAAAAGATAAAAAAAGAAACCTTTTTAGAGGCAAATTGGCTTTGGAATGAAATTCTCATGTTTTGAAACTTCTTTTAGAATCTCGGGAACAGAAGAATGTGGCAAAGAATTCCACTTTTTCCATCACCATTGACATATTTCACATTGAGGTTGTAGCCACATGTAGGTAGGTGCCTTGACATTCATAAATCCTATCCAATAGCATGTCTGGAACCAGGTCAGAACATTCTGGATTCATCATTGCATCAAGATTCCCTTCAGAGATCATGGGTAATTGGCAATATAATCTAGAAGGATATTGTGTTCAAGAGGGATCTTTGACTAACCTCGTATCCGCTAATAACCTATTCCAACTTTTCATTGGATGAGAAGGAGTAGGAATCATATCATTTATACTAATCTACTGACGCTATTCCCGGACGACTAAACCAAGCTACCTTGACATCCACTCGCCCCGGGGTATATTACGGCCAATGTTCATAGTCTATCTATTTTTTGAGGAAACAGCCTTTTTATCTGTCCAAAGGTCAGGTATGTCTTGCAGAAATGCCAATCAATTGGCACAAATATAAAAAAAGGGTTTATATGGGTTCAATTCCATTATAACCCTGCATTGGAAAACCAAACCATTATCTTGGAATGAATCAAAGCTAACCCTGCTTTCAAAAAACTGAACTGCTTGGGCATTACATGATGCACAA
Organism: Pseudochirops cupreus; assembly: GCA_028627135.1. Classification (NCBI taxonomy): domain Eukaryota; kingdom Metazoa; phylum Chordata; class Mammalia; order Diprotodontia; family Pseudocheiridae; genus Pseudochirops; species Pseudochirops cupreus. The sequence goes on from CM053583.1 coordinate 334,428,081, forward strand.
TCCTCCAAAGAGTTGGCAGACCAGTCCATTGATACCTATATGTTTATCTGAGCCCATATCCAGGATCAAATTAGCTCTGACTTTTCAGAGAAATGCATACATCATGACTCATCCCTTTACAGCCTTTCTTCTCAACTAGTATTCATTCCCCTGAGAACTGCCAGTTTTTAACCTATTGACCCCCACTCCCAGCCTCACCCTTAAAGGTAATAAAAGGATCCAACTCTCTCATTGTTTTTCAATTTTTGTCTGGCTAGTATAGTTGGTTTTACTGGAGTTCAATTGAGAGAGGCAGGTTTTTAGAAGAAACTTGCAATACAGGTTTCATGGTAGCCTCTCCTGAGATAATGGACAACGGAACCGTAAGCCAGACAGTAAGAGGATAAGAAGCCAGAACTGAGTGGGGACGGGAATATTACTACTTAAATAAGCAAAATTCTACATCTTATAAGTCTCTGAAGCCTTTGTTGGGGGTGGAATGGATATAAGTACAAGATAAGTTCAAAAGTGGTTTTTTCCTTGAGGGAAAAGCAGGGTAGGTAAAAAAGGAACAATTGAACAAACTTTGCAGTCACAATTCATTTCTGCAGACGTTTCTCCTAGTCCATGGGAAATAAATTTACTAAGTAAACCTTGGTGGTTGATTTTTTTCTTTGCTTTTTGGAGGGGGGAGCGCAGGGCAATTGGGATTAAGTGATTTGCCCAAAGTCATATGGCTAGTAAGTAGCCGTTGATTTTTTAAACATATAAATTCACAAACACTGCAAATCATATTGAAAAAGAATCAGTTTGTGAAGGAGCTCTGGTGGACGTCTCCAATGTCACTTGTATTTATAGTTTCCTGGCACACACGTAGCTGTGAGCTTTACCCTTTCTGCAGTCTTTAGCTTGCCACTTTCCTCTTCTTTTTACCAAGACACAGTTCTTTCTTTTCTTTAAATGTGAGGGGGCCCCTCTCCTCCAGTTTGTGAAGGTTACAGGTTCACCTCCATCCCATTCCCAGCGACCAGCATTCTCTTGGTCATTCAAACCTACCATGAAACAAAGAAATTTGTCAAATTTATTCATTCTTCTTGGGACAGATACTTTTCTAGATCATTGTCCTAAGTTTATTGTATAGATTATATGCAAAAGAGTGTGTTGAGGCCTGAACCACAGACCAAAGGTACTTCTTATACTTTGTTAGAAACTTTTTTTTATTGCATATAGCATGTGGAACCCACTTTGGTTTCTTCAATTTTATCTATGAATGGTAGTGATGGCTTTCAAATGGAAAGTCTATTTCATGACCTATCATGTTTCTTTTTTGATTACACCTTGAAGTGCTATTTCAACACGACTCCCCAAAATCTTGGATTCAAGTCCCTATTCTCCCACTCATTAGTTTTGGGACTATGGGAAATTCTTTCACCTTCTGGGTTCTATGTTTCTTCTTCAGTAAAATGGGAGTAACAGTATCTGTACTTGAGTTGTAATGGAAGCATTTTATAAACCTCATATCACTAGAGAAATGTGGGTTCAGAAGCAGGAGACCCTTTGGACGTACTGAATTTGCAGTTTAGTGGACATAAGAATTTCTCAGTTTTAAAAGCTCAGTTCTTATACATGGAAAGCTGTATGAGTACATGGAGAATTTTAGCACTAAAAGGGTCATTTGAAATTCCTTAGAATCAAAAGAATGAAAGCTTGAGACTTAGAAATCATTTAATATGACCATCTCATCTCACAGAGGAGGAAACAAAGGGCCAGAAGAACAAAATTACTTGTCCCAGGTTGAGTTAGTGGCAGAACAGGCAGAAACCAGGAGTCTCCATACGTCTTTCTTGACCAATCCTCTCAGCCTCCTCACAACAAATGATGCCTTTGCTACCATATTCCAGAAGCCTTTCCACTTCCCCACCCAGTAAATTTCATGGCACAGTCAAAGTGAATATTTACATCTTTTGCTCTATGGAAATCACACTTTTTCCAAGGAATTTTATAAAGACGATTATTCTACTTTTCTGATCAGGAAGAAGAGGTCAGTCAATTGTAGACTACAGATTAGATTAATTTGTCCATAGATGGTATCCTTTTCCTTCTCTACCTATTAAGAAGTGATGCTATAATATCATCACTTACTATAGTTATACCAGTTCAAATGAACCCATGGATACTTGCCTATCCAGAATGACTTTCTTCCACTGAAGTCCCATAGCCACTGCATATGCTGTTTTGTAAACACACTTGCTAGGTTGCCTTGATGTCTAGACTCAAACAAAAGGAAATGAAAGAATCAGAACCAAAGAGTCAACATTTCTTAGGGAAAAGACATATTTCTGTTAACATGGAATATGTGAGCGAAAGTGATGGAAAAAAATCTATTTGAAGCTCTTTCCAGGTGTTTTAATATTAAATGTTCTCTCCAGCTGTGGTGGTGACAGGGATGAGGTCTTCACATTTAATATATTTTATTACTGAATCTATGCTTTTAAAACAAAATGACTGTTCAACAGATTCTTTTAAAATATCTGGAAAATCAGAAACCAGAAAGTACATGTTTACATTAATTATTTAAAGGCAAGACAATACCACTTATTTAAGAAATTCATCAGCAAACTGAAATGGTGAATTGGCAACTGTTCAGTTAATCTGATCAACTTCACAACCAGACCCAGTCATTAAGATGCCTCTTCCACTCCCCTTACAAAAAAGAAAATCTCTTTGGGCTCTGAATATGCCATTTTATTGTATATACGTGTGTGTGTGTGTGTGTGTGTGTGTGTGTGTGTGTGTAACAATAACTGAATAACTGTCAAATCTCCAGTGCCATTGATCCTATATAAACAAAGCCCCAAACAAACCTTTATTTTCTGTTAGAGATTACAAGCCCTCATTTCCACAGTAAAACCTCAGCTCTCTGGATCTCCAAGGTAAGGAATAATTTTGAAGAGCTGAGGATTTACTCATTTAAGTGCCAAAACATTTTTTAATATAACCATTTTGGATGGGAGCCTTTTGAAAATATATTAGACATATCTCTGTTTCTTAAACAAAGTATACTAAACATAGCTTAACTTTTTCTCAATGAGTCAAGGTCATTTTTATGAACATTAATATTTAACTATTGTGTAATACAGACATGACATCAGATTAGTTAAGTGTTTAGGCCTCTTTACCACTACACTAAATTACTCTAGAATGGGAGTTCTTAGCCTTTTTTATGTCATGGACCTCTTTGGCAGTCTAGAGAAGTCTATGGACCCCTTCTCAGAATGTTTTTAAACATAGAAAATAAGATACATAGAATTAAAAAGAAAGCAATTACATTGACGTAAGGATGTAATTCCCCCTCCCCCCATCTAATTTCTGGGATCCCTGAGGGTTTATGGACCCTAGTTAAGAACCCCTACAGTAGAGAGTCATGTTCTCTAATTTCTTGTGTTTGCTTTGTTGTAATTTCTGTATATGCTTCCCGTCTATCTGATGTCACTTCTTGACGTAATTAGTCCAACATTCTTGTGTGAAGTAGGCGTCTCTCTTCTAATATACTGTGGTGTTGGAAGTCAGTATCCATGCTTCCTAGAATTGTGTCCAAAATGAAAGCAACTAGGTCCAGAGAAAGGGCATTTTCCCATAAGTAAAATGTATAAATTTGTGAATAGGGACTTTGTGAATGCTATGTGGGTTGCTCCAAAGCTTTTTAAATTCACTTTCTGGTACTCTCTTTGTCCCTAAAAGGAAATATTGCTAGATTCTTTAAGTCCTGCAGAAATGATGTACAATTCTTCTTTGTGTCCACTTCAGTGGACCATGATATCATTGATGAGAGTATTTCCTCTCCTATACATATCCGTAGTTATTCATCCTGTATAATTCATTAAAAGCACAGTACACAATTCTCAAAAGCAATTCAGTTCACTCTCTTTATTCTAATCAATCCTTAGACAAATTTATTGTCTTTCTGTAGCACCTGTCCAATATATAATACATGTAATGAGGTATTAACTTAATGAACTAGCTATACCAAGGACTACCATAGTTTGTACAATGGGCATTACTCATTTTTTTAACAAATTTTTTAAACATTTTTAACAAAATGTAATATATTTTTTAACAAAAATTTTTTTTAACAAACTTTTGAGTTACATTAGATCTTACTGAGGAAGTTCCATGATATTCTGTGGCTTAACACAATCAGTGGTGCAATGATGTCCCCAACTAGGGGCACCTGGAGGACATTACCATGTTGTTGTTGTTTTTTAATTTTTGGAGAGGGGAAGGCAAGGCAATTAGGTTTAAGTGACTTGCCCAAGGTCACATGGCTAGTAAGTGTTAAGTGTCTGAGGCTGCATTTGAACTCAGGTCCTCCTGGCTCCAAGGCCAGTGCTCTATTCACTGCGTCACCTAGTCGCCCCATGGACATTATTGTCTTGATGGACTCCCATCTCTTTGAGCAGGTGCTCCTGTGTACAAACACAGACTCCAACACACACACACCTTTTTAGACAGTTCTGTGTATGCAAGGTTTCCACATTACAATATCCAAACAAAAGAAATAAGATCAATGCAAGGTATTACTCTGATGATGATGGTGAGGAGGATGATGATGATGATATTAGTTCCATGAGGCCTATTAAGGTCAGGGCAATCACAAGCCTTCATTTAAGTAGACCTCTCTGGGCAGCAATTTCCTGAATTATGAAATAGGAGTATTGAACTAGATGACCTTGAAGGTTTTTCATTTCAGATATGAAAGAACTGCAATGCCTCATTGTTGTAAAATTTGGAGGCAAGCACAGATTATTGAAGGCTATGGCCATGGAAGGCATGATCTGGCAGATGCTGCCTAGCAGGAGAGATTTCAAGAAGGGTCCACGAATGAACTATGTGGGAGGGTCAGCCTAGGTTCAGAAAAATTCCTCCTACCTCGCCACAATGATGGCCAAGCCAAGGAAGCTCATCATTACCTTAGCCACAAGGTAATAAATTGTTTTGACTACAGTAGTTCACAATGACCATCTACTTAAGCATAGAGAGGTTATAATCTTCTTTGGTGGAGGGATGACTCATGCTGTTGAAATGAAAGGTGTTTTAAAACCACACTTGCAGTCATAATAGATTGATAGCTATTATCTAAAGATATTAGAGAAGTATTATCTATCTATTACTCTCTAGATAGCAAAGCAGCTATTTGTGAAAAATAAAATTGTTCTGTAGAGGATGGGTTGATAAACAGATTAACCACAGTCTCTATGTAGACCTGCAGGAAATGACCAGATAAGATTACAGTATGTAAATCCAAGCAATTCCTAATTCAGGACTCTGGCTCTAGTATCCTTCCCATATGACAAATGTGTGATAAGAAACTGAAATGGAGAAAAAAAAAGTAGTAGAAGCCAAGGGTTGAACTGCATTAACAAACTAGTTAGTGTCAAAAGTTAAAGTAGGGCTTCCCGATTCTGCTGAAACTTGAGCACTACATGGCTCCTCGAGGCAAGGCCCTCCATGTACCCACATCTTAAGAGAAAGAAATCGAGAGGAAATACATTCTGGTACCTAAAAACCTCCACTGGACCAGAATCTTAAGATAGAAAATATACACTCTAACATCTGAGAAAGATAGTCACAATATTCTATATTTCTAGTTGGAAGGGGTTATTGACATTATATAGTCTAACACTCTCATTTTACAGATGAAGACACTGAAACCTGAAGCAAGTTAAGCAATTTACCTAAAGTCATAGGATTTAAAATCAGGTATTCTTTACTCCAAGTCCATCAATCTATCCATCCACTGTGACATCTAGTTTCTTATATACAAATTTTATTCCAATGAAGTTGACAGAGGATCAGTCATCAGGATTTAATTAGGTTAGCAGGACAATTGAGAAAATTATTTCATAACTTAGTTCAATATTTCAAGGACCTGTGGGTTAGGTGTGAATATTCTTTGAACAGATAAAAATCATAACTCTTCTACGTATGAGTGTGCTGGTAAACATTTAATAACCAGTTCTCAGGGAAGGGGGATTGGGGGAGGATAGATAGATGGATGGATATACATATATATATATATATATATATACATATATATATATATATATATATATATTCATAGCACATTTTAAAGTATAATCTGTATTATTAACAGTTTTCTATTACTTTCTCAAGTTTAAATAATCAACAAAATAAGAAATAAGCTTTGATTTTTATGCTTCCTGATTTCTGAAGTGTAAATGCTTATGCTACAAATTTAACAAACGGTGTAATGCTGGCTCCAGTACACCCTTTGTGCTAAGCCTTAACAGATAGCATATGGGAGTTGTGGAAGTTGAAAGATTCAGTGCCTTGTAGCAGGCCTTTCCAATCTGACCTAGGTTGGTCCTCAGATACCAATCATCCTGTGTCCACTGGGCTAGTCCTCAAAGCCTTTCTAGCTTTACAGGATTTTCTAGCTGACCTAAGCTTTGAGAACTGACATTTACTTTCACAGAGCCCCATTGGAGGAGGACTTTCACGGAGGATTGATACTATAAAATGATGTATATTTGTCACAAGGGTTTGAGGATATGAATGTATAGCATGAGCAAATAAAATAACAAATTTATGGTTTCACTCTTTCAATATATTGATTGAGTATATACAAGGTCTGATGAGTAGTACTGTGTGGTATAAGGAAAGAATGAGCCATTTGCCCAAGGATTTTTAGTTTATTAGAAGACTGTGTATGTGTGTGTCTGTGTATGTATTTCTGTGTGAGTGTATGTGTGTGTGTGTCTGTGTGTGTGTGTAATCACAAATGCAAGGCACTATGTGATTAGTGCTTTAAAGAAAAGAAACCTTCGGGGTGGCTAGGTGGCACAGTGAACAGAGCACTGGCCCTGGAATCAGGAGGACCTGAGTTCAAATGCAGCCTCAGACGCTTAACATGAAACTAGCTGGGTGACCTTGGGCAAGTCACTTAACCCCAATTGCCCTACCTTCACCACTCCAAAAAAAGCAAAAAAAAAAAAAAAAAAGAAACCTTCTTGGGCTTTATATAGGCCTAAAAGAATGAGCAATATTTCCATAGTCAGAGATGAGGAAGAAGAGTCTACACATAGGAGAGAAATCATAAGTAACTACCACTTACTCCAAGAATTCTTCCTGGATTTCATTTTTCCCCCTCCAAGATGAGAGTGATTCCTCCTTCCTGGCATTTGTCATAAAAGTTTTGCATGCCAAAGTTTTTCTTTTACCTTTCATTCCTTATACCCTTATGCACCCTTGCATTTCCCCATCTATCCAAGTAGAATGTAAACTCTCTGAAGACAGGGATTATGTAATTTTTCACCTTCATATATCCAGTCTGAAGTAATGCTCCGTTGGAGTTCTGGAGTATATCCAATACTTGGGAGTTTGTACACACATTAAACATTTAATAAACTTTCATTGAATTGAATTGTTGAAAGTGCAGGATGTGTTTAGGGAAGTATGAATAGCCCACAGGGTTCATACTAGGACTTGTTGAAATTAGGCTATAGAGGCAGATTGCAATCAGATAATGGAGGACACTTAATGCTATTTATTTGTTGTGCAAATGTATTATATAGGTAAGTAAACAGTGAATCTGCATGGGTTCCTTTTGTAGGTGCTTAAAATTAAGTTGTGGTGAGATGGAGAGACTAGAGAAGAATCAAGAGCAATAACAGAGCCACAGATTTACAACTCAGATATGTGTGTGTGTGTGTGTGTGTGTGTGTGTGTGTGAAATATAATACAAATGAAGGTCTGTATAAATAGCCCAATGTAGGAGTGAGAAAAATAACAAGGCAAACAGTCAGGACTTTAGTGGAGAAGTGAGAAAATAACTAAGGACCTAGCTGACTGACTGCCTTCTCATGGTGTGGCTGGGGGTGACCCTGGGTTCTTGAGAAGGATGCCACAAGAGCACACTTGGAGAGCAGGTTCCATCCAGCTGGAAAAGCTCTGAGTACAAGCCACAACGGACTTTGTTTATGTTACCCAGGGACAAGCCTAGCGAAGTTAGGAGAGGCTGATCATCTATTTGGCCTCAGCAGCTCTCAAAGACCATCTGCTAATTTGTAGAGCAGCTGTATCTGCACTGTTGAAGGGGAAAATACTCACACCTATGAAATCTCAGATCCTAAAAACATCCTTAAAATCCTAACAGAATCTTGATCCTAAATCCTTCCACTATTATAATAGCCACAAAGCTTCAAAGTTTCATTACCTTATGCATCCTAGAGGTAGTTGATAAATATGGTGAAATTAAGCACATTTATTCATTCAGTGAACAAAGAGATACTAAGGCCTAGAGTGTACAGAGCATTGTGCTGAACATCGGTTTGGGAGGGAGATTTTTAAGTTTAGATAATACACTGTTCTTCCCCTTATGGAATGTACAATCTAGCAATATTTCATTTTTAAGGTCCAAACAAAAATCACCAGATCTGTGATTTGTGAATTCCATGAGGGTAGGGATTGTCTTTTCTCCTTTTGTATTCCTAGCATTCAGCACAGTACTTGACATATAGTAGACACTTGATAAATGTTGATTCCAATGATGTAGGAAATCCCTGGTGAGTAAACTCCATCTGCTAATGTAGCTGGTCATCTGCTCTGCCACTTAAAGTCTTAGATAGTTTTGTCTGAGACACTGAAAATTTAAGTGACTCATCCAGAGTCCTACAGCCAGTGTGAGTATTTAGTATATAGATTATAGCACATTGAGGAGAATATTTGTTATTTCATAAATTATAGGTCAGTAGGACCACTGGATCAAAGATCTACAGTGAGAAGGAAGCTCAGAGACCTTTTAGTCCAATCTCCTCATTTTACAGATAGGGAAACTGAGGCCCAGAAAGGTTAAGTTACTTGCCCAAGACTACTCATGCAGCAAGTGACAGTGTGAGGAGTTGAACCCAGAGCTTTGGGGATATTTCGCTGTACTACAATGCCTGTCTGAAAAATAAGAATTTATCTTGTTGACTCCTTATAGTACGCCAGAAAATCCCAGGTGCCCTTTCATTTCTATAATTCTCATAATTGCCCAAGGAGCAGCTGCAGCATTTGTTGTCTAGTTTGGGAGGGCTGCCACCAAACCTTCTCCTTTACAGCATTATGCCACAACACTCTCAATCATTCAGTCCGTAAGTGAACTAGCACCTATTAAGAACCTACTACATGTCAGATACTGTGATTAAATGCTGAGGATACAAATAAGGCAAAAAAGAATCCCTGCTCTCAAGCAGCTCACAGTTCGCTGCGAGAGACAGCATGTAAATAAAGATGTGCAAGCAAGCCATATACTGGGGTATAAGCTGGGGTAATCTCAGAGGGAAGGGGGAGGGAGAATAAGCATTTATATGGCACCTACTATGCGCTTAATGCTTTGTACAGATATTATCTTATTTGAATCTCACAACAACCCTGTTGTCAGAGAGGAGAAGGGAGAGTGTTCCACCCAGCCAAGTTGGGGAGGGGGTGTTGATGGACAACCACTGAAAATGCCTGGAGATAAGAGATGGGGTGCCGTGTCCAAGGACCAGCAAGGAGACCAGTGTCACAGCATCACAGAGTATACAGAGGGAAGTAATGTATAAGACTGGCCAAGTGGAAAGAAAATTGAAGGCAGTTTTCAGATTTTCACAAAGAGTCTCACTGAGCTTGATGAAGTGAGGAAAAAGAGCTAGGACACTTTTCCTCCCTGTTTATAAATGGAAAAACAAAATTAATGTTTTATTCCTCTTTTAGCAACAAGTGCCAGAAGGATATATATTTAAACATTTTGGGGGGTTCACTTCAACCTACCTCCTTGGCAATAATCAGGCAACTCAGAAGCCTCCTTTTGCTAGGGCTTGGCTGATAGGTGGGACATGAAAGAAAATTTAATGAGGGGCTGTTCATCCTGCCCAATCATTCCCAGAAGTCATAGCTAACAGGATGAGAGACTGGCTACGTTCCTCTTCCCAGAGTGTCCAGAGTGGACAAGAGAGCCAATAACACTTCATACTTCCAAAGATCTGTGGTTTTGAAGGTGTGAGTGTTCCCTTTTCTGGTACAGATCACATTCCTTTAGGAGTTGCTGTGCAAATGGACCAGGGCTTGCATTTTGCTTACAAAGCCTTCTAGAGCCCAGAGTACTCTCCATGCCACAGAGTATCAGAAAGAGCTAGGGAAGCATCCCTTCATAGAAAGTTCTCAATGGCACTGAAACACTTTTGCATTTCTTAAGTGGGTCCCACACAATCTGATGGTCATAGAATCATATACCTAGAGCTGGAAGGTCCTCAGGAGCCCTTGACTCCAAACCCTTCATTTTATAGATGAGGACACTGTGGCTGGGGGCAACACTTGCAATCATCAGAGGTGGGATTTGAACCCAGTTCCCAAGACAACAGACACTAGTTAGGGCTCTTTATAATGTTCTGTAGCATTCTTATTTCAACAACATCAGGTACCTGCTTTCTGCATTGCCACAGGCTTGATGCTACAAGTCTTTCATTATCATCTGATTGAGTCCTACCTAGTAAAACAGGAGCCTGTAAGGCTGATGACCTAGAAAAATCTCCTTCTGTACCCACTTGCCCAGAATGGTTGGGGGTAAGGAATGAAGGTTGCCACAGAGGAGGAACTGTCAAGATAGCCAACGGTTGGTATCCCAGTACATGAACCTAAGGGTCACTTCACATCCAATTAGTTCTCAGGCCATTATAGTGACCTTTGATCTACAGTATGGTTTTCAGAAGTCCTCTGAGAGCAAAGGGAAAATTATGACTTTCATTCATCTGCACCCCCTCCACTTCCTTCCCCCCCAAAAAATCCAGGGCTAAAACACCGCATATACACACAAATAAATGATACATAAAAGGAAAACTGAATAAAGAAATAAAAGTCAAAATGTGAAAGATGATCTCTTACTGTTCCCTGCAAGCTTGAGCAGCTGCATTCCAGGTGACCTTTTGCTCTGTAATCAAGGAGTAGCAATGGTTGTTTTGATGGCTCCATCCAATGGGACAGGTTCTTTCGTTCCCTTCCTGAAATGAAGTGGTCAGTGTAAATGCAGCCATGCCCTTTACAATCTATGATCATCTCTCGGCAGGAGGAAAGCCCCCTGCTCATTTATTTATTTAAATAGTAGACAGTATACTAATTCCTCACCTTTAGAAAGAGTAGCTTTCTGCAAAAACAGCATCAAATTCGCCCATTTCTTATAGGTTATAGCTTTTCTCCTCTGGTTGTTTTTTTTTTTATCACCAATATAGATCTAAATGTGTATTGAATCAATTAATGAGTGAATTACTGAAAAACAATTTAGGGGAAGTATTTTTCCCACTGGAACACATGGTCTTTTTCTAAAAAACCTGATTAATTTAACTTGGTTACCTTTTGCATGCAACTTTCTCCAAAAACCTGCTAAGGCAATCTTCACTCTGGTCCTCACAGGGGATTTTGTTCTGCATCTGACAGACTGTTTGTGTAAGAGTGTGCTTTATTATTGTAGCTGTGTGTTATTCCTTCTCTAAGTACAGGTGGGCAGAAATCATACTTCATTCAACCTTCCTGGCTTCCCCAGTGCCTATCACAGTGCTTGGCATATGGTGAGTTTTTAATGAATGTTTGTTAAATGAATGAATGGTCACATAATCCTTGACACTAAATGTTGACACTGTCTACCATATTAATGCCCTTCCCTGTACCCCCTCCTATCCCTATCAAGCACCAACTTCCAAAGCAAATTTAAGCCAGAACATGCTTCAGCTAAGCATGCATCCTACCTTGTCTGTTGGACTCCAAGGCTTCCATGAAGTTCCATTGCAATGATATAATTTTTGGAGGCTTTCCTCAAAATGAAAGAGTCCCTTTAATGCTAACGTGCAGTTCTTTGGAAAGGATGGTGACTGGTCCTATGAAAACAAAAGAAGGTGGGAATGGACTTAGGTCTAAGACCATTACTTTAAAAGACCATAAGACATCAATCCTCCCTCTGGTTTGTATGCCTTTATGTTAAATAAACTGCCCCAAATCTTGGGACCAGTCCCGAATCTTACAGGTGTCAATGACTTAATAGTTTGTGGGAAGCTTAAGGAAGAGTCACAGATGATTCCTACCTGACTGGGAGAGAGTAAATAGGGCATTTGTTCCATCTTATCTTCCTGTAGTGGTTCTATTTTCCTGCTTTTCTTTTGTGGTCTCTGATTAACGATTGTCACTCTGGGCTTCTCCATGTTTATTGTAGATCTCTCGTCTTCCACTCTTAGAGCAACCATACCATGGTACTTAACATTAAGACAGAAACAACACAATTCAGACAAAACAAAAAAACCAGTTACTTTTTATTCAGTTAAAAAAAACCAAAACAGTCCATTAAAAAAATTCTGACTACTAAACACTACAAGATAAAACTAAAAAAAAGTCCTTCAAGAAAATGCATCTAGACTAGACAAAAGAAAGGAAATGATTGTTTCATGAAACAATCTCTACTCCTAAGTATAATCATACCATCACATATGACATATAACCAACTATATAGAATAGAATAATTCTTTCAGAGAATTCTTACTCTAAAAATGATGTCTGTTCCATTTCTATAAACAGATGATGGGTGAACCTAAAAAGAACAGAGAGTAAAATAACATTAGACTTTTCTTTCCAGTGGCATAAAATAGTTGGTTGGGACAATAACTATTTTTAGAGTTATAGGAGTAATAAGAAGCATTAGACATTGGTTAGTACAACTGCCTTATTTGAAAGATGATGGAATGGAGATCCATGGGAGGTAACTGACTCACCCAAGAGGTAAGTCACTCAACAAGAGGTAAATCAATCACCATTACTGGGAGAAGAGAAAGACTTGAAGCCCAAAGCTGGGAATGACATATCACTTTGACAAGGACAGTACTATGCCAAGTGTAGAATATTAGGCAACTCTTAAAAACCACCCCCATAAGATTCAGAATATCTCATCTGCTTGTTTCAAGACAGTTCAGAATATTCTGGTTATTCTGACAAATCCTATCAACAACATCCCAGAGGACTGTCCATACTTCTAAGTTGCTTGGTTCTTACTGTTTTGCCATTTCCTACTGTCCTAAGTCTTTTCCTGGGAATATCAGTTAAGTCAAAGTCCTGGAGCTTGTCCCCTCTGCTGGGTGTTATTCCCTCTTTGAACAATGAAGTATGTCTTCCTTCCAAATGGATCCCATCAAGAATGGAGGGTGACGATGAACCTGGGGAAAATGGGAGCCATGCGTCTTTCCCCCATGAGTTATGCTTGTTTGGGCCAGAGGAATGTGAATGGTGGCACCGACCTGAAATCACACAAGATGGCAGATGGTCAGTTTTGTTCATTTTACATAAGCAGATGACTGATCTCATGGAACAGCTTATCACTAAAAGTAGATGGATGAATTTTCTACCAGATGTTACCTTTTTGTCATTTGCCAGTAACTCCTTCCTTTTCCATCAGTTTCTCTACAGGAGAGCTGTGCACTTCAGCACATGGAAAATGTGACTAGCCAATAGTAAGAATGATTTCACAAGTCATATAGGAAAACTGGTTTCAATTCTTTAAGTTCACTCCTCTAAGAATCTGGAAAAACTTCCATCTCTCCTTATAGTTAAAGTATTTCTGGAGAGCTCTTTTGGTTCATTGTCATTCCAAAGACAATGTGTAACACTGACACTCCTCCCTGATGCTGTACAACAGAAACAGAGGTTGCTTAAAGATTTTGTAAGAGCATGAAACCATTCCTTTATGTATGGTTTGATAGTCACTATTACAACAAAAAGGCCAAATCCAAAAGGTACTACTTCTGTCTGGAGGCCAGAAAACTTTTTTTAAAAATAGATATCTGGGGAAATAAGTGTCTGAACATCTAAGGTCAAAATATTTTCCTTGAGGGTGCTTCCTGCTTCCTGTGGGGATTCTCAGGTTTATAAAAATCCTCCTGAGAAAGAAATTAATTTAGGGAAGAATATTGTGAAGGAAAAAGAGCTGATTTCCTTCCTTTCCTCCTTCCATCTTGTTTCTTTTCTTTTTTCTTCTCTCTCCCTTTTTGTTCTTCCTTCTTTCCTTTCTTTCCTTCTGACTTTCTCCATCCCTTCCTTTATGAATCAAAAGGAGAGAAGAAGAGCTAGAGACACTATTTTTATTACATTTCAGGACACACCGGTTATAAGTAAGAGGGAAGTAAAAACTGGGGTACACAAGTGGAAAGGGGAACTAGGATCTTAGATATTACGAGGGTCTCTGAAAAGTAGTGAGTCATCTGTTGGGATGCTTGTCAGGGAAAATAAAAAGGCTTGAACACCAGAGGCTGACATAATTCTTCAGATGATTCGGTTTTACAGTGTATGCCACATAGAACCTAGTTGGCTCGGGCAGGCCCAAGGTAATTCATTAATATTCTCCAGCTGCTCCTGGATTCCCAAACCAGCTGCATCTTTCATTTGTAATTTTCTTCAACTGCTTCCTCTCATGATTTTCCTGGTCCTGCTGTAATGTGGGCTGGGGTTTTAGGCATTCAGAGATCTCTTTGACAGAGGAGGATAATTACAGCTCTGCGATCTCTAGGGGAAAATAATTATCGATAGATTTTTCAATGACATTTTTTTTGTCCCCTCTGTGAAAATAGCAAAAGGGTAGGAGGAGAAAACACACACACACACACACACATACACACACACACACACACACACACACACACACACACACACACACACACACACCCCACCACCACCACCACCACCAACAACAACAACAACCCTGATTCTGACTTGTTGCTTTTCTCCAGTGAAAGTTCTTAGCAGGAAGGAAAACAGCATGAAGTTGATGCCAGGATAAAGGGGCTACCATGGCCCAGGTTGCTTTCTTGACAAGAAATTAAGCAGTGTGATTTGAAGGCGTTATCAAGCACGTTGGCTGTTGAAAGCTAGTGGACTGCAGAGCCAAGACTGCCCCTGATTTCAAGATGAGGATCAAAAGAATACCTCCTTTTGAGTCCAAAATTTTCACTCTGGCTTTTGTCTTTGTGCCAAGAACGGCATTCACAGGGGAGTTGAGAATTACTTCAAAGACCTCATCATCTTCCTCTAATCCGTCATAGGTAATTGCTATATTCCACATCTTAGTTGACATTCCTACAAGAAGTAAACATTTTAATTACTCTTTAATTGCTATTTCAATCAACCTAGGTGTCAGAGAAATATATTAATTAACATGTCTACAGCGAGGCTGGAGTAGCCTGGGTGATCTATTGTGCTCTTCCTGATTGACTGCACTCCTGCTGTTCCCCCAAATAACATTAAAAGACCACATTTGTTCCTGGACAATGATAATTCCCTATAAAGGCAAACACTGTAACCAAAAAAATTGGCCGCCTTACGTGGGAGAAGCCAAATGGTTATCCAACGATAGTTGAGTCTCCATTTTTCTGTAACTGACCTACCTCATTTTCCCACTTTTGTTGAGAATAAACAAGTACTGAAATCTTAAAATCTTAGTAGTTGCATAAAAATTTTTTTTCAAAATGCTGGTGCTGAAGATAACTAGGATGATGGTTTGGTAGGAGCTTGTGGTAGGGGTGAGGTAGAGAGATCTTGAAATGGCTTATTTGTAAAGGTGGCTGTCTCCATGGACACTCCGCCTTGGCTTCCAGGGTGTTTCCTAGCCAAGAAATGCCCTCCTCCCCCTTCCACCATGATGTCATACTTGAGATTTTGATATCCTACTGGAGACAATTTAGGGGGTGGGGTTTCTAGAAATAACCCAAGCCTGTATTTCTCTTTGTCTATCTGCCTCTGCTTGTGGAGTTACAATTAAGCTCGGATCCTAGTAATCTTGTGACCTTAATAAAAGCAGCTTTGATGCTCTGAACACACCCTCCCTTTCCCCACACCAGACGTGCTGCTGCTATTATGGTGGGATGAACAGTCATCTCTTCTGGTCTCTGTGGTGCTCCTGTGGAGATGATAAAGGTTTTTTTTAGGGAAAGAAGGAACATATCAAACGGAGAGAGGGAGGAAGACAGCATTTCTCTCTCATCTCTGCCTCAAAACTTGTCTTGGGCCACCTATGCCAAAGCTGATTCTTTCCTGATTCTCTCAGTTGTTAATACCTCCTCCCCACTCCCCACCCCCACCCCCCACTTCCCATCATTAGTGTTTATTTTGCATATAACTTGTATTTACTTCTCTATGAATATATTATATCCCTTCAGTAAAATATAAGCCTCTTGAGGGTAGAGAGTGTCTCATTTTTATATTCATAGCCCCAGTGCCTGACTTACTGCAGGTACTCAATGCATGTTAATTGACTGATTCATTAACTTCTTTGTTTCATTCAGTGTTCATTTTGAACAGTTTTCAACCATAGTTTCCCTTTGGTAGGATGCTTAAATTCTTCTGAGCCTTTTTTTCCTAAATAAATCCTCCTCTCATCTACTCTCTTGGCGCTCAATGTTCTACAGTTCTCTGATTATTCCAGTGTGTTTCACCAGTACCATATTTATGACAGCTACCACAGTGCACCAAATTCTCAGTTAAGGTCTTACTAATGAGTAATAGAGTACAGGAGAAAAGTAGGATATACCCTTGGCTTCCCATAAAGAAGAAATTGGTTTTGGCAGGGGTAGGGGAGAAATTATTTTGTACTTGAAAAGTCCTGGCTTATTGCTAATTTATTATACTCATGGTGGTAGATGATATCTTTAGTAGATTGTTCCTATGATATATTCAATTTAAAAAACATTTATTAAACACTTGCTGTATTACATTTTGTCCCCCTCATCTTCCCCTACTGAATTCCAAACTATACTATATTGCCATCTCCCCTTATGAAGTCCATTGGAAATGACTTTGTCCTTCGGAAGTCAGATAACATATTTATGTCCTTAATGTACATATCGTATAATATTGTATGTTATAGTTAGTTGTGTATGTTTTACTAGACTGTAAGTTTCATGAAGGCACATGCTGTGGGCCTGGCATAGTACTTGGTGTGCAGCAAATTTTAATAAGTGTTTTTTGAATGAATGAATGGTATTGTGTTTGGTGCTCAGCTTAGAAAGATGAAAAAAATGACAGTCCCTAACCGTCAGTGAAAAGCACTCTACTGACAAACCTAATGGCATTTTCTCAATCTTCCTCCTTCTTGACCTCTCTGAAAACTTTGCCACAGTTAATCACCTCCTCCTGGATCTCCTTTCCAAGGTTTCTTGACAAGGCTCTCTCCTGATTCTCCTCCTACCTATCTGATCATTCCTTCCTAATCTCCTTGGCTACATCCTCATCCGGGTCATGTCCACTGACTGTATGTTTCCCTATAGCACTCTGTTCTGGATCCTCTTTTCTTATCCCACTATACCATCTTGCTAAGGGATCACATCAGCTCCTATGGCTTTAATTACCATCTTGATGCAGATGGTTCTTAGATATATATTTATAGCCCTAGTTTTGCTCCTAAACTCCAGTCTGGAATCATCAGCTGTCTTTTAGACATATCAAACTAGAAGTCTTAGATCTAAAACTCAACATGTTGTAAACAGAATTCACTATCTCTCCCAAATCCTATCCTCTTCCAAATTTCCCTATTGCTATCAAAAACACCACAATCCTTCCAGTCACCCAGGCTCACAACCATGGTGGCATTTTCTAGTTCTCACTTGAACTCACTCCATGTATCCAATCTGTTGTCAAATCTTATTATTTTTTCCTTTACCATATCTCTTGTATATGTCCCCTTCCCTCCACTCACACAGCCACCACCTAAGTCTAGGGGGGCCCTCATCACCTCTCACTTGGACACAACGGCCTTCTAATTTGTTTCCCTGCTTCAATTCTATCCCCATTCCAATTCATCCTCCACACACCTGCCAAAATCATTTTCCTAAAGTGTAGGTCTGATTATGTCATCCTACTCAATAAACTCCAAGTGACTATTACCCTCAAGATCAAATATAAAATCCTCTGTTTGGCTTCTAAAGTCCTTCCTTCATAACTTGACCCTTTTCTCCCTTTCCAGTCTTCTTATACTTTATTCCCCTCCATCCATTCTATGACCTAGCTATACTGGCCTGCTAGTAGTTCCCTGAACATGACAGTTCATCTGTTGACTCTGTGCCTTGTCACTGACTGTCCCAATGTCTCTAGAGGTGGGGAGATGGAGAAGAGTGTGTGAAGGGGAACAGTACTAAATACAGCTAGACAGGTAGACTGGACCCACATTGTGGAGGGACTTCAATTCTAGCCTGAGTTTTACTTTTATCTTGGAAGCAATAGGGAACTAGTGAACATTATAAAACAGAGTAGTGACATCATCAGAACTATGCTTTAGGCAGATGATGTTGTCAGTGGTGTGGAAAGTGTATTTGAAAGAGAAAAGATGAGAAAGAGGGACCAAGTAAGTATGATATTGTACAAGGTAGAATGTGATAAGGTGAAAAGGATATCCACACAAAGACATCTAGAAAAAAACCTGAGGCAGGACAGATCACTTTCACATGGGGGGATTAGAGACAGCTTCACTGAGAATATGGCACCTGAACTGGGCCTTGAAGAAAGAGAGATTTCAATAGCCTCAAATGAGAAGGCTTCTGAACAAAGGAATGCCATAGTCAGATGTATCAGGAAGATTATTTTGATAGCTCCATGAAGGGTGAGTTGGAGAGAGGAGTAATTAAAGGCAGAGGGCTCAAGGAGACTATGAATTTCTTGAGGGCAGTTAACACTCTTTTTGCATTTCTATCACTGTCCCCCAAACCATCTCTATCTTCCACATATATTATTTCCTAAAGCGTTCAAAAGAATCCCTAAAACTTAAGGCTAACTGGGACATCCAGAAATCTTTAGTGTTTGGGAAAAAATTACACCCAGATCACCCTAGATAGATGAATATTTAGCCTTTTCTTTTAAATATTCAGAGAAGGACATTCCAGAGCCTCTCTTAATCTCCTGTTCAAGGATCTATCAATCTAGATAGAACAATTAGCCTACTCTGAGTTTACTGAAAAGTAAACCCAAGCTTAAGTTTGTAACAAAACCCAACTCCATTTTAAATCACAGGACAATCTACTGAAGCCCTCTGAAAGCTGAGAGTTAAGACGTCCTCATTTGAAGTAGAAAACAAGGCATAGTGAAATTCTTCCATCTTGATTGACCCTAGTGTGAAGGTCAACAGTCACTGAACGGAATCAGAAGAAGGTGATCAGAAATTATTTCAATACTTTAAGGATTTCATTTATGTGGACATCCCATTTATTGCTTAGAGCAGTACCTGACACTTAATAAAAATTGCTTGTTAACTTGGCTCCAACGATGCAAAACTAAAACTCTCCCTGCCATGATAGATGGTCTTTAAGAATGACTGCAGCTGAAAAACTCATCACCCTCTGTGGTCAACCCTTTGGTGATGAGCCCTCTCTTAACTAGTGTAGGTTGGTCTTCAGTCACAGACTCACAGTTGGTCATATGACTCAAACTCTTCCAGAACAGTGGAATCTGTGGGAGCTTATCACTTTGATGGTATAGTCTTGGATAGCACAGGCCAACCAGTCAAGAGGCACTGAATTAGGATGAAAAGTAAACTAACTGCAATCATTCTTTAGGTAGCACATAGCTTAAAGAATGTCAGAAAGTTAAATACTATAGGAGAGATGTGTAGATTTGTTAACCAAATAATATTTAAAATATTACATATTAAAATAAAAGTAACAAATCCTCATACTCCATGTTTTAAGCTCAGGTAAGAGTTGGGAAGAGCCTCCCTTTGTCTTATATACAGATTTGGTCAATTTTCTGGGGGAGAATAGGGGCTCCTCCTCAGCCCCTACCTTCTTCTGAAGCATCACATAGTAGCTGCCAAAAACGGTTAACTTACTAGTACTCTAGATCCCTGTTCTTATCCTCAGGCCTTCATGTACTTCAAGTCTTTCCCCGACCTTTGGAATAATAAGAATCAATTCAGCTCCTGAGTCTGGAAGAACATGGAAGCCCATCTAATGAGATGAACATGTGTTTCCAACCCCTGGCAGAGGAAGGTTTACATTAGGGTGCAGAGGGCAAGGAAAATTGCTAGTCATCTGACTACTGAGTCACAGACATATATTTTATAAATAGTAATATGTCATTCAGAGAAACCCGTTATGATACAAGCAAATGGAGAAGTCTAGAATTTCAGGTCACTTCTCTCTTGATGGAACAACTAACTTAAGGATGGGAAAGGGGAGTATGAAGAATCCATGGGTGTTAGAAAGCCATGGCCATCTGACATATAACGTCACACACTGTGCATGCCTCTTTACAACTCTCAGCTTCCCCTCCAAAAAAGCAAAGCAAATTCTCATGGCAAAACATACCTGGATCGAACTGAATCAGCTTAGATGGATTCACAGTGAAATCTTTTCCAACTGTGGCTGATACTTGGTTGACCTTAAAAGGGATGGGAGGGAGAAGAAGGCAGGGAAGGAAAGGGAGGGAGAAGAAGGCAGGGAAGGAAAGGGAGAGAAAGGGAGAGGGAAAAAGCTTTCTTTTAGTGATGTAAATACAGATAAATTGGATGGGTTCATATTATCTACATCCTACCTGCCCAAACCTATGCTGCTGAATTTGTTTTCAATACTGAGTTCGTTCATTTTGTGTATATGTGTAGTATATTTTTAAGGAAATTGCTGAAGATTCTGGAGGCAAGAATCTTCTCAGAAGCTAATTTACTGGAAAATAGGCTCTTTTTTCTTTTCTTTTACAATGAGTGGGTTTCCTTAATAGAAACAAAACGGAATGAAACGTAAAAATAGTTTTCTTTTATTAGGTGTAAAATATAGCACCTTCTTTCTTACTTTTAAATTCTGTTCTAGAGCAGGGGATCTTACACTGGGGTCCATAAATTTATTTGGGGGTTTTAAAAATATCGTGATAACTGTATTTCAGAATAATTTGCTTCTTTTGCATTTCTATTTGTTTTATTTTATGCTTTAAAAACACTGTTCTGGGAAAGGGTCTAGAGCAGTGGTTCTCAACCTTCCTAATGCCGTGACCCTTTAATATTCGTATGTGGACATATCTGCATGTGGGCAGACCCGCCTAGAGACGGATAGAGGAGCAGTGTCTCAGTTCCTAAGACCATGTGTTTTCTGATGGTCTTAGGCAAACCCTGTAACCCCTGTGAAAGGGTCGTTCAACCCCCAAAGGGGTCGCAACCCACAGGTTGAGAACTGCTGGTCTAGAGGCTTAACCATATACCAAAGGAGTCCACGTTACAAAAAAAGTTTAAGAACCCCTCTTCTAAAGGAAGCTAAGGGAAGAGGAGGAAAAAGAAGACTCTTCTTGACACCCTGGTGGTGATCCATTGGCTGACCTGCTAGTTGAATAACATTAAAAAGCTCTGTACTCAATTAATTAATAAAACAAATCTGGGCCTTTCAGTCTGGATGAAACTATTGCTCTTCCGTGAGGTAGAGAAGAGCTTTGTGGGGAGAATTGGGCTAAGAACAGTCTCATGAAGGCATTCTATCTTCACCAAGAATGCATTATGAATTGACAAGTTTTGCAGGGTTTACAAGTGATACATTGCTGGAAAATTACCCAGGATATAAGTGACTTAAAATGTTAGGGCTTAAAACAAGACAGGTAGTCTCATGATCTGGGTAGGACCCATCCTCTTTCTGCAAGTGGGTACATGAAAGAGGAGTCATGGGAAGAGCCCTTGACTGGCTCGGGGAAAGGGAAATCTTAGAATCCCAGTTAAGAACAGGAAACAGAGAAGTGTCATTTTTGTTCATTGTTCGGTTAAAAAAATTTTTTTTTCAATTATTAGGTATTCAGGAAAAATTTAAAGTTCCCTCTTCCCTAACAAAGGGTAGTCTAATAGGTAACTAGAAACTCAATATTTAAAAAATTAAAAAGCAAATCTTTCTGTAAAACCTCAAATAATATCTCCATTTTTTTTTAAATGCTGAGAAGAAGGAAGAGAACTGGCATCTTTTAGCATGTCTGAATTGGAAGCATTTTTATCCAATGGTCCTTCCTAGAATTGTCTCCATTGTTTCTCTTCCCTCTCTATTTGTGATGCCCAGGCTCCTGTGGAATAATCTCTTATTGAGAAGTGGCAGGCTATTGTACACCTGTATTTACCATATGCTGGAAGTTCCATTACACTTGGGTCCCTGCATGAGACCTGCATGTACAATTACCTAGTATTTACCACCACAGAGTGTGCAGAAGCTTATGTGAGAAAAGAAATAGGACGGATTGAGGCAGGTAGAGAGGTTTGTTAGATTAGGGAGAATGATTTAATCATATGCCAAGAGCATAGGATAAAAGCCCATGATCTTGTTCCTCTTTTTTTTGTCATATGGCCAATAATGTAAAGAAGGGACTTTGTGTGAGCCTTGAATTCCCACAGAAATACACAGTAGCTTTGCCTCGGGAAGGAAGGACTGCAAACTCAGGCTGATGGGAGTAGAGATCATGGTATAGTGGGAAAAAAACTGCATCAGTAACAATAAAATATAAGAACAACCAGCATGTATTAGTATGTTGGAGTTTGCAAATATATTCTATGATTTGCCAAGAGATTTTTGTCTGAACTCCTAGTCACACACACTAGCTATGTGAATTTAGGCAAGCCCCTTTACTCCTCTGAACCTCAGTTTCCATATCTATAAAATGAGGGATTGTATTTGATGAGCTCAACTCAGACATTCTTTGAGGCTGATCCTACAACTCACAATATAGCTACTAATGCTTACTCAGCCAAAAATAGGATTAAGTATAAAATCACATCAACTATTTCTATATTGGCAAAGTGGATAGAGGCACTGGCAGAAACTCTGGAACATATGGCATTTTCTACATAGGCAGAGAAGAATATGTGAAAAGACAAAGGCACATCATCAGATATTTCTGTAAATAATCAACTGCACACCCATATGGAGCATTATAAAATTTAAAGCTGAAAAGAACCTTAGAGACCATATCCAATCTCCTCATCATCCAGAGGAGGAAACTGAGGCCTCAGAGAAGAGAAGAAACTGATTTAAATTCATACAAATAATTAGTGGCTGTGCCAAGGTTTGAATCAAGGGTTTCTGAACCTTCTGAACCAACACTGGAACTACTAATCTTTTCCAATACACCACATTGTTTCTATGCTCTTGGCTATTTTAATGGATGCATGTTTATTATGCCAGTGAAGCAAGAGTCATAGTAAAGAGGCCCTGTTTTTAAAGCATAACTACCTCATCCTACCTTTTGGCCTTATTAGAAGGCAGATGTTTTATAGATACTTGACATATTATCATTGAGGCTTGAAATAGATATGATTTCATAGAGTCTAATATTTGTCCTTTTCTCTAAAAGTGAGGTTGGGAGAGGACATTCTCGGTTTAATTTTGACAAAGCTTCCCTTTTATTCTCTCTTTTTATTCCCTTAAATGAATCTTATTTCAGGAGCCCTTTTGAGGTACTTCAGTTGTGAAAAGGATTATGATTAAATATGATTAACTCTTGACTATCTGTACTAACGAAGGGTGTTGTAGATAATCAAAATAACTGAGTTTTTGAAAATCATTTCTACTTGACTTTGGAATGTTCCAAAAATGCCCAGATTTGTGCAAAGTTCAACTTTCTTGTTCTTTTGGGGCCTAGGCTAATATTGAATTATGCTTTATTCTGTGAGTATTATCAACTGATGAAGGGGATGGTCTATTGTTGAATGAATTAATGGAGTGAGAGAAAAATAGGAAAAAGAGAAAGGAAGGAGGCAGGGAGGGAAGGAAGGAAGGAAGAAAGAAAGAAAGAAAGAGGGGGGAAGGAAGGAAGGAAGGAAGGAGAGAGAAGGAAGAAGAGGAGAAAGAAAAATAAGGAAAGAAGGAAGGAAAACTTTTAAGTGTGCTAGGTGGTAGGAGGAAACTAGTTTGGGATTGAAAACTTTTTACACATAATCTACAAATTAAATAATACACAGAATCCACTGTGCCATGATTTATGCAATTTTCTTTATTCCTATTAGTCTTACTGGAACAGGAAGGAAATAATCTTCTTTATCTAAATCACATGTTGTCACTGAATTAATCCTAACAATATGATTATGAAATCAAAACTCAAAGACTTTATGCAAATAACCAGCTAAAGTTCTATAGGTGGGGTTCATTCAGAACATATTTCAATCATACACAAACGTGCATGAACTGAGGTTGGCATGACCTCAGAAGAATTTGTGTCCAAATCCCAGGAGTAGGGTGGAATGTGAATTCACCCTGATTGTTTGGGAAGGTTTCCAGAGTACAGGAAAGTTTCACCAGGCACTTTAAGTAACCTTACACTCAGGTTTATAATTTTACATTTTAAAGTTACCTTTACTCCAACAAAGGCTGATTCCATAGAATGACCTGTCCTGGTGATTTTCAGTGGCAATGTGTTCACGTTTTCACACACCTCATATTCAGTCTGGCACAATTGAATGTGGGACCATTTCAATTCCAAGCTATGTATAGAAGGAAGAAAAAGAAAGATATTCATGAGAAATGTAGCCTTAATTCTTGTAGGATACATGGGTTTTCCTGAGGACTATGATATTGTGGCCGTTAATTCACACATAATCAGAGTAGGTATAGTTCAGTAGTTGACAAAGAGGCCCAATTGGATTCTTCCTGTTGGAATCTAAGCAGAAAAATATGGGGGAAATCATGGATGGCTGATTTTTTTTTTTACAAGTAACTTGGAACAGGAATTTGGGTTCATTTCTTCTAACATTTTCTCTGTAAGTCCCCAATTTGATTTCAGCACTTTCATTATCTCTTACCCTTCATTGTGACCCCTCCTATGGACATATAAGTTACTTTTTATAGGTCATCAAAACTGGAGAGAACCTCAGAGATCATTTAGGTCAAATTTCCTGTTTCACAGATGAAGAAACTGAGGATTAGTGAGGTTAAGAAACTTGCCCAAGATCCCACAGTGAGCTGGTGATAGGAACAGGACCTAGATGCAGGCAGGCCCAATTGTCTTTCCATTGTATCTGCTATGACTTCCCTTTCTCATAAACCTATAGGAAGCCAACATTGCCTCCCAGACCTTCCAATAGGATCCAATCTCTGTTTCCCTTCCTCTTCTTCATCTCATCTCTTCCCAGATCTCTCTTTTAAATTTTTCCTTAGGTTCTAGAAAAGCTGGTTACCAGCATCATAAACATAATGCTCTCAAATTACACAGGACCTTCCCTGATTTCTAGGAGGGAGTTAATTTTAGAAGTTGTATTAGAGCAAGGCAATTATCAATGTCTAATAATACATCATAACAAAGACATTATACTAAGGTTTGAAGACTTCCATAGTCACATAAATACTTCTCCTGAAAAATAAACTCTGAAACTTTTGCAACTCAAGATGGGTTTTTGATGTAAATGAATTCAAATCTGGCATGAAACAAAACAACATGAGAAGGAAAGAATCCCTAGGCTTGTAGAGTTCTGAGACGAACAAGTAGTAACGATGGTTACAATGCCAGTGGAAACAATATGTGGCAAACAATCCCTGACAGGTTAGGAGAATGAGGAGAAGAAGAAAAAATAAGGAAATCATGGAGAAAAGACAAATAAGATGAAGGAAAAGCACCTTAGGGATCATCTAATCAAAATCCCTCATTAAAAGGGTGAGGACACTGAGGCTCAGAGTCTGTGATTTGCTAAAGATCAGGAATGTCAGTGGGAGAGCCAACACTTGAAATCCAGTCCTCTGACTTCAATCCATTTTCTCTTCCTAGGACAGGGAAGGAACAAGGAATGAAAAGGAACAGATTTGGATAGATTTCAACAAAGTCTCAGTAAGTTACAAATGCCTTTCAATATTGAATTCTTTCAGGAATCCACTCCTTACTAATGTTAACCACAGCTTCTTTAATGGCAGTCTGAGCAGCCAAGTGAGTACCCAGATTCTTATTTAAATTCAGAAGGGTACAACCACCAAGTTACTTTGCTCTGTGGGCCTCAATTTATTTCTCCATAAAGTGAGGGATTCGGAATAGATGATTAACCATAAATTGTTGGAGCTTAGAGGCCATCAAATCCAACCCCCTCATTTTACAAGTGAGAAAACTGAGGGACAGATTGGGTAGTATACTTGCCTAGAGTTATGCAACCATTAAGTATTTGAGGCAGGATTTGAACCCACATGCTCCCAACTTTAAGTTTTATACTTTATGCTACACCAAGCCAACTCTTTGGTTCTCCTACTTCTAGTCTCTCCCCTCTCCAATCCATCCATTCATTCAATAAATATTTATTAAGAGCCTACTATGTTCCAGGTACGGTGGTAAGCTCTGGGGATACAAAAAGAGGCAAAAGACAGTGCCTCTCCTCAAGGAGCTTACAATCTAATCGCAGTGGGTCTCAACCTTCCTGATGCTTCAACCCTTTAATACTTGTACGTGGGCGTATCTGTACGTGGGCAGACCCACCTGAAGATGGAGAGAGGAGCAGTATCCCGGTTCCTAAGAACATTGGAAATATGTGTTTTATGATGATCTTAGGCGACCCCTGTGAAAGGGTGATTTGACCCCCAAAGGGGTTGCAACCCACAGCTTAAGAACCACTGATCTAATGGGAATCCACCCTCCATGCAGTGGTCAAAATAATCTCCCTAAAGTACTGACCTGAGCCTGTCAAGAATCTTCAGTGATGACCATTTGCCTCTAAATGAAAACACGCACTTCTCAGTTTGGCATTTAAAAGCCTTCATAATCTAGCTCCAGACTCTCTCGCACTTTCCGTATTTGCCACACTTCGCGCTCGCCAGCCAAAGTGACTCACTTACTCTTTCCTGAACTTGGCAAATTTAGCTCTCACCACCCTACTAGCTCTGGTCGCACCTTTGGTCTCCTTTAACCCGGGGCGGTGGCTAACCTACCTTTTGAGGTCTTCCCTGATTTCCCCAGTCTTCTTCCTTCTCAAGCGCTCTCCAATGTACTTACTTGTTTACATGTTATAAACCTAGACATTGTTTTTTGCTTTCATTTGTTGCCTTTCTACCCAAAGCCGCATGTGCTTAGAGGTATTTAATAAAGGTTTGATGCAGATTGAATTTGATGATTCTGTGCACTTAAGCTTTTGTTGGGTTTGTGGTGGACAACAGTAATAATGACTATTAAAATCACTAGCATTTATATGGCATTTTAAGGTTTGCAAAACATTTTACAGATATTATTTCATTTGAGCCTCACTTCCTGAAGGAAGCAGATGCTATATAGCCCCATTTTACAGATGAAGAAACAGGTAGACAGAACTGAAGTGACTTGTCCAGGGTCACACAACTAGTAAGTGTCTGAGTTAGGATTTGAACTCAAGTCTCCCTGGTTTCAGGTCCAGCTTTCTATCCTTTGTACCACTTAACTGCTTCTAGAGATGACACAGAAACATGCTGATATAAATATGAAAGGACACAAATAATACAACTAAAGTGAATTTTCTTTTTCCATTTGTGTTACTTCTAACATAAATGTCATCCACACATGTTCCTTATTGTGTCTAAATCTTTCTAATAGACTTCTTGAGACAGGGGCTGCTACTCTTCATCTTTTTATTTCCAGCACCCAAAACAGTTTAAATACCTAGTGTACTTGGGTATTTCTATGAATCATGTTTGCATTAAAGATTTAGCACTTGAACGGTCCTCTTTCCTCTAACCCTATCTTTTAATAAGAGGAAGCAGAAACACACAAGTTTAGATACTGAGCTTTCTAGAGTCGCATACCTAATTAAGGGGCAGAGAGGTATCAATGGTTATCACATCTTTGGATCTCCACATTTTCAATTCTTTTACATGTCCATTTATATCATAAGCACTTACTGGATTGAATGACACATATAGTACATTAAAATGTACTGTGGACATTTTCATTCATGTTTCTGTCCTAAAGGATTCTGAAGAATGGCTCCTCAGAAAATGATTCCTAGGGTCACAGAAAAAAGCTGGAAGGGACCTAAGAGATCAAAAAGTCCAACCCCTTATGTTACAGACGAAGACCAAGTGATTTGTCCAGCATCACAGGGTGAGCAAATACCAGAGATGGAACTTCAACCAATGTCTTAGAGACTTCAAATCCAGCACTCAGTGTTAATCCACACTCGTTACTCCTTGTATTAATGAGCAACCTGCAGAGAGGGTTAATTTCTTGACAAATGCATATGCATACCAAGGGTGAACCATTTAGGTTTAGGCAAAGAGTCTCTTTCTGGATTTTCCATTCACTGAAACATATTCTTGTACTTATGTCTGTGATTAGTTTAAACAAATGCTAGATTCTGATGAAAGCAAAATTAAAATAAGGGAAAGATGTGCTTGCTAGGACTAAAATATTAGTTTGGGATTCGGAGTCATGAGTCAAAAGTGATTGGGTACAAATTACTTAACCTTTCTGTGCCTCAGTTTCTCCATTTTCCAAGGTTTATTTAACCTCCTACTTCAAAGATTACATGAGGTTTAGTTAATGCTTATTAAGTACTTTGAGATTCCCAATGAAAGGTCACATGAAAGCATATATTATAATTCTCATAAATACTTGTGCATTTATATGCAAGGAGTTTATGCCTTAAGGATAAAGTTGGAACTTCAAAATAAAAACAAAAAGCCCCCACAAAGTGTTTGGTATGCGTTGGTATATCTATTAAATCCTATATTCATGAAGAGTCAGCACTTGATTTTTCCCAGGAATGTGGACCAGAAATCATCCACAGATAATACAAAAGTTTTATTTCGGACTAGGGTTCCAAACACCTGTCCTGCCAGAAGTTTTGTAAGAGTTTCTAAAATGTTCCAAGATTCACCAGTTTGATTTTCTTTTTCCCTTCATTTCCCACCTGGTAGAGGGGTGTCAATATTTTTTTTTAAAGCAACCTGAAAGAAAAGAATCTAAGGCTTCATTTATTATCCCGCATCAGATCATCAGCCCATGAGTCACCAGATTTGTATATGGATCATGTGTATCATTTGCATATGCATCATTTCTGATTTTAGCCAGAAATGGAACTCAAAATCTAGCAAAATGGTCCTAGTCATGCTTCCTTCTAGTACCACGTGACTGACATCTGAAAAAGCATTAGTTTGGAGTCAAAGGATGTGAGTTTGAATTTTGGCTCTATTCTTTATTAGCTGCATGGCCTTGGACCAGACACCTAACTCTTTGGGGCTAAACTTTCCTCATGTTATAAGGAAAGGGCTTGGAAAAGATGATTTTGTTGAGTATGTTGTAGTAGAGATTCCTTTCTGCTATAGGTTGGACTAGATGGCCATTGAGGGTCATGCCACCTCTAAATTCTGATTCTAAGGTCCCTTCTAACTCCAAGACCTAAGATGTGGTAGTGTTTTATTTTTATTTTTTAACAGGTCTTAAATACCCAATTTTGATTATAATACAGATAAAGCCTTCTGAGTTTTATCAAAGAAATACAAATTTCCTCATAGAATCATTAACCAACAAGGCTTGATAGCTTTATTTAAGTAAAATTTGCCTTGATTTCAATGTAATAAAATCAATCCTTTCCATTATACCACTAACTCATTAGCATTGCAGAATCAGGCCCCCCAGACATTCCCTACTGCACAGAAATCCTTCCCTTTCTTTTGAAAGCTCCCTGGCATCCTTGGGTTTTTTTTTTAAATACTTTTTTATTCTAGCTTGTCTTCTCCAAATCCCTTCCCCTTTAATTAGAAAGGCTGTTTACTACATCATGTCTTTAGAATGCTGATGTGGGCACTGCTTCTCCCCAAAGGAGACAAATTTCAGTAGCATTTACACGTTGCTTTGATTATTAGCTATGTGGATTACACCCTTTGTATATTAGTCCCTAGCAAATTTTTAATTAGAGGTGGGCTTCCTCCTGCCACTCAGTGCTTCTGACAGTAATTCTCCCTTATGCCTAGATCTAGTCCTGACACTCTCCTGCTCAGAAATTTTCCGTGGCAGACTATTGCCTACCAAGTCAAACTCAAACTCCTCCTGGGTTGGAAAGCCCTCTACCCTTTGACAGGACCTGTCTAGACTTATTATATATCACTGCTTCTATGTACTCTCCTCTGTCACTGGAACAAAAGCTGCCGTAGTGATTTTTGCTAACACTGTTGCCTAAGCCTTGAATGTACTGTTTCTTTTTATTGAATTATTTTCCATATTTTTAGGTTCAATTCAATTAAGAAGCTTCTCTGGCCTAAACCCCTCCCCACTGGTAAAGACTTTTCCCTCTCAAATTTCTCTTATGTAATACTTTTCTTTGTACCTCTCCAATGTACTTATCCTACAGCATTTCATGATACAGTTTATCCATGGGTCTGTTCTGCATACAACGGATGCTAAATAAATGTTTGTAGATTTAAACTGAATTACTGCATGCTTGAAAGTTGAGGCATTCCTTGACTTTCAAAATACCTGACTTACAAATGTTCTTTATGCAAGAGCAGCCAATCCACAAAAGATTAAGGAATTTTTTCCCAAACCATATGGTTCCTGTCTTCCTCCCAAATGGGTGGCCAGCAGCTGGAGGGGAGGAGAGGAGGTATGTTCCCAATGCCATCCTTGTCTTTCCTTGCTGTGCACAGGAGGCAGAGTGTACTTTCTCAATATAAATACTATACATTAGCAACGAAAAATAATAGAAAACAATGTGGTTGAAGATGTTTGGTATTTCTGCTACATCAGATTTTAAAAAGACTTTAGGGTGTTTTCGTGGTAGTATGGAATTAGGGCTGGATGTGGACACAAAAGTTCTCAGTGTTCAGAAGACCAGCTCTAACCCATTAGCTGGGTGAACCTGAGCAAGTCCCTTCATACTTCTCTGGGCCTCATTTTCCTCATCTGGAAAACGGGAATAATACTATTTGTACTCTCTCCTTCATAGGGTTGACTAAATGAAAGTGCTCGGTAAACCTTAAAAAAATCATAGAAACACGAGTTGATATTAACCCAGCAGCCTAACTACCTTTAATAATATCTTTTCTATGGGAAAGTAGGTCGGCCATTCCAAACAAATAACTTATGGACAATTTTTTAAAATTGGAAACTGCCTACAGTTTTCTTTAAAAACATACGCACATGTACACTCCCCTCTCCCCAAGCACTTCCTGAATCACACACATACAGAGAAAGAGACAGACAGAGA
>CM053583.1:334459709-334576416 GCA_028627135.1 Pseudochirops cupreus
AGAGAGAGAGAGAGAGAGAGAGAGAGAGAGAGAGAGAGAGAGAGAGAGAATTAGGGAGCAGAATCTCTAATTTCCTAACCCTGAGCTTTTACTTGTTGGAGAAGGTTGGCTAGGGAAAGTCCCACTATGTGCCAAGATCGGTACACACTACTGTCGATTTGATTTAGGTCTAGACTTCATTTCTCTACTTGTCTTTAGAGCCATCTCCTGGCAGAATCCGAGATTGCAAGTCACGGTTGGAAAGTTTTTCCCAAAAGAAAAGGGGGTGGAGATGGGGGGGTGACGTTGTGGAAAAATATTGCATTGACTTGAACTGAACAAGGACATTTTTTAGAGCCTTCTTCCCTAAAGGAAGATGATCACAGCCCTCTTTTCTCTGATGGTCAATGAAAGAATCTAGGGCAAATGATTAGAACTGATTGGGATAAATTACTACCATGAGAATCTGTTTTTTAAAGGCAAAACCAACCAGGAGGTGGCAGGCACAAACAGAAATGGATTATGATTAACTCTGAACCCGCCAGTAAAAGGACAAGAGAAAGAGCAACGGATCTGGAGGGCATAACCTAATTCCAAATCCTGGCTCAGGTGTGAATATGGTCAAGTTACTTCTCCTTGAGCAAGGAACTTTCCTTTCTGAGACTCAGTTTCCTCATCTGCAGAATGAGGCAATCAAACTCAATGGTCTATAAGATTCTTACTCCACACTTGAAAATAAAACTTCGGATGGAAACTCAAGGGGTAAAAATCATCCAAATTCCTTCTCCATGACCTGAATCCAGGGGTGTGCTGGAGATGGTCATTGTTAAATTTTTAATCTGAGAATTTATACCTTGGAAATTGGAAAATGTGTCAAATCAGAGTTTAAGCTATTATTTGGATGATTGTATAACCAGGGGTGGGGAACTTGTGACCTCAAGTCCACTTGTGTCCCTCTAGGTTCTCAAGTGCAGCCCTTTGAATCTGGTGAAGTTTGTGAAGTTTATATTTCATCAAAAAGCATGCTTCAGGATCTAAAAGGCCACATGTGGCCGTAAGGCTACAGGTTTCCTACCTGTGGTATAGACTTGAGCAAGTGATGGAAAAAAAATGTAGATTAAATTTACAAGTGTATTGTGCTCTCAGAAAGCTGGCTGTTAAACATTTACTAACATACCCCTATCAGTATCTATCCCTCTTATACAAATTGTGCATATATCTATCTCCCCTCCTCCCATCATATTATTATAATGTCTTTGAAGGCAGGACCTGTGTCACTTCTTAATCTTTCCATCCCTAGTGCTGAGTAGGCCCTCTAAAAGTCTCTGTCTAATTAAATTAAATCAATCAATCAACTAAAAAGCATTTATGAAATGTCTACTATGTGTCAAGCACTACCCTAGGCCCTGGGCACACAAAGACAAAAGCAAAATGTCCATGCCCTCAAGGAATTTATAGTCTAACTAGAAGTAACAGCATGGAAATACTTTGGCTAATAAAAAAGAGATAGAAGACAATTTGGAGGAAAGGTAGTTGCAACTGAGAGGATTGAGAAAAGGTTTCTGTAGAAGGTGGCACTCGAGCTGAGCCTTGAAGTAAAGAAGGGATTCTAAGAGGTGGAGGTGGATGTGATGAGGGAGCACATTCCAGGCATGGAAGTCAAGCCAATGTAAAATCATAGTGATGGAGTGCCAAAGTGCCATGTATGAGGATCACCAAGGAAGCTAGTTTGGCTAGACCACAGAGTACGTGAAAGGAAGCCATGAGTAAGGAAGTTAGAACTGATTGAGGTCAGATTGTAAA
Source organism: Pseudochirops cupreus (assembly GCA_028627135.1). Classification (NCBI taxonomy): domain Eukaryota; kingdom Metazoa; phylum Chordata; class Mammalia; order Diprotodontia; family Pseudocheiridae; genus Pseudochirops; species Pseudochirops cupreus. The sequence continues at coordinate 334,461,492 of CM053583.1, forward strand.
GGACTTTAGATGCCAAGAAGAACTTTATATATTTGATCTTAGGGGTAATAGGGAGCCACTGGAGTTTACTGAGTAGGGGAATAACATGGTCAAACCTGTGTTTTAGGAAAATCACTTTGATAGCTGTTTGCAAAATGGGTTGGAATGTGGAAAGACTAGAGACAGGGAGCTCAATTAGAAAGTTATTAAAATGATCCAAGTGAGGGGAGATGAGGGCCTGATCTAGACTGGTGATTGTGTAAAAAGAAGGGAATGTATTTGTTATGGAGGTAAAAATAGCAATATTTGGTGATTGAATATGCAGAGTAAGAGTAAGGAGCTGAGGATGATTTTGAAGTTGGGAACTTTGGTAACCTAAAAGATGGGGAAATTTGAAACAGGTGTGGTGTAGAGGGGAAGAGACGAGTTGTTTTGGACATGCTGAGTTTGACATAGTCCAGTAGCAATATGTGCTATAGGACTAGAGCTCAAGACAGAGACCAGAGCTGGAAATGCAGATCTCTGAGTCATCTGCATGAAGATTATTAAAACCACATAAGCTGATGAGGGCACCAAGAAAGAGCGGAGAAAGATGAGCAGAGGGTCCAGGGCAGAGCCTTGGGGCACACCCACAGTTAGGAGGTATGACGTGAAGCATGACCCAGCAAAGGAGACTGAGAAATAGTGGTCAGACAGGTTGGAGGAGAACCAACAGCAATGTCATAAAAGCCTAGAGAGGAAAGAGCGTCAAGGAGAAGATGGTCAACCATGCCCGATATCATAGAGAGGCCAAGAAAGAATTTAGGAGCATCATTTTTCGTTAGTTCTGAAGGAGACGGTTGTTTATTGTTGCCGAGTCATATCGGTCATGCCCCCACTATTCACGACCACATTTGGGGGTTTTCTTGGCAGAGATACTGAAGTGGTTTGCCATTTCCTTCTCCAGATCACTTTACAGATGAGGAACTGAGGCAAACAAGGTTAAGTGACTGGCCAGATTTGAACTCATAAAGATGAATCTTCCTGATCCCAAACCCAGTGCTCTATCCACTGTACCACCTACCTGTGTGACGTTACCTACATTCTAAATGTCACTGTTTTCAAAAAAACAATCTATTTGTCCCTCTATTTTTTTTCTTCCTCTTAACTCTCACAATACCCTAGGTCACAAAAGCAATGTCTGGCTGTTGCCTTTGATTTTATTTTGGGGGTGGGGAGTTTGTCAGGAGAAGAAGGAGGGAAGCTTCCGTCAAGTGGGATAAAATGCTATCAAATAGGCCTTGCTAAAACCGTTAAATACATAAATTAAAATATATTTATAGCATGATGTACAATGTCTCATTTTCCCCTCCATTCTTACTGGCCTGGGTATTTTAGAAAGACTGTAATTACCATAGTCCTAGAGTGACCTCTTGCTGCAAGATGTTATACAAGAGATTGGCTGACTCATAATTCCAAGCCCTTATGTACTGCCAAGACACGAAGATCCTAGCCATGGGGGTGGGGATATATTCATATTTATGCATGCCACAAACCACCAGATATAACTTAATGATTTTTATGTTTCCTTACTTTGGAGAACTAATGTTCTTCCTGCTATAGGATAATAATAAAAAAGGAAACCCCTCTTTATTGGTTTTTCTCTAAATTTCCTGAATATGCTATGGAATGAACTGTTGAAACTTAACCTCTCACCTTAAACCTTTTGATCTAGCTCATTGAAACAGACTTCAAGCTTTACAGGCATCATACATGACAGGCTAACCTACTTAATATGAAAACAAATTACGTTTGAGGGGCAGCAGTGTTTCCAGTGGGGTCTGTGACTTGAAACTCCAAGTTATCTGAATTCATTTCCGACAATGGATTGATGACATAAAGAATGGTTTTGCTGTTTAAGTCTTTTTGACTGAATCTCTCCTGAATAAATTCACCTGAAAATAAAGAATAAAACAATTTTACACAATTCGGTTCAATAAGAATTAATAAAATGATATGGTTACTTGATTTTATGACAAAAATGTATAAAAGATCAATAAAGGAGGGAAGCCATGATATCATGGAAAGGGCCCTAGATTTGAAGTCAAAAGAGTTCCAATCCCAGCTCCGACATTTATTAGTTGGGTGACTGTTGAGCTTTGTAAACCAGAAAGAACTGAAAGAACTACAGAAATGTCAACTATTGTTGTTATGAACATCAGCTTTCAACAAGTTCCTACTATTTCAAGGGCCATACATCAGACATAAAATTTTCATCATAATGTCCTGGGTTCCTAATGTCTACTGCAGGGTATTTTCACTGGATGTCCCCCATGTCTGGAATTCTCTCTCTCTTTATCTCTGCTTCCTGGTTTCCTTAGCTTCCCTCAAAATCCAGCTAAAATCCCATCTTCTCTAAAAAACTTTTCCCTATCCTTCTCTCTCTTGGTTATTTTCAATTTATCCCCTATATGTCTTTTATATATCTGGTTATTCATGAGTGGATCTCTCATTAGAAAGCCTTTCTTCATTTTTCCAGTGCTTAGCACACTTCCTGGCATATAGCAGGCACTTAATAAATGTTTATTAATTGAAAGAATCCCACTTCTTTTCCTCAAAAAAATTTTGCCTAGGGATGACTTTTGTAAAAAAAAAAAAAGAAAAGGGAGGGGCCGGCAGAAAAGGAATAGAAGAGTGTGCTAGAAAAATCTGCATTTCTGTAGCATTAGTGTTATTCTGTCTAGCTTAGTACTTGGACTGTGGTCTCTACATAGAAATGTCTCTTTTTCTCTATAGCAATGCTATGCTACTGTAAAAATCATTGGGCAACTCAAATGACATTTTAAAATGAATTGACATCATTTGGAATTCATGATAGAACTGAAAATAAGTCACAAATATGAATTTCAGTCTGACAGTGTACCTTACTTGGTAGTATTACAATCTGGCATCTAAAAAAAAAGTTGTAAACAATAAACAGCTGTGACTCTGCATTTGGTTTTCCCATTCAAGATGGATTAGGGAAGCTTGACTTCAAACCCTCTTTAGTCCTAGTATTGATTTATAAACTGCATCTATCACAAAGCCTCAGGGACTGTTTACCAAATGGTCATGCACTTAATTAAATTACTCTCTAACACTCCAATCCTTGATGTGAGCCACTGGGTATTTTAAAATGAGCAATTAGGAGGATTGAGAAATCCAGTACCTGTTGTTGTATTTTCCAGATGTCCGTACTGGGGGCCTCGTAAAATCTTAAAGATGATTTGGTTGTCCTCTGTATCAGGGTCAGATGCCTTCAGGACTCGAGATGTTATATAAATCCCATAGCAACCGTTTTTCAGAAGCTCCACTTGGGAAGGGTACTTCAGATGGATGATACATGGAGCCTTTTTATCCAACTGGTCCACCTGAATTAATATAGTTAGTTTTATGGATATTTCCTAACAGGTCACATTCATAGCTCTAATAGTTTATAAGATTACAAGGTTCGTGAGAGCAGCAACTGAATCTTATCTCGACTTTTTATCTACTTCTCTTCCCCTTCCCCAGCACTTGTCTAGCAATATTCTTTCTACACATGGAACACAGAAGGTATCCAACATATGTTTACTGAATGAATGAATATACAGATAACTATGAAGCATCTTTTACTCTAAGGAGCTTGAAGGTGCTCTATCATTCCTTCCCAATTTCTCTTTCCAAAAACCAGGGAACAGAAAAGGAATATAAATTTCTATTTGTTCCTATCTTCTAGGTCTGCCTTCCCTTTCTACATGTTAACTTAAAAAGGAAAAAGGGAAAGGGGAATTTTGTTACATGTATTTTACATGTTTTTACATGTTTTGTTATTTCTAACTGGTTACCTTATTAGATGGAACTTTCTTCTTGTATATATTAATTTACAGTCAGAATTCAGCGTTAACCCTGGCCAGTCATATTGATTTTAGGAGATGAAAAGGGTAGACTGAGAGGAAGGGAGTAGGGGCAAAGTGTGACTGTATTAGTCAAAAATTCATAACCAGTAGTGGGTTACAACCATCACATTAGTCTCTCCTTGCCTCCATGATATCTCAAAAAACTATAATCAAATCCATATTTGTCACAAGGATTTGCTTTTTCTCTTTTTTCAATGGGAAGGTAAGAGCATTGGTGGGAGAGAGAAACAATAGATTTTTATTCATTAAAAATTTAAATTAAAAACAAAGCAAAAAATAGATCATGGAACCACACAAAAAACACTATAGTCAGCTTAATATGCCAAACCCAACACTGGCACATATAAGCAAATAACAGAAGGGTAAAAAATAAAATAAAAGTATACTAGTACTTCTCCAATTGTGAGGGTTAGAAGAGAGAAAGCTTATGGTGGGTAGGGAGATAGCTTGTCACTGGGAATCTCTGGGGACGTTAGTGGTAGCTGGGGAAGGAGGAAGGGACAAAAGAAAAGGAGAATATTAGAGGGGGAAAAATCCCTGAACACAAAGAGAATTGATAAAGAAGATAAACACAAATTGAATAGGCTTCTTTCTTTTTTGCTTTATATCTCCTCATTATCATTAATTATGCCTCTTGGTCTTACTGGATTTCATGTCCTGGAGGGTACAATTCTTTAAAAATGAGTTTCCAGGTTTAATATACTGGAGGCCTGGATGTATAACAGTTCCAGTTAAAAATATTTGAAAACAAGGCTTTCTTTGGAAGCCTGTATCCCAGTGATGACTCACGTTGGCTTGCCTGGAAATCTGCACAGAAATGCCAGATCCAAAGAAAGCAGCTAGGGAGAGAGAGAGAGAGAAAGAGAGAGAGAGAGAGAGAGAGAGAGAGAGAGAGAGAGAGAGAGAGAGTGTGGTAAAGGATGACTACAGGAATCAGTTATGGCATCTGAAAGAGACAAATACAAAACGCCTATAAAAGAATGTGTGATTTTAAATGCCAGTATCAGTAAAGCACATTTGTCTCTTCCACTTGGCAGATCCACAAAGTCTGCCCTCAGTTAAACCGCTCCTTAAAATGACAATCCACAGCAGGCACATGTCGATAGAACAGCACAAAAAGCATTTGCCCCAGACTTCTTTGGTTTGGGGGACCCCAAAGAATCATGTGGCATTTCCAAATAATGGCTCCTCTTTGGAGAGAGCCCCATGATGGCTGCATTGCTCAGGGTTTCACTGGTTCTTAATCTTTGCATATTTGGCCACGTCACTCATCTGTTCAAAAATCTTTTGTGGTTTCTTATTACCTACAGATTGAAAGCAAACCTCTCTTCTGGACTTTCAATGCCCCCCTCCCCCCCAATATGAGGTCCACTCTTGCCCTTTCAGCCTTATCTCCTATCCCTTAACATAATCCACATTCCAAATAAACTGGACATCTCTTGACCCCATGAATTTTCTCTGTGCCCTTCCTTCTCTCAGACCTTTGATCACACTATTTCCTAATGTTCAAAATGTTCTTTTTCCCTTTCTTTATCTGTTGAATTCTTATCTACCTTTTAAGTCCCAATTTAAATGGCACGGTTTCCTCTAATTCCTCTTAGGATAATAACCTTCCCCCTTGTACCTCATGCAGCATATTCTATCTCTCTAATGCACTTATTGTGGAATGTTATTTTATATTTTTCTTACCTTCCCCTTCCCTACTAGATTCTAACCTGTATGAAGGCAGGGATCATATCTTAACTAAACCTTGCATTTCCTTTGCACTTGGTACAATGTCATTTTTGACATTTTTTTTGACATTTTCATTGAGTAAATGAAAGAATTAATTCAGTCCAGAACCCAATAGATTAATTTGCACCATATACGTTACTCATTGGTGGGTGTTACTCGGACAGAAAAAGTCTATAAAGTCAAGAGACAATCACAGAAATCTCAGAATTAGAAGAAACTTTAGGGACCACCTGGTCCACCAACCTATACCCAAACAAGAATCCCTTCTCCATCAGCATCTGTTAATGCAGCTCTTGTTGAAGAGTCTTGATGAAGGAGAAACCACATTACCTCCCAAGGCAGTCCATTCTATCTCTCTTGAATACCTCCAATTGTTAGAAAGTTTTTTTTCCCTATATTTGCCATTCTGCAACCTCTATCCATTCTGCCCTCTGGGGTAAATCAGAACAATCTAATCCACTGACAGCCTTTTAAGCATTTGAAGCTTGTTTTTATTTAACCTACGTCTTCTCCAGGTTAATACCAGTTCCTTTAATGGATACTCATCTGGTGTAATGAAAGGAGACCTATACCAGAAGATCTGGATGTAAATTCTGCCTCTGCTACTCTGTGAATCAGCTCCAGTCCTTGGGCCTCAGTTTCCTCATCTGTAACATGCGGTGGTTGTCTACAAGCACATCATTTTGTACTTGATGCTACTACCCCTGCTAGTTCTTCTTATATATCTCTTCTTCCTGACTACAGCCCTTGAGATAGATGCCAACACTCAGTGCCACCATTTCCTTTCCTCTCACTCTCTTCTTAATTCTCTGCAGCCTGGCTTCTGATCTCACCTTTTAACTGAAACTGCCCTCTCCAAAGTTACCAGTGATCTCTAATTGCCAAATCTAATAACCTTGCCTTACTTAGTCTTCATCCTTCTTGACCTCTCTCTGCAGGCTTTGATGCTATTGATCATCTCTCCTCCTGGATACTTTCTCAAGACTAGGTTTTTATAGCATTAGCTGCTGCAGTTTTCATTTTGTACCCCCTATTAGACTGTGTGTTCTTGGAGGACAGAGAATATTTTTCATCTTTGTATCCCTGGCAATTAGCAAAAGTCCTGGCACATAGTAGGCATTTAATCAGTGCTTGCTGCCTATCCTTCTTAGTCTTTTTTGTTGGATCTTCATTCAAATCTTATCAACTAACTCTGGGTACCTCCTAAACCTCTATCCTGTCCCCTTCTGCCTTTGCTCTGTACTATTTCACTTAGTGATCTCATCAGCTTCCATGGGTACAATTAGCATTTCTATACTGATGATTTCCTACATCTATATATCCAGCCTTAGTCTCTCTTCTGATGTGCAGTAGCACTTCCCCAGCTACCTCTTGGACACATAAAATGGGACGTCCTGCAGGCATCTCAAATTCAACATGTCCAAAATAGAGTTCATCTTTTTTCTGAAATCTTCCTCAATTACCAGCTCCCATATGACTGTCAGGGTCACTATCATCTTTCTGATTTCTTAGCATCTCGTGATTTTGGGGAAAATCTTTTCCATTCAGACTCTGTGCTACATATTCTTCATGATGGTGAAGAAAACCTTCAGTGAGTATATATTACCCCATTTTATGTCTCCTTTGACAACCAGAAGGACACAATTCAATTAATTAAAAATCTCTTTTGTTACATTACACATAATTTTAACATGCATAGGAAATAATATATTAGAGGAAAGCCTTTAAAGTTACATTGGTGCTATTGAAATGAATGCTTTTATTCACAGGCACTGTGGAAAGGAGATCCATCCTGCCCTATCGGAAAGTTAGAGGAGTGATGGGGGAGGACATAGGAGAGATTAGATTGGGGAAGGGGTTATACAAGGGGATGGCTGTTTTGAGGGGGGGGTAGGGGAAAGATGGGGAGAAAATTTGTAACTCAAAATCTCATGGAAATGAATGATGTAAACTAAAATAAATAAAATAAAATATTAAAAAAAGAAATGAATGCTTTTTATGATCTATAACCAACATGAAAATCTTGTAATAACTCCTCTTTTCAGTCAATTACATAACTATGAAACTGTGATCTGTTGTAGAATATAATTTGTGAAAGCCCATCTGTTCCCTTCTCTTACCTTCATCATATATATGCCTTGATGCATATGTAGACTAGTCTCAAAAATTTTGCAGAGACAGGAACTTAGGCATGTAAGTGGGTAGTTACTGATATTTTCTCACTCGCCTTAGGGGGATAATAATTTGGTCTTAGATTTTGGGGGTAGAGAGGAAACAAACAAAATAAGCGTTGCACATCTCCACCTCCTCTCCATCATCCATTTCATTATCTTATCCACATCAATTTCTTATTCTTCTTTTAGTTTCCTTTCCCTCCCAAACCCAAAATAAGTTTTAAAAAATTGTTGTTGTTCTTAGCATTCTCCACAAGTCTCAGATTATTCCACTTTAATTAAGGGTCATTTTATCCTCCATTACCTATCCTCACTTTCATCTTGTATACATTTCTTTTTAAAATCTAAATTGATTATCAGTTTTCTGTGAATATACATGTGTTCTTTTTAGATAACCCTTTCTCTTCTCAATAGAATTATTATTTTGCTTTTTGGAGGGAAAAGGCAGAGCAATTGGGGTTAAGTGACTTGCCCAAGGTCACAGGGCTAGTAAGTGTTAAGTGTCTGAGGCAGGATTTGAACTCAGGTCCTCCTGACTCCAGGGCTGGTGCTCTATTCATTGGGCCATCTAGCCATCCCTAGAATTATTTTTATTTGTGCTTTCAGAATATCATTCTTAAAAGGGATTTTGTTCATAGGGTTGACTTTCCCTGTAGAATTTTAGCCCACGAGATCCTACATCCAAATCTATCTTGCATATCTGCCTATTCCTAGATTTTTTTCTCTCTATCACAAATTCTAAGATGTAGGGGTCACTTTCTTCACCAACTTCCTATCAATTCCACCCTAAAAACTGATTTTTCCTTGTTAGTGAGAATGAGATTCAGTACAGAATTTTCCTTTCTTGGTTTCCTCAAGTTCTGAAAGATGAAATTATCATTAAGGGATTGAGATAGTGTAGCTTAGAGGAGTCATTAGCAGACCCCAATTCTGGATGGGCCTCATCAGCAAAGCCTTCTACCATATCAACAACGTCAAATCCATCATACCTCCTCCTTCCTGTTACATACCACTCAAGGATCCTGCATTCCCTTTCATCTCTAACCCTTCCAATAATTACTCCAAGGTTGTCTTTACCCCCTTCCTGTCTATCCAAATAAAATTTCCTTATATACCAGAGCTCAAGAATAAAAAAAAATAAAATCTTTCCTCTTTTCCCCAGCTGAAAGCAATTGATCCCTCCTTCAATTTTACTAAATTGCTTTATCTAAATTTGTCCTTTTCTTCTGTCGCATTCTACCTTGCAAATATTTCTTTGTATCCATGCCATAATTCCCATATTAAACTATATGATCCTTAAGGGAAAGGATTGCTTATTTTCCATCATTATACCCCCAGTGCACGGGACCTTGCTTATTTTTAATATGTGCTTGTTGAATCAAATTGTTGGATTAGTTTTAAAATATTCAAACTAAGGAAGGTGATATAATAGTTTTCTCCTTTTTAACATCAAAGGAACTTTAATATACCTAATGCATAACTCTATTTTTTTTTCTTTTTTTCATGTAGGGTGATGTGTGATTTAGGAGCACCATCTTAACCAAATCTTGGGATGAATAAAATTGAGAACCAGGCTAAATTTGCTGCTCTTTGACTAATGAAATAAAAATTGTGTTTAAAAACCCTAAATTCATTCATTCATCATACATTCATTAAGTACTGGTAGACTGCCCCTGTGGGTCAGACATCCTCATAAATCCTAAAATTCCCAGGCATCGCCATTCACCCTGTAGCTATACCCTTGAGACCTCTGGACCTTTCCATCTATTCCATGACTCTGATATGTGTTTCTTCTCCATTAGAGTATGAGCTCCTTGATATCAAGGATTGCATTCCTTTTTTATTTGTATCTGAGCACTTAGCATAATGTTTGGCAAATAGGAAGCACTTAAGTATTTTCCATTCATTTACATGTGTATTTTGCATAGTACAAAATTGAGAGTGATGTAAACCTAAATATTCATTATTGCTTACATGAATAATTCTTAAATCATCAAGTGTTTTCTTCAGAAATAGACCAAAGACTAATAAAATGCAAGGCTATGTTCCCATGTTGGATTATGCCATAAGACAGGGAAACTTTCTTTTGTACTGATTTAGTCATGGATCTAGCAGGCAGTGATGGGAGGACTTTTCATACTTGCCTGAATAGTAAAGGACACAGGTTCATTCAATACTCTTCCATCCACAACAAAGCCTTGATTTGTCCTGTCAGTAGCCATAAAGGTAAACTGGTCAATCTGTGAGTTTCCTCCCAGATGCCTGTAGGCCACATTCATGTTGTCTACTTCTTGTTGTGTGAAGTTGTGCTGTGTGAGAACCATCCCCCGAAGACAGAGCTGGCCATACTGGGGGAGCTGGGACAAGAGGAAGGTGAGCTTTTCTGTTGGAGTGTCCGGGTCAGAAAGTTGAAGGATATCTGGAGAGAGGAGCACCGTGGTACTTTCCACTATTCTTAACCCTTCGTTCCTGGTCACCACAGGCAAGGCTTGGTCAATAGTCTCCAGTGTGATCTCAAACGCTCCAGGCTTTGTCCTTAGTCCATTGCTCAAGACGAATCTGGCAAAGAGAGGCAAGGCAGCCTTCAGCATGGATGCTTGTTTCACCATCTACTGGAATGAAATGATAATATACACCTTTACTGAAGTATTTACCTTGAAGTGACTCTAAAATGAAAAAAAAATCAAAGACTTCTTCTCAAAGGAAGCCTTCTCACTGTTAAACTAATAACCCCATCAAAAGAGTCTCATTCAGGATTCATAAGGACAGACTGTTTACTTTTTATATATGTAAAATGTAAAATGTATGTCTATGATTCTTTTTTTTTTGCTTCTTTTGGAGGGGAGGAAAGCAGGGCAATTGGGGTGAAGTGACTTGCCCAAGGTCACATGGCTAGTAAATATTAAGTGTCTGAGGTTGCATTTGAACTCAGGTCCTTCTGACTCCAGGGCCAGTGCTCTATTCACTGTGCCATCTCCATGTCTCAGATTCTTATTAATAATTGGGTTGCTCATAAGGAAGACTGGGGTAAATCTGAGTATGATATGAATTTTAAAAGTAAAACCATTTAGGAACAACTTAAAAGTGTAATTATTTTATACAAATGAGGTGCTAGAGGAACAATCGACACAGAGGAATTAGATGGGGGAGGAGGTCTGGCAGTTTTGGTAACCTACTTTCATTAGGAATGGGTTTAAGAGGGACCAATAAATATATATTTAGAAGAACATAAAAGTCTTCTAAATTCAGAAGAAATAAAATGGTAGGGCATAGGGAGGAGGAGAGGACGAGGGAGGGATCTTTAGAGGGGAGGGTGAGGGAATAGGTAAAAGGGGGCTATAGAAGGATGTTTAGATTGATGGGAATGGGAGGATAGGAGACGGATCCTTGGAAAGGGGTAGGCAAGTAACAGGGAGGCAAGGTGGTGGGTTGAAGTAAAGTAGAGGAGGCAGGAGGGATAGGAAACATGCACATACATGAAAACAAAGATCAGGAGCAGAATATGTTTGGGAAAGTACATGTCTATATACGTATGCATGTATGTATATGTGTATGTATATATCTATAGCTATAGAAAAACATATCTAAACTTTATTGAAGCCTTTTGGGGGAAGGTTGGGGGAGGGAAAAAGAACAAAGTAAAAAAGTGCACAGCAGAGAACAAAAGAAAACTCACAAGGAAGCAAAGAAAAGATGGACAATTCTCAACAAAGCATGTATTTATCATATAGGCTTTCTTGAAATGAAAATTTATTATCACATGTTTTGAATCCTCTTCTGTTCTGCTATGAACATGACATACTTTTTTTCTTTCTTACTTTGCATTTAAGTTCCAATATTTGAGTTTATGATATGTTTTTGTGTCTTTTCTCTATTCTGTTTTTGTGTTCTCTGGCCTTTGAGTCTAAATTTTTGAAAAAGAGTCTCATTCATTGAGGTACAATAAAAAGATCAAAGACACTAGTAAGAAAGTTTGAATTATCCCTATGACACCTTACTACTTGTGTGACCTTGGAGAAATCATTTAACCTCCCAGCACTCGGGTTTCCTTCGGTGTAAAATGAGGGGATTAGACCTAAATGGCCTCTGAGAACCCTCCTACCTCTAGATCTATGATGCTACGCTCTACATAGAAAAGTCTTTGTATAAATGTATACTACACATGTATAGATGCATGTTAAATTGAATGGAACAGAACTGAACTTCCTTAGAACATGTGAATAAAACGGAGCATCTTGTCTGACTGTGCTATTTTTCAGACTATTCTACCAAATGAATGAAAGACAAGCACACTCATATCTTCCTAGTGAGGGTAGGGGTGGGGGTGGTTGTGTGTTTTTTGTCTCCTGGGTATTCTTAATAAACCACTAATAGACAGAGTTGGGGCTAAAACCAGAAAAGGTAATAAACAGAGTCAGTCTAACTAATCCACCGTTCCCACTGTATTCTAACCAGCAAATTGAATTCATCTATAAACTCACTGTGGGAAAGAACCATATTTAATCCTTACTTGATAAGTGTCTAGAACATAAAGAAAGACTTGCATAGTGGACTAAATATTATTAGCCTTGGGGTCTAAAGATCTATATTCCAATCCTGTCTTGCATGTTGACTGGCTGTGTGAGTTCAGGTCAAGTCATTTATCCTCCCTGGACCTTGGTTTTTACTATAAATATATATATATGTATGTGTGTGTATGTGTGTATGTATATATGTACACATATACACACACATATATACATATATAGAATTTGGATTACATAATATTTTATATTTTATAATTATTAATATTTTCATGTTGACCTCATAGTAATCTATTCATCTAAGGAGGTGCTTACTGTAAATCAGCTCAACTAAATCCTCTGCCAGAGTAGCATGCCTTCATATTTCATAGACTTAGAATGAGAAGGTACCTTAGAAGCTAATCCATCCCTCTCAACCAAAGCCTCAGAGGGGGGAAGTGATTTGCCCAAGGTCACACAAGGGAGTAAGGGAGCAGAGCTAAAATCCAACACCAAGTCCTCTGTCGCTGAATTCAGTACTTGTTCTGCAATATTTCAGTCTTTAGCTCTCCTGGACCCTTGGACCCAGCTTTGGATTCATCCTTCGGACTGAGTAGCCTATAAACTAATTGGTCAGACTCAAAAACTGTGACTGTATTCACCTGGGGTTTATATGCTTTTGCTTTCCCGTAGGTACAAGTCTTTCTTGCTGAAATGTGCAGAGCTCCAATCTTAGTCAGCTTCCCATAGGCCAAGGCAGTGTGAAGAATCTAACCTTGGACATCACTACTGCAACCTTTGATATTCCAAAGGAGGTAGGATCTCACTGATGAGGGCAATCCCACAAACCAGAGAGATTCCAACTCAACCATTCCATCTCACCCTGGGCAACTCCTCGCTTCCATGACTTCCTACAAATCCTCTACAGGACAGCCCTTGAGGATCTTTATTTCTTTTTATATCACCTATCTTTCCTACATGTCTTAACAAACACCAAAGGAATGGTCCATCAGTCATATCATGATCTTGCTAATGATTAACCCACCTTTGTTTCTGGTCATATATTTCTCTAATAAAATTCTTTATGACACCTTTTCCTGCATAATTACTAGTGAGGGTAAGGTATTACCACTTCCTAATATGCATTCTGCATGCCCCCATTGCTTTTTAGGTGACCTGAAAGCCCAAGTCATTTGGGGACTATGGAATTTCATAAATTAGGCATATGGCCTCCCTAAAAGAATATTGGTGCTAAAAAATGGACCTGTACTTAAGTGGCCTCTAGCTTGCACAAAGTGCTAGACCTGGAGTTAAGAAGACTTGAGTTCAAATGCAGCCTCAAACACTTAGTAGCTGTGTAATCCTGGGCCAGTCATTTTAATCTCCGACTGCCTCAGTTTCCTCATCTGTAAAATGGCAATAACAACAACACCTGCCTCACAGGGTTGTTGCGAGGATCAAATAAGAAATTTGTAAAGTGCTTTGCAAACCTTAAAGCACTATATAAATGTTAGCAATTATTACTAAAATTTGTGTCACTAAAACAATTGCCTAATGACATTCTTAACACATTTCAACTAACTTGACAAGATTAAACATATATTCTTCATGCACCTCCTTCTACTTGAAGGCTACCATTTTGTAGCTTTTATTTTGATAGTCTGACTTGGTTCTCTGCTAAAGGGAATGAAGTGTTGGCATATGAACCAAAAAAGTAACAAACAAAATCCTAGAAGGGCCAGTCCTAGGATCACTAAAATCTACTCTGTGCATGCCTGACCTTTTGGAGGTCACTGAGGTTTTTTTCCCTATGTTATGCAGGCTGTCCATCTAAAACTCCTCTCACTGTCTGGCATCACTGCTTGATGATCAGGGTCTGACCAACTTGTAAACAGGCACTCTGCCATCAGACAGATGGGAACGAGCGTAGGCAGGCCAGAGACCATATATGAGTAAGAAATATGTTTACTGAGGACCGTATTCCCAGCTGGGAGCATCAAGGCAGCTGTCAGAGCTGACCTCAAGCTCATGTGCCAGCAGTGAGAGAGATGTGATAACTAACATTTCTAGGTCAAGTATAAAACTATGATGATACAAGTAACAGTGAAAAGTTTCCATGAACCAAGAATGCTGTTTCTCTTACACCAAGGTAGATGTTAAAATGTCAAAAGTACTATGTACAGTCAACTCGTTCCCTATTATTAATTTTAAAAAAAATTTAAATCCTCCTCTTTTAAGTCTCTAGAGATATACTAGGGGGACATCTATTCAAATTACAGCTTAAGATCATGAAAGTGAGATGAAGTTACAATACAAGATTTGATCATAGGATCACAAGAGTTGAGCTAGAACCCTAGACAGGGGTCATTTAATCTCAGTCCCTTATATTATGGACAAGGAACCTGAGGTCTCAGTCAATTTTATCTCCCAGTGGTTTCCCAATGACTCCAAAGAATAACCTCTAAATACATCTATGAAGTTTCAAAGCAACAAAGCAAGTGATTAAAAAAAATTATCTTCCTTTCTCCAGAAAATGTATTGGTTAGTGCCATCAAGGCAGAATCTCTTTCTATATGGCCATTTTATTTATTTTCATTCACTACTCATCCTCCTCTCTATCCCCTCTAGGGAAAGAGTCAGCAGCCAAGCTCACCATCATTCTCATGAAATCTGGGGGATGAATCTCAGATTTAGTTAGGGTTTGTGGCATGGTTTGATATCACCATCACCATGGTAAAG
This sequence comes from Pseudochirops cupreus, assembly GCA_028627135.1. Classification (NCBI taxonomy): domain Eukaryota; kingdom Metazoa; phylum Chordata; class Mammalia; order Diprotodontia; family Pseudocheiridae; genus Pseudochirops; species Pseudochirops cupreus. The sequence goes on from CM053583.1 coordinate 334,476,537, forward strand.
CGTTCAAGCTTTCTACATTTCCTTGGCAATGGAATTGGCTGAAGAATCTACCATCTGTCATGGCATTTAGAAGATAAAAATGGAATCATAAATAGTGCCAGCTTAAAAAAAAAAAAAGGAGTAGAGCCTGCATGTCAAAATGGAGGACATTAGCATGTTCTTTTAGCGCCCGGCTGCCAGCATCTGCAGTCAGGTTGCTAATCACTCGGTGTCATCTGTCCCAGCGCATGCTGCCAAATCTTTCTTCCAGGCCAGCAGCACCAAACAATGCAGGAGAAATTTATGATTCAAAAAAATATTTTTGCAGAAGGCAAAATCTGATCATTAAATTCCCCTATTTAATTAATGTTGCCATTCCTTACACTAAAAAGGAGATGAGGGGAAAAAATCCTAAAGTCCCTGCCACAGAATTTATCTCCTCTACCCATCCAAATTCCTTGCCAGATTCTAACAGCAAGCAGCATAAATTTGGGTGATTAGACTAGTTGCATATATTTAATTTTTAAAAAGCATCACCATCACACTTTCATTAAAACAGGCTTTCAGCTTTGGTTTAGTGCCATTTGACAAACAGCATGGTGGTACACTATTGGGTTAGTGAGACAACAAGATTAAAAATATGAGTATTGGGCAGATGCTAGGCTCTTCCATTATAAATATGTAAGGTTACCAACCAAACATCAAAATGAGACATAGAAGATGTTCATTCAAAACAATCCATTTTAATTCTCTCTCCCCAACTTAAAAAAGAAACAAAAACAAACCAACTATTACTGCCTCTCGCTATAGGGCAGATGCTACATCCTGGGCAAAATAGGATGGGAGAGGAGTCAAGAAATTGAAAAAATTGAAAAAGGAGCTATTTTCTCTGAGGTGTTCTCTTATCTCCAAACAATGATTTAGATTTTTAGAGCTAGACCTTAGAGAACTCTCTCGTTCAGCCCTCTTGTTTTATAGACAAGGCAGCTGAGTGATTTCTATGAGTAGTTACTTGTACAAAGTCACCCAAGTAGTGAAGAGAAAAACTGAGATTGAAATCTAGCCCTCCTGATTCCAAGCTCAATATTCTTTCCCTTATACCAAATCTCTACCTTAAAGCTCATATGGCTGCTCAGCTAACCACGCAATTAACTATTTTCAATGTGAAAAGTTCATTATTAACTTTTAAATCTTGTAGATTTTTTTCATCCTAAAGACAACTACACTTTGTCCTCTTTTGCCAACATCCTTCTCTCCCTCCCTAATCCATCATCTTTTTCAACTCCCAACCTTTCCTGCCCCCATCCCCTGACATACACGTAAGTCCATTCTTTATACATAATTTTTCTCATTGAATAATTGAACCTAACTATAGTTTCATCTTTACTTTGTCTACCTCAAGCCCAAAATTTATAGTACTGTAGGATTCAAAATTGGAAAGGATCTTGGGAATCATCCACTTGAATTCAATGAAAAAAGAAATTGAAATGTTTTCTTAATGTATCTCTCCCCTCCTCCTTCCAGACAGCCATCCCTTTTAATCCAGAATTAATTAAAGGGGAGGAAAAGGTCTAACTAACTAACTAACTAACCAGTATATTGAAAAAGTCTGACATTATATGCAATGTTCCATAGGCATTAACCTTTTCATTTTAAAGAATAAGAAAGTTAGTCATAAATGGCAGAAGTAACTTGCCCAAATCACAAGTGGTTAAATCAGAATTGGAGCTTGGATCCTCTGAATTCATATCTTGTTCTCTTTCCAACGTACAATGTGCCATATCCTTTTGTAAAGTGCTTTGAGATCTTTATGGCTAAGCTTTGTATCCATCTTCTCCTACATCCATATGACATAGGAAAATAGCAAAATACTTATTATTCACTGGCCAATTCCCACTATTTCAGAGCACGGGCTCATCAAAAGTCCATTTCATGGTGTTCTTAACAGACAAGTCAAGTATGAAAAAAGAAAATTACCAGTGAAATTCTATTGTCGCCCTAGTCAGAAAAAGTCAGATATGAGATTCAGAAGAGAGGATAAGCACGGACAGATCCTGTGTCTAATTGCTCTCCTCTGGAGGCAGGGAGATAAATTCAGAGCTGCAGCTAGCACATGGAGGCATCACAGAATCCTAACTTCCAAGCTGGGAGGAACTTAAGGTCGCAGAGTCCAAACCCCTCCTTTTATATCTAAGGAAACTAAGACCCAGAGAGTTTAAGTGATTTGCCTAGGATCAGACAGCTAGTAAGTGTCTGAGGAAAGGCTTCTTGTAACAAGTCCAGAGCTCTATTCATTATACCACACTATCTCTAGGATCTTGTTCTAAGGTACTGATATAAGTGGGGGGTGGGGAGTGTTTAATACTTCCTCCCATGGAGGGGCTGTCTCTGCTTCTTGGCACACAGCCCAGTGCCTGCCATTGGGAGTCCTACTTCCAGTTCCAGGAATCATGGTTATTCTCTTATAGGGTCTTCTTGCCTGTCCAGCCCCCATAGGGGAAAAGGTTAGATTAATGATCTCCTCTCCCATGTTAACTGCATCAATAATCTGACTGTCCCTGTTGCTCATCCCTTTACTCCTACTTCTGCTCCACCCTCCAACCCCACTCCCCCCCATCCATCTCCTGTCTAGACTTCTTGGTGCTGCGTGCTTGTCCTATTTCTCCATTATAGAACTCTTCTGATGCCTTGTCATGTCATCAGACTATGTATAACAGAAAATGCTATGTCGTGTTATGTAGAATCTCAGAGTTCGAAGGGATCTCAGAAGCTACCTAGTCCAAACCAAAGTGGAACAAAAACTTCTGTTCAAAAGCAAAACAGAACAAAACAAAAAACCTCAGGAAATTCTCTCTGAAGACCTCTTCAGTGCTGAGGAACTCACTCCTTCCTACTCAAGGATAGTAAGCTCTTTTAGAAGCGTTTCCTTAGCTCAAGCTTAAATTTGCCTTTTTTGCAACTTCTACCCTATTTCACTATTGCTCATAGTTCTTCCCTCAGAGGCCAAGAAGACCAAGTTGAAAATCCTTCTCGCTCATGAGAGACCTTTGAATGTTTGAAGGCAGATCATGATTCTAGTTTAGCTATTTACTGGCTATGCAACTGTAAGCAAGTTACTTCATCTCTCATTCTCAGTCTCCATAGCTAGAAAATGGGACAAACAGGTATGAGAAGAAAGAATACTGAATTAGGACCCAGAGGTTTTGGGTTCAAAACCCAGATCAGTCACTTATTAGTTACTGGTCTGTGGGCAGATCACCTTATCTCAGAGCCCCAGCCATCAGCCTCACAGGATGTCTGGAAGGATCATAAAAGATATGAGAGAGTTTAAAATTTAATTAAAATTTAAAGTTTCAACTTGAAAGATGTTGTAAATTTGACTATTATCACTATTATTATCATTATTGAGTACTCTAACCTTCAGGCCCCAGAGTAAGGCCTAATTAATGTGAACTTGATCCATCCAGAACAGTTTACCCTGAACTTTACTCTTGCAAACCATTTCTTAGGAGAGTTAATTTAATAGAACTGGGGGACAAATAGGGGGATTGTTTAAACTACTCCAAAAAAAAACCCCTGTTTTCTGTCACTTCAGAACCTCTACTTACATACAAACGATAAATCTCCTAACTCCAGATTAATTACAGTGCGGCTCCTATAGATGCCTACTAGGCATTTTTTTTGTTATTTTAGTTTTAATAATTATACCAACTTAAAAGCAATAATGTTGGTTTTAAAATATTCTACTCCCCATGTCCCCTGATTAATTGCTTGAGATCATAGATCACAGCATCCTAGATTTTAGAAGTTGGGATATGCCTTCAGGACCATCTAGTCTGAAGTCATCACTTTACAGATGAAGAAACTGAGGCCCAGAAAGGTTCTGTGATTTACCCAGAAGTCACACCAGGCAGCAAGCAGCAGGGGAATTCATTAAGGATTTATGGTATAGGCAGTAACTATTTTGCAAGGTTTTGAACCTTTCACCATTCTTATAATTTAGCGCTGTCTAATTAACACCTTTGCTTCACTTTTCAACATGGGCAATGACCCAGAGAGGCAGCAGGAGGGGGTGGCTCTACCAGCTGGTGTTAAAGAGAGAAACCCTGAAGCTGAGGATACATTCAATCAGCTTAGAAACATCAGCCACCCTCGCCAGCAAAGGAGTGTGGCTGGTCCTCTCTCTCCAGCCTGTGCAGGCCCCTCAGGCTACACTTTCATAACTTCTTTTCCTTTTCAAGGCTGCTCTCAGCGCACTTGGAGTGGGGGGGAAGGGATGCTGGTGGGGGTGGGATAGGATTAGATGGATCAAAAGACAAAAATATGAACAAAGGAAACAAATTCAAGAGACTGATCTTGGAAATTTTTAGTGATGGCATCAAATGCTCAGATGCTACAATCTGTCTGTTTTTTGTTTTGTTTTGTTTTAATAAGCAAGACTAATACAGTGTTTTTTATCTCTGCTCCTTAGAAGGATATCTATCAGGAGAAAAACCAAGCACCACTTCAAACTACCTTTAAAAAAAAAAAAGCACAGCCTGCCTAAATCATCCCCACCCCAGAGTCCTCCCATATTCTCAAGTATCAAGCGAAATTACTGTCAAGTGTTTCATAAAATCATATTATAACTTAACACCAGCATTGTCCTAACAATTCTAAATGACTTGAATTCATGCAATGCCACAATGTCAGAAGAATCAAAATTGTAGGTGACCCAAAGGGGAATGGAAACGCTTCTTGAAAGGTGGGGGTGAGGAGAAAAGGGCTTTATAAATGGGATGCAAATGTCAGAAAAGGTGTAAATGACATCATCAAGGACATGATTGGAGTCATGTGAGTGATAACAGATGGACCGCCCACATGCCACATGGGTATTCACGAAATTTTAAAAGCCAAAAAGAAATAAAACAGGGCCTCCAGCACACTGAGTAAGTCCTCTCTGGACAATTTACAGAAAGACCAGCACATTAATTGTACAGTGCGAGAAGACCACACGATGACGGGTCTAGAGCTAGAGGCAACTTCAGCAGCATCTTATTCAAATCTTTCTCCCACCTTTTTTCTCTCAAACAGATGAGGGAATTAAGGCTGAGGGAAGAAAGATGATTTATCCAAGCTTACACAGACAAGCTTGAAGGGGAAGATGTGATCCCAGGTTCTCTGACTCCAGAATCATTTCTTGCCCCCCCTGACATCATGCTGCGTAAAGAGGTTTCAATTGGCACAGGTGGAAGGAATACCCGCTCTCATCATCAGACCAGACCATTGATTCCTCCCAGCTGAGAGCATCAAAGCAGTTGTCAGTGAAGACTTCAAACTCATGTGCCAGCTGTGAAAGAAATGTGACTGCTAACACTCCTGGATAAAATATTTAAAACTCTGATTATATAAGTAACGAAAAGTTTCCATGAAACCGAGAATTCTATTTCCTTTGTTCACATTTGATTAGGTCAAGTGTCAGAAGTAATGTCTATTAGTCAATCCATTTCCCCAGGTTAATTAAAAACATTAAAAAAAAAAAATCTCTTCACTTTACCATCTATAAATGCCTTGGGGAAATCTGTTCAAATAAATCTCAGCAACACAAGTAAGACAAAGCTACGAGGTTAACGTTTGCTCACAGAACTGGAGCTAGAACCCTGGAGAGGAGTCATTCAGTCCCAGCCCCTTTATTTTAAGGATGAGGAATACCAGCAAGTTGACTTCTCCAAGTTTTTCCAGTGACCAAAGAAAAACCTCTAAACACATTTATGAAGTTTCAAAACAATAAAGTTTGTGATAAAGACCACATCTTTTCTCCAGGAAATGCTGTTATCCTGGTTCTTCTCCTACTTGTCTGACTACTCTTTCTTGGTTTCTTTTGATGGCTCATCTTTCTCCTATGCTCTAGCACAGGTGTCCTAGACTTTCTCTTCTACCACTGTATTTTCTCCCTTGGTTGTTTCATCTACTTCTATGGGTTCAAATTATCACCTCCATGCAGATGAGTTCCTAATCTCCATGCCCAGATCTAATCTTCCCCTCCCTTAATTCATTTTACATCTCTATCCAAATGCCCATGAGCACCTCAAACTTAGCATGCTCAAAATTCATCATCCTTTCTCCTAACAGTCATGCTTTCTCCAAATTTCACTCTTCCTATTTTTGACACCACAATCCTCCTACTCACCAAAGATCAAAACCTCATCTTTGTCTCATCCCCTTTATCCCATAGATGTGGAAGTTCAATCAGTTTCTACATCTCTTGTATCTATCTCCTCTCACACACTGTCACAAGCCTACTTTAGATCCCTATCATCTTCCCCGCTCTTGGATTACTGTAATAGCTTCTGAATTTCAGAAGGAAGGAAGGAAACAAAGGAGCAGGGAAGGTTTTATTAAGGACCTACTATATGCCAAGCTCAGTGCTAGGCACTTTACAAATATCTCATTTGATCCTTAAACAACTCTGACAAGTAGGTGCTATTATTATCCCCATTTTACAGTTAAGGCAACTAAGGCAGACAGAGTTTAAATGATTTGCCCAGTTACACACTTAGAAAGTGTCTGAGGCTGGATTTAAACTCATGTTTTCCTGATTCTAGCGTCAGCACTCTATCATATCCACTGTGTTACCTAGTTGCTTTCATTTAAGTGCCTCCATTCCTAGCTACCTATGAAAGGACCCCAAGAATATTTCACCTTATCCTGTCACTCTAGGGAATAGGTATTTAGAGGCTTCAATGGGACTCACCTGAACATGTCATTGGGAACAGTTGCCTTGCTTTTGTGTACATAGCAGACTTTCTGACCTGCAATATCCATCTGATTGAAGCTTGTGATGGGGACTCCAGGAGAGCTGATGTATTCCATCTGGCCATACTGAGGTGGGAAGGTGATTACAAAAAGAAGTTCTTCTGGCTTATCCGTTCCATCAGTAGCTAAAAGAGTCGAGGTGGTCAAGAAACCTCTGCCCCCTTTAGACACTACCAGTGGTTTGGTAAAGACTGCAATATCACCTGCAATGTAAAAGAGACCCTGGTTAAGAACTCTATTTTAAAACTCTCAAACATAGGATCTGTGCATTTTTAAAAGATCTTAGGCATTAAACGCTTTTTTTTTCTTACACAGAATTAAATAATCTTGGGGTTGGAGCATCAAGTCAAACCTGTTTTCTGTGGGGCTATAAAGTGAATTGGCAGAGACTCAACATGGTTTCTAGGTGGGATAAGGATGGAGAGCAAAAGATTTGAGAACTACAAAAACACTCACAAAGAGACCATACACTGAGCAAAAGTTCTCAAAACATTTCTCTGCCATGAGGACTTGTCCGAGTGAAAGAGAAGGTGGTTCATCTTTTGTATAGTATTTTTTTTTCTCTTTCAACATTAGAAGAATAGATAGAGCCCTGGTACAGACCAGCTATGCTCTCCAAGGCTTGCATATCCCTTATTTCCATTGTGCAGATCAAAACTGGGCACAGTGGTCTAGGTTATGGCTAGTGCCAAGTAAAATGCATCATGGTTACCCCTATTTAGTCATCCTGGTATTGTGCTTTGCACTTTTATCTTGAGAGATGACTTCTAAACCATTTGCCCACCCCCATCTGTACCTTTGAAAGGACACAGAGTACTTAAATCAAGTCATGCTTGTTCTTGTGTCTACATAGCTTTAGGTGTGCCCCACTACATCTGTCTTTATTAAATACTATACCGGCAACATTCTCTTTCACCCCCTATTGTCAGTGAGCAACTTTACCTTCTATTCTACTGAGAATATTAAGGACATCACAACAAAAATTCTATCAGTTCTCTTCTCTACACTCTAAATTTTTCAGTAGCCACATCCACCATCTATCCCTTCCCTCCAGTTTCAAAAGAAAGATAGAACTTCTTTTTCCAAAGCTAAAACTCCTTCTGTACATTCATTCTCCTTCCTTGGCTTTGATAACAGAGTACTTTCTGGTTCATTCTTTCGTTGGGTCATTGTGTCTTATCTCACAGTTTCAATTATTTTAAGTATGGAGAAAACTCCCAGGTTTCTCTTTCCCCATCAAACACTTCCCACACTTCTAGACTTCTAACTGCCTTCTGGAGATTGCTTCCTAGGTGTCTGATCAGCCCTTTAAACTGAAAATACCCGAGACCGAACCCCTTTTCTTCTCCCCCCAAGAGACTCCCTTCCATTCAATTCTTCTATTTCTGTTAATGGTACCATTATCTTCCCAGTCACTCAAACTTACAATTTTGGTGTTATCTTTGATTATTTCCTCTTCCTTTCCACCTCTCTCAGTCTCTACATACAATCAGTTGATAAATTCTTTTGATTCTGCATTCACAATATCTCAAATTTATTTTCTCTTCTTTTCATTTTGACATCAACTGTCCTAATTCAGGTATTCAGTTTTGCCTCTAAATATCTAGACTACTGTGAATAGCCTCTTTATTGGTCTTCCTGTCCTTATACTTCACACTACTGCCCAAGTAATCATCTGAATGCCTTTCTCTGATCATGTTGTTAGTCTCCTGAAAATCCTTTAGACAATCCATATCATTTATGAAATAAAGTACAAATTTCTGATCCTGGCATCCAATGTCTATTATAATCTGACTCCAGGCTATCAGTTCAGCTTATTTCATACTATTCACATATTCTACATTAGAGACAAACTGAACTACTCTCCAAAATCTGGTATTATGCTGCCCTCTCTCAACTCTGTGCTTTAATTTATTCCATCCCCGAAGCCTGAAATGGTGCAGCCAACAGCTGATAAAGAAGATGGTGGCTGAGAGTAGGATTTAGATTTCTAGACCATGGCTTAAAATATAGGATTGAGGGGCCCTTGGTTGGAAAGGAGTGTATCAATAAGATCTGGCAAAATGCCTTTATCGAGAGTCTTGAAAATCTAATTTAAAAAAAGATTATTTTAAGCTAAAAATCATGGAAAGAAAAGAAAGCTTACATACAGATATATATATATATAAATATAATATACGTATGTATACATATATGAGTGTGTGTGCACATGTGTATATCTGTGTATGTGTGTGTATATATACATTAATCTAGATACCATAGAAAAAAAATATAATAAGATGAATATCATTAGAGACACTAATAAATTCACAGAAGACTAAATCTGAGAAACAAACCAGTAGTGAAGCTCTTGGCCCCAGGAATTTATGCACAAAGTACAGGTAAATAAAATATTAATATAACACATAAAGCAGAGATTAATAATAGATACTAACATAATGATTTTATATTTGTAAACCACTTTTTATACATTCAATCATTTGTTTCTCAAAATAACACCGTAAGGTAAGAGTTATTATTATTTCTCATTTTAGACATGAAGCAATTGAGACTCAAGGATTTTAAATGACTAGCCCAGAGTCACATAGCCAGTAAGTGAATGAAGCGGAATTGGAACCCATCTTCCCGATTCAAGGTCAGGATTCTATGCAGTAGAAGATACTGACCAATAAAGAAGATAAACTAACTGGAGATTCTAACACAGAGGCAAATTGAACCTCACATTAATCACTAAGACTTAGTAGGATGGGTCTTATGTCTGTAATGTGACTCTGGAAGGTTCGATTTGATTCAAAAAGAACAGGTTAAGTCAAAATCATTTAGATCATATTAAGAAGTTATACTTCTGTGGGAAAGTCCAGGAACCCAGTCAAGGGAAACATGATGGAAAGCATTTGGATGCATATCAATGGAGGCAAAACAGGGACATTATTGTCATTGGATTATACCAAAAACCATTTGGACAGAATAACCAAATGCCAGAATTAGGATCCAAAAAGATTTCAACAGGCTAGAATGTTAGGCAAAAGAGAATAAGATGAAATTTAATAGACCTAAATGAAAAATCTTACAATTAGGTTTTTAAAAGTAACGAGATGGGCAAAGATAACTATCTAATAGTTTATCTGAAAAAGATCTGAAGGTTTTAGTGGACTGAATGCTCAGTAGATATTAACAGTGTCACACAGTAGATCCCACCACCACCACCAAAAAAAAGCAAATAGGATGTTAGACTGACTTGAGAGGAGTGTCCACAATAAGGGAGACAATAATTCTATTAATTCTGCTAATGATTCTAGAATGTTATTTTTAGTTCTGGATGCCTCATTTCACGAAGGATATTGACTATCTGGATAACATCCAAAATAGCACAGCCAAAATGTGAAGGGTCTCAAGATCACCTTTTGTAAAAAGGCAGTGAAAACGCTATTCTTCAGTCATCTGACTGATTCATTCATCCATGCATGCATGCATTCAATAAGCAGTTATTAAGTGCCTGCTGTGTACATAGCACTATGCTAGGTACTGTGGGAACCACAAAGTTCATGCAAGATACAAACTCTATTCTCATGAAATTTACAGTCTTAGCATTAAGAAAGATAAAGCAGAGGTTAACTAATGACCTACATACAATGGAAAATTCCTGTGCAAGTTGACTTGAAGGAAAAAAATTTCACTTCTGTGTTGATTCAATATCCTTTCCCCCCAAAATAAAAGCTTTTGAACCCAACCCATTTTCCATTGTCTTATAGGTGCCAGGAAATTGAAATCAAATTTAGTGCTAAACTGTGATCATCTGCTCCTCTTGTATATCCAGTAAAACCAATTCTTATTTTGATTCCTTTAGGAAACCAGAGGGTTTCCCTTTAACTTTATAATATATTGCACATTTGGTTTAACTTGTATCTGCCTCATTCCGTTTGAAAATCATTGGAATAGGAAAACCCAAATAAATCAGGGAATAACTTAGTTTATTAAAGTTCATAGTCACAGGATTCAAAGCCAGATCATAGGATTTAAAGCCAAAATGGAATGTAGAGGTTTCTCTAATCCAATTCACTCATATTACAGTGAAGAAACCAAGGCCCAAAGAGCACTTAATTTCTTGATGAATCCAAGAAAAAAGGTTAGAAGTATAAATTATGTGAATTATTAGTTTTATTATAGGTAGGGGGCTAAATTATTCAAAATGGAGTACAAAATGCTCTTGTCTAACTATACACTTCAGATATAATGAGTATAAATCAGAACTCTTAAGGGTTCCATTATTCAGGTATCTCATTTATAGTAGTCATTTCTGAAATTATTACATTGGCTGGCCTGATTGATATCAATAAATTTCATAATATTTTTAAAAACAAGTTTTAGTATATTTTCCCCATTGTCTGATTTATTTTCTTGATCACTATTAGCTAATGGCCTTACGGTAATGAGCCATTTATCTGAGAGTAAGCTGTTCTAACCAAATTCATTTTCAAGATAACGGAATCTTATTCCATTAAAATTTAAACTATTTTAATTTTAAAAATTCTAAAATAGATCACAAACATGCCTACCTTTTGAAACTGAGTATGACAGAAACTTTTTTTGATGATAAAGCTCTTCATTACTGTCACCAATTATTATGGATGGTGGGATATTTCAGGGACTACTGAGATATGTTGGGACTGTGTGATCCCAAGATTACTGACTATTCTTGAGCTCTTGTGGCTGCTTTTCTGTTTTCTTCACAATTAGGCTCTCACTTGCCACTCCCTGTCTCTAGCAGCTTCCTTCCTTTCTCCTAGTTTGCAGTTTATAATCTATAATGGATTGTACAACAGATATCCTAGGTTTCCATCAATCAATAGACAAACATTAAAAGCACGGAAATTTAAGAATACCTTAAAGAAACATTCAAATTTTTGTGTTGATTGACATGCCTGGTTCTTTTAGTTAAAACATCTAGTATGTCCCCAATACTATGATGGATACTAAGAATACAAAGACAAAAATGAAATACTCCCTGACCTCAAGATGCCTATTTGAATTGTTTACAAAATATGAATAAAGAAGTCCTGGTAAGTTTCCTTTTGAGTATAGTAAATGTACTGTAAACACAGGATATCCTTTTTGGTCACATAAGCTTTTCTGCTCCCTTCCTTGGTCTTAGTTCTCATTCTAGAAAATTGGAGTTGCCCATTACGTCAATAAATAGTTATTTATTAAGTTACTACTAAGTGTTAAGTGCTGAAGATACAAATTTTTTTTTTAAAAAAGAAAAAGTCCCTATTCCCAATGAATTACAATCCACTGAAGGGGAAAGACGGAAGGGAGAGGGGAGGGGGAATGGAAGACAGTATATTCAAAATATATAATACAGAATCAAAGTACAAACAGAATAAAAATATAGAAAGTAAATAGAAAATAAACACGAGGTAGTTAAATATAAGGTAATTAGAAAAGAAGGGCATTAGCAGCTGGGGCATCAGGAAAGTCTATGTGTTGCAGGTGGTATTTGAGTTGCTTCCTAAAGAAAGTGACAAATTGTACAACCTGGAGGTGGGGAAGGAAGACATATGGAATGATTAGTACAAAGGCATGTAGATGAGAGATGGAGTGCCATGTGTAAGGAGCAGACTGTGGGGAAGGAAGTAATGCATACTGAGTCTAGAAAGATAGAAGTGTGCCAGGGTGAGACAAGTTATTAAAGCCAAAAGAGAAATTATAGGAAGCATGGATCAGCTATAGTTTATTGAGTAGGGGAGTGGCATGGTTCCGTTTTATGTTTAAGGACAATCACTTTGGCAGCTATGTGAAGGATAGATTAGATTGAGGAAAGATCCTAGGCAAGGAGATCAGTTAGGAGGCCAATGTAAAAGACTGGATGAGAAGTAATGAAGGCCTGAATTAGTGATGACTATGCCAATAGAGAAGGAGATCAGATGTGAGAGATGTTGGAAGAGGAGGAAATGACAAGATTTGGTAAATGATCAGATATGTGGAGTGATGGAAAGTGAGGAGTGGATGATAATCCCACTGTTATGAACCTGGGAGACTTAGGAGAATGGTGGTGCATTTCACTGAAATAGCGAAGTTTAGGAGAGGAGTGAGTTTGATGAGTTCTGTTTTGTACATAAAGAATGAGAGATATCTCAAGGACATCTATTTTGAAATGTCCAAAAGGAAACTGAGGATGGAATACTAAAGCTCAAGAGAAAAACTAGACTGGATATATAGTTCTATATTTCACTTTATACTGATGATAAGGAGGGGCAGGATGAAGCCTTGGAGCACAATCACAGTTAAAGGATGTGATATTGATGGCAAGCCAGCTAAGAAAATTGAAAATGAGTGGCTATACCAGCCACAGGAGAATCAGGAGATAGTAGTATCATGAAAACTCAGAGAGAAAAAATAACCAGGGGAGAGAAGACAATAGTGTCATGTGTACCTAAGAGGTCAATAACCTCCAGATACATGACAAGGGGAAAGTAAAAACTGAACTGGAGAGCTAGGCAGTTAGATTTGAGTACCAGCTTTACCACTGTGTAATCTTATAAATATACTTCACCTCTTTCAGTCTTAGCTTCCCTAACTGTATTTAACAATTTAACAATAATTGGTCTAGATGACCAATAAGGTCACTTTCAGTTCTGAAATTCAATGTACTCAGAACAGTGCCTGGTACACAGCAGGTACTTAATGAATGTTTACTGATTGATTGAATGCTCTTTTTGATGGCTCAAGTATTAATTGTACGGATCGTATTTCTCTTTTTTTCTTTCTGAAGAATAGCATACATGTTCATCATTTGGGCTAACCCTAGGCAAAACATAGGGAGTGGAAATATAAGGGACCTAGTGACCAAAACATGGAGACAGAAGAGGACAGGATGATAATGTAAAATGGAGAGTAGTTTAATAAGAACATGTGAAGAGTAGTCTGAAGGAAGGCATGAAAGATAGTTTGGAATTAGGTTGTTGAAGGCCTTGAATCTCAGATAAGGAACTTCTGATTTATTCTACAGGCATGGGGGAATCACTGAAGGGTTTTCAGTAGAGTAACAACAGCTTTCTAATGAAAGACCACTTAAGTAATGGTATGTAGGACTGATTAAAGAGGGGAAGATATTGAAAGCAGGAAGACCAGTTAAGAAGCTAATATAATAATCTAGGTGAGGAGGAATGAGAGCCCAAGCTAGTGTAGTTGCCATGAAAGGAGAGAGAGAGGATATATTTTGAGAGGTATTACAAAGGTAGAAATGATAGGTCTTGATAGTTAGGTGGCTATGGGAAGTGAGTGAGGAAGAGAAAAGAGTCAAAGAAGGCTCCAAAGTTTTGAGTCTGAATGACTAGGATGATGAAAGTGATGACATGAGCAGAAATAGAGAAGTGAGGGAAAGGAAGTTGAGGGGGGAGATAATTTTGATTTTAGACATAATAAGTTTGAGGTGTTTGGTGGTACATATGTGAAGAAACCTAGAAAGCAACTGGAAATAATTGAACCGGAGTTCTGGGTAGAGTTAGGGCTGAAGAGAGATTTGGGAGCCACGTGTAAGTGGTGATATTTGAAAGTAAAGGAGTGGATTGACTGAGCAAGAGAACAAGTAGAAAGAGAAGAGGAGGATTAAAATAGAAACTAGAGGGATACCCAGTTTATAGGGACGGAAGGAAGATGAGGATCAGGTTAGGGTGACTACCAGTCATGCTATTTCCCAGTAATAAAAATTAAGTTGATTATTTATTTTACCCTTTTCGATGTCCTTGATGCTGATGTGACAGTCCAGTGTGGGTGACCTGTTGTCTCCATCCCAGAGGTGAAATGTGAAGCTATCTTGATTTTGGGAGCCTATCACCCCGGTATGGATGTATCTCACAAAATTAAGGTCCACTTCCTCCTGAGTACATTTCATGCCGGGTTGAAGAGATACCCAACTCCTCCCTATCTGAAAGGCAAAGAAATCAGACAGTTGTTCTAGAATGGCTGAGTGTTTTTCTTTCAGTTGTCTGTTGATTTTTCTACTACTCAAAAGACGTTTTCAAGTTAAGCAGGAGAATCTCAAAGACTCCGTCACTTTCTCATCAGACCTAGCCCCCTCCCTCCATTCCAGTCTTCTTACACTGTACTCCCTACCATGTACTCTTTGATCCAGTGACAAAAACTAGCCTCCTTGGTGATACTTGAACAAGACACTCTTTTCCTTGATTCCAGGCATTTTCTCTGGCTGTCTCCCATGCCTGAAATGTTTTCCCTCCTCATCTCTACCTACTAGCTTCCCTCACTTCTTTCAAGTCTCAAGTAAAATCCCTTCTTCTACACGAAGCCTATCCCAGCCCCTCTTACTTCTAGTGCCTTCCCTCTCTAAATTATTTCCTATCCAACCTGTATACAACTTCTTTGTATATATTTGTTTGCATGTTTTCTCCCCATTAGGCTGTGATCTCCTTGAGAGCAACAATTATCTTATTTCCAGCACTTCACTCAGGGCTTGGCACACACTAATAAATATTGATTAATTGATTGATTTCAGTACTTGTAAAGAAACTTCTCAAAATTAACTTTAGATTAGAGTGGAGGGAAGCAACCATCACAACAAAACCAGTTTAAAGAACACTGAATAAGGTCCTGAAAAGATTTGTAAACAGGTTATTTCCAAATTTTATATCTGTGCAACTGAATTAGTGTTTTCAAATTGATTTAAAACAAGTAATCGTAATTATTGAAGTAACATGGCATGGTGGAAAGAGGATAGACCTTAGCGAAAGAAAAATCTGGTCTCACGTCTTGTCCCTGACAAATATATCTGTGTGACCACTGGGCAAGGCACTTTTTGTATCCTGGGAACTAAAGCTATTAAGTTGTATGTGAGCTGTCAGTCTGTACTAGTGGCTAGAATTTTTACACCAGGAATGCCCTATACTGATGAACTCACAGCTCTACATAACTTCTAAAACATAACCAATTAATTATGCTAATTAATGAGTTGGGCAATTTAACTTTTAATTGTTGTTGTACATTGACACTTTCAGGAGGCAATTCCATTTGTTTGGTTAATCCCTTCACTAACACAGAGAGTAACTCTGTAAACACCTTAAATAAACTGTCTTTATGAGTTGTTTCTGGCCAAAAAAAATTCAACATCTGATGGCCAAGTTTCTGATGATGAGCCTCTGAGAATTTAGCTAGGCTGGTGTTCAGATGACAAAAGTGTTTCCAGTCTTGTGCTTTCCAGTTTGCTAGAAACTGATAGAATTTGTATTCTGTTGGCACAACCTTTGAAAACACAGGACAGCCCAACTTATTAGTCAAGATTGGACATCAGAGGAGAAACTGGCAAATATATGTGCATTTCTGTATATGCCTAGAAATAACTACACACATATACAAACACACATTCACACATATAGTTGCATATATGAGAGGTAGTGCGGCTTGGTGAATTGAAAGACACTCTAAGAGGCAAGATCCAGATCTTGCCTCTGACACATATTGACTATGTGATCTTGAGCAAGACACTGAAGCATCGAGAACCTCAAGCAACTTTCTAAGATCAGACGCAGGTCAGTCACTATCAGTAGTAGAAAAGAGAATTTTAATACATGAAACACTGATGAAATTAGAAAACAAACCATGTGTATAACACACACATATACATATACATATATATATATATATATATTTCTTATGTTTGGATCCTTCTACATTATTATTTTTCATTTCATCTATTCAAAATATCCTGAATTTGATGACAGGCTTAATTATTATAGCTAGAAGAAAAAGAAAATTTCTGGATATCTCATCCCCCTCTTCCTACCCCCTGCATCTTTCCCGGAATTACTAGTAAAGAAAACATCTGAGATCTCCATGGCTCCAGACATTAATAATCATTAAATGATCTAATCTGTAAGTCTAACATTTGAATTCTTCCAGAATGTTCTAGCTTTCTGGGCAAACACCCAGTCTGAGCAGAGTGAGTCACAGGACTAGCAAATATGCAGAGATGTGAAAGAAATCAGGTTATTGTCTTGGAGAGTTGATATTCTGATGGAATAGCAAAAACCTGACTATATATCTATTACCAAAAAAAAAAGGCAAGTGCTCAGTGATATCCTAAACTCTCAAGAGGCAGCTAGGTGAAACAGGGAATAGAGCACTGGGCCTTGAATCAGAAAGACCCAAGTTCAAATCCAGCCTCAGACACTTACTAGCTATGTGACCCAAATCACGTACCCTCTCTATCCACATCAATTTCCTCATCCATAAAATGGGGATAATAATAGTATTATTATTATTATAATAGCAATAATAGCACCTGTCAGGACTGTTGTGAGCATCCAATGAGATAACAACTGTAAAGTGCTGGAACACAGTAAATGTTACATAAATGTGAGCTAGTCTTTTCATTATTAGGGAAGATGGTAGATTTTTAAGTCTCCAATTTTCAGTGGTGGTAGGGCTGGGTCTTTTGGGTTCCAGCCATAGGAGTGGATAGTCAGGGCTCGGATTCAAGACAACTAAATCAGCCCAGAAGATGTGGCAACTATTCCCCTCACATACCTCCCACTCAGAGCATAGAGTGGTTTGGCGCCAACCCTAACTCTTCTACCAACAGAGAAGTGCTACCTACATGCACTATTCTGAGCAGGACCTAGGAACAGTAGAGAAAATTTTGCTTCTTTTGTTTTGATAAAGTACTGTGTTTGGAAAAAAAATGTTGAATTAATACCGAATTAAATTTCTTCCACTCGGTTTAAATTTCTGAATCAATGATCTCCTTTTGCATATTTCCATTTCATTTGATGCAGAATTCCATCGGCCAGCAGTTTCTGGCAAAGAAAATTTTTTTCCCCTCTATTTATTGCCATTCTTCATGCTCTGTCCCCACCCACCTCATTCTATTCCTTTCAGATTTACAGTTCTTTCTTGGTGTTTGTGCCCATGATAAACTTATAGACTGGCATATCTTATCCACTAATTGAATCAGTTTGGTTGTTTGCTTCACATGATGACATCTTCCAGGTGTATTGCCCTTCCCGTCCAAGATACTTATTTCCTTTCACAGCGGTTCTCAACCTGTGGGTTATCAGATACATTCATAACAGTAGCAAAATTACAGTTATGAAGTAGCAACGAAAATAATTTTATGGTTGGGGGTCACCACCACATGAAGAACTGTATTAAAGGGTTGCAGCATTAGGAAGGTTGAGAACCATTGCATTCAGATTTACCAACTAAAAAAAGGGGTGTGTGTGTGTGTGTGTGTGTGTGTGTGTGTGTGTGTGTGTGTGTGTGTTTTGCAAATTCTCTGTTGGATATCCTTTTAGAAAGCAAGTAAATATAGTGGAATTTTGCCTAAAGTAGCTAGCATTTACATGGTGCTTTAAAGTCTGTAAAGTGTATTACAATTATCATCTCATCTGGTCCTTACAACAACCCTGGCAAGTAGGTGCTATTTTAACCCCATTTTATAGATGAGACACACAGAGATTAAGCAATTTACCTAGAGTCACACAGCTAGTAAGTATCCGAGACTGGATTTGAACTCGTCTTACTGACTCTAGTTGCATTGTGCTATCCACTACACCACCTAGCTGCTTCTGATGTGATATTTGATCCATACCCTGGCCATGTAACATGTAGGTCATCAATGCCATGTGGGAACTCAGAAATAAGTTGCAAATAAGGGGTCAGAATGAAGGACAGGAAGTAGAGACATGAGAAGAAAATAAAGAACCCAGAAGTGTTGTAAAGGATCTGGCATATAATGTTTCAGAATAAATCACATGAGACACCTTGGAGGGTAAGAGGAGGTCCAACAAGATTCTTGAGAAGGAAAGCTTGAGGATCTCAACAGGAGCTAGGTGGGGAACACTCAGGGTCACAGTAGGAACTTTGGAATCTCAAGATTTCCAGAGTCAGAACCTCCATGTCCCAAGAAAAGTAAATTTGTGATATTTTACTATATTTCTGCTTTGTTACCCTTGCAAACAAAACAAAAACATTGTTGTACCTCATTTCAAATCAGTGGTTTATCTTTATTGTGATTCTGTTTGGTGCCTACCACCCAATAATATCAATTAAGTTCACTTAGAGTAGAATCTCTCTATATTCTAGGAATGCATCTATCACAGTAGCAAGGTTTAAAAAAAAACAAGCAAACATTTCTGGATTACAAGTTGTTGGGAATTTTTATGTCTACCATAGAAATAATCAGTTTGATGGATTTTTTCACTGAATGGACCAGTTATAAGAGCTGGTCAATTGTTAGATGTCACGTTGACAGACAGTCTGGGCAGTGAGAAGTCCTGCCATTCCATTTTCTGAAATGAACCAATGGAGGTATTGTAAGCTCACAAAGTAAATTGTTAGCAAATTTTGAGAAAGAATCTAAGTTTTTTCACTCCCAGTCCTGAGGTACTATCCCCTGACTCGCACATCCTCCAACTGTGTGATGCATATGATTTTTCTCACCCTAAAAGTTCTCAAAATAGATATGAGCAATTTAACAACAACAAGAGGTTAATTCATTAATACATGTAGGCAACTCCTTGTGTGGAAACACTTCATGACAAGCCATTCAACTACAATTTACAGTCTTAAAGAATAGCCTAGAGCACTAAGAGGTTAATAACTTGTTCGTGGACATATTAACTAATATATATATATATATTAGAGGTAAGACTTACACCCAGTTCTTCCTGCCTCTAAGGTTGGCATTCCATCCACTATACCATCCTAACTCTCATTATGACACATGACCTACTAAGTTTAAGGAAGACAAATGTTACTTACTTTTTATATTTTTTTGAAGTGAAAAAGACCACTCACCTTCAGCTGAAGCTGCCCATTTTCTGGGAGTTTTTCAAATAAATAATAAATTTTCTCTCTGGGTGTGTCTTTATCTGCAGCTGATAAAACAGCACTAGAAATAACCCGCGTTTCACCCATTTTCAATTCTATTTCAGCCTTCCTGTGAAAAGAAACATACCCACATTTCTTTAACGAATATGGCTCCCATAGTGGTTACACTATCACCTTATCAGAGATTATGCCACAAATGGAGGAATGACATTCATTGGTATCTAAAGTTATAAAAATGTTGAGTTAGGAAAGAATTATTTAAGTAATTATATTAATTTTATGACCTTTAAGGTCCTTTTTTCCAGTTCTAAAATTCTTTTTTAAATTTTATTTTTAATTTATGGGATAAAACAAGCATTTCCATAACATAATATTTCCACAACATTTCCATAACATAGTACAATAAAAAAAAGATGACTGCACATGAAACTGCAAATCTTCTATGCACAACTTGCTATTCCTTTCATATGTACAACAAAATTCTCTAAAATTCTATGCTTCTATATATGCCAAGGTTTATGGATCATATAAGTCTTAGCACTACTATGGGTGATTCTAAATAAATAAGCTAATGAGAACTGGTTAGATCTAGTCTCTACCTCATAAATTCTGTTCACCATTAGGACCCGTTTAGAATAGGAGATGCTGCCTCAAGACAATTACATTTGTCATTACAACATAGTGTTCAACCAGAGGAATTTGAACATAGCAAAGACACTAATGTGGCAGCATAGAGAATTCATCACCAAAGAACTCACGTTTTAAAAGGACATGTTCAAGAAATGGCAGAGTTAGTAAAAGAGGATGAATATAGAAAAGTAGCAAGGTTTTATAAGAAGATTCAAGAAGCCCCATGGCAGTTGGAATTGATCACAAATGTTAAAAACAACAAAATGACATTTTTGCACTACACTGAGACCAAAAAGATGAATCAAGGGACAGTAGCCCTGCTTGGGATGGGATAACAAGGTAAAAGGTAGCAGTGAAAAAAAGAGGTTTCTCAGCCACAATAATTTATCTGTTTTCTCTACTAAAAAAAAAAAAAAAGAATAATCTTTAGACTGGGAAAGACAAACCAACAATTGTGAACAGAGAATTCAAAGCCAAGATCAGTGAGGAGATGGTAAAAGATTACAAAACTGCCCCTGGTGACTGCAAGTATTTGAAGAATTGGGGTAAAGAATCAGGGATAGAAGCTGAGGAACTTTTCATTCAGAATAGGCCAAGCCAGGCTAACCTTGCTTCCTTTCTCCACAAACTAACTAGACCATTTGGATCAACAAAATGCTGAAGATAAACTACATCCAGATTTCTTTAGATTATGCTATTCTTATTGATGAGATGGTGAGATGGGAACTAAATTGTATGATACATCATTAGATAGATTCAGAACTGATCTAATGACTAGAATCAAAAAGTAGGCATTAAAAGACTGATGTTAATTTGGAGGGCTGCAGGGAGGGGAGTGTCTCCAAGGATCTCCCTTAGTCCTTTGCTGTTTGACATTTTTATTAATGACTTGGATTAAGGTATAAATGGCATACATTTTAAATATATAGATGAAGCTGGGAGGGATAACAAAGATGTTTACACTGAGCTGTGGCATTTCAGAGAGAGATTAGAGATAAAGACACAGATGTTATGGGAGAGGATGAGCTTGTTAAGAAGGACAATAAAGACAGGAATAGGAGGGCTCAAAGAGAAACTTTGTGGAAACCTTCAGTTAAGGAGAGAAAGAAAGGCAAGGATGAAGGACATGGAGAAATAGTGAGGCAGGAGGAGGAAAGTGGTCATGAAAACCATATGAAAAAACCATGCTGAGGAGTAGTTAACAGCATCAAAGACTATGGAAAGTCTAAAGATCAAAACTTAAGAAAAAAGTTATTAGATCTGAATGTCGTTGGTAACTTTTGGGATAGTAGTTTAAGACACTTATATAGCAGATAAGAAGGGAGCAGTGAAGGTGACTTATGAAAAGGAAAGCTGAAAATCTTTAAGCACTACACTGATATAAGTTGTAAACATAAGGTGAGGGGAAATAATTTTTAATTTTTTTAGGATAAGGGAAAGATGTTTTTAAAATAAGGAAGATTTTAGTATTTCTATGTGCAAAGAGGATGGAGATGGGGGAGGGAGGGGGAGAGAAAGAAAGAAAGAGAGAGAAAAAGAGAGAGAGAGAGAGAGAATGAGAGAGCACATGCTTGAAATACAAGTAAGAGAAAGAACAATCAAGCAAAAACCTGGAAGAGATGAGAGGAGATGAAATCAGATCAAGGACATGAGTGAAAATATGTGGATATAGAAAGAGAGATGCTTTTTTCACTGAGGAAGAAATGAGAGGAGAGGATGGGAGAACACAAAGAGAAATTATGAGGTAGAGAGAACATGTTGCTGTGTAATTCTGTAGGATTTTTTAAAGGTGATGAGATAATAAGAGTGGAAGCATCTTCTCAAACCTCAAACTCCCTTGTATTTTCATACAAATGGCAAGGCCACAGAAACTCATTTTCTTATCTTTTCTTAATGATTGTCAAGGTTCCTACTGATAATGCCACCTCAATACAAGAGGAGGAGGTTTGTCAGGACATGGAAAGAACATATTTTGGCAAGCACTCTTTTCATTCCTCTCTTCTTCCTAAGTGGTCAGACCAAAGGCTGAAGTCAATGCCTGTGTGTAGATGGGCCAGCAGAGGGTGCACTGAGACCAGAATTGCTTTGTCAGGGGAGCCCCCCCCCCCCCTCCCCCATGGTCTCAAGGACTGGATGTGACCTAAATTCAGAGATGACTTGTTTCATTTTTTATTTTTAGGTCAGCATGCATTCTACAGAGATAAGCTTAAGAACTAAAGCACATCTATGATTAGACTTATTCTCATTGATCTAACCCAAAATATTTTTGTTCAACATATCGCATCTATCTCAAACCATTTTGACTGGCACAGCCAGTCTTGCTGACTTGCTATGGGAGCCAGTAGTCTTCCATAATGACTGTTAAATAAAAGACACAAAATAAAAAATATTTTTTTCAATTTACTGCATGTAGTAGGCATGTAATGAATGTTTATTGAATGAACGGTCATCAATTTGCACTGAATATTACAAAGGTGACTTGTATCATATAAGTTGATATGGAAAAATAATGATTTCTTTCCTACAAAGGGCCTAAGGCTTACTTGGTCAGCACTGGTTTCTCATCATTGACGGGAAGGATCTTTATTGAAATAGTTCTCAGGATTTTATGTTTCCCATCTGACAACTGTATTGTAAAGTCATCAGCAAGGTTTTCCGAGTCATCATGTATGTACATCAATTTCATTCCTGGAAAAGAGAAAAACAAGAGAAAGTAAATCTGCCTCCGCTTAAGCCACCACATCTCTCTGCCTCAACCACCCCCAATCCAAGTTGCCAGTAGCTTAAGTCTCCTTTGGAGAACAGGCCTAGACATCAGCAGCAGCTCATTAATCCATCAGCACCAGCAGTAACTCCAAGACATACTCCTGATGTCTGTCTATTCAAAGAACTCAAGATAATTCACTTTCCACAGTCCAGCTTTGTTCAGTGAGATTTAAGTGAAACAAAACTGGTTCTGTCGATCAAAAGTATGGTTTTCTTGAGAGGGAGAGTTGAGACTATCACATTTCACTTTCTGAGTCTTAAAATACTGAAGTCTTCTAAAAGGAAAAATACCATATGAAACATATATTCTCTGGTTCATTATGGACTGTTACAGATTTCAATGAGATACTAGATTCCAGGACACTGTAAGAGCTGGATACAGAATCTTGTGAAGGAAGGAAAAGATCAAAGAAGTGATGATATGATGGAAAAAGCTGAGAAGAAAATTAATTAACCCATCAAATAAAAATATGGATAGTTTTTTTTCATCTGTGCTTTTTGAAAAAGAAACTAGAGCTGGGGATGGGTGGTGAGGGAGGAGGAGAAAGAATCTGGAATCTGGAGTTCCATAATCAAATGTTATGAACGTGTATCTATCTATCTATCTATGCAATTATTATTACTATTATTGACTACATCCAACTGGAACTCGAGATACACAGGCACTGCAGTTGGGAGATCCATCCTGCCCTACCAAAAAGTGACATAGGAGAGAATAGACTGGGGGAGGGGGGACACACTGGGATGGCTGTTTTGGGGCGGTGGGTGGGGGAAAGACGGGGAGAAAATACGTAACTCAAAATCTTGTGGAAATGAATGATGCAAACTATAATAAAATTTAAAAAAAAAAAGAAAAAAGAAAAAGAAACTAGAGGAGGAAGGAACCATTGCCCCAAACCAAAAGAAGTATGCTAGATAGTCATCAAGGATCTCCAAATCTTAGCGATGACTCTCCTTGAATAGAATTACTATTCAAATAAGTACAGGTTTTCTTAAAGGTTTTCTCAAGCATTACAAGGAGATGAGAAATAGTAAGCCTGGCATGAGAGGATGTGGTAAGGAAGAGAATGACTTTTTAAAAATGATCCAGGGGCTAATATCCTGCTATATCGTATGACTTAAAGAGCACATCACCACCATAAGGAATAACGCTTCTATATTTGATTTAGATTTCTAGGTTTTTCATTGCAGAAAATATCTTTTAAAATTAAGTTTAAAGGCTCCAAATTTCTACACATTGAAAAGGAAAAATATTTTAAACTATTAAAAATAGACACTAGGGCAGCTAGGTGGTGTTGTGAATAGAGCACTGTCCCTGGAGTCAGGAGGACCTGAGTTCAAATGCGGCCTCAGACACTTGACACTTAACTAGCTGTGTGACTTTGGGAAAGTTACCTTCAATTGCCTTGCCTTCCCCCCTCCAAAAAAATAGGCACTAAAATGTCCAAGATAACTAAATAAAATATTGAATATTATGAATACTGTGAAAGTATAATCTCATTTTCAAACAAAAGAAGAAATTTCTTATTCCCCCAAATCTCCCCCTTACGTGTTATCTCTATTTTTAGCTTCCTGTTGTGGGTTAATCCAGAACTCAGGAGAGATTTGACATTACCAAAGTACACTTTGGTAAGAAGAAAACATTCCCTGACAGACTCTAGGAATCAGAGAAGGTTTATGCTAAACTAAGAAATTCTTCCAATAAATGCAGGACTTTAATCTCCACCAGTAAGGAAAGAGTCTCCTACAAATGGGCTTTGGGATTGTGTTACACTAGGCCTTTCTGGTTATAGCCTTGAAGTCAAAAAGTCACCCTTAATTCCATCTTTATGATAGCCATCATTATATTTTCAGATTTTAATTATTAAACTAGTCAAACATAGCATAAGAGGACATACCAGTTTTAAGAAGCTCCATTGAAAAATCATGCACAGGAAGTTCATGGTTCTTGTGGCTATTGATTAACTGCTTGTAATGAGGGATATCATTTCTGTGTACCCCATTGATGAGAAGGCCATGCTGTGGTTTATGGGTAATAGTGAACATCAAATGATCTTTTGGTACATCTAAGTCAGTGGCTTTGATGACTGAAAGATCCAGCTCTTTCATCTGACCCTCAGAAACCTAAACCAGAATATATCAGAAAACAAAGCTTGAGTATGAAAATTAGTCTTGCTCCTAAGAACACGTCTATGAAGCAGAATCCACTGAAGTAGATTTTATTTCAACAATTCAGTTAGGCAGAGTTCTCAGAAGATTCCATTGCATGGCACAGAATTACAATTTTTTCCAGCAACCCTGGAGTATTACATAGACATAAGCCCTTGTAAATAAATGAAGGCAAGAGGGAATTTCAGAAGACCAAACAAAAATACATGTTAACACCTCAGAGACAGCCACACAAAATGTTGCTTTCTTTCTTACAGTGATATTCTGTGCCACAAAGTCAGGAACTTCATCATTAGTAGGGTTAATCAGAATGTAAAAAGGGATTTCCACAGAACGCTGTTTTCCATCTGTGACGTAAATCATAAATTGATCTTCCGTTGGCTCTATCCTCAGATGCCTGGACTGCACATAGTTTATGTGCAAAGCCTTCATGTCTTTCCACCAAAACGAAGCTGGAGCACACACAAAGAAGTAGCAGACAACATAAGAATTACATTAAAACCAAACCAAACAAAAAACCTTTAGTTCTCCGTGCTTAGCAAAATAGACTGTTGGACAGCAAAACAAATGGAAAGGCATCTATGTGCCTCAGATAAAAGGCAGAAAGCCCTCTTAATTGCTTTAAATCAGCCTCTTTAAATAAGCATTTCTTATTATGTTCATTCAGTGGCATTGTACAAGGTCAAAGCAGATGGTTAAGAAGAAGTAAAATGTTTAGTACTCACTACATAAGTATTTTCACTACATAATGTCAAACAACTAGCTTGGTCTAATGGGCAAACTGATTAAGGTCAATTAAGTTCTGTCTATCCCTTTCATTGTGCCCTCTGGACTGTACACTCCATAATCAATAAACTTTCCTTCATTTTAAACACCTTACTCTTATTTTCCTTCCATCTTCTGGCACCCAGCTCTCCATGACATTGCATCATTGCCATTACCTCTTACATTGACTGTTGTTGTAGTACAGTTGCTTCAGTCATGTCTGACTCTTCATGACCCCGTTTGGGGTTTCCTTGGCAAAGATACTGATGTGGTTTGCCATTTCCTTTTCCAGCTCATTTTATAGATATGGAAACTGAGGCAAACAGGGTTAAGTGAATTGCCCAGGGTCACACAGCTAGCCAGTGTCTGAAGCCAGATATGAACTTAGGAAGATAAGTCTTCCTGACTCCAGGCCCATAATCTATCCACTGCACCATCTAGCTGCCCACACTAACTTTAACTTCTATCATATTGCAATTACTGACCCTGACCATTGCACCAACACATCAGTTCTCAAGAGGAAGTTGGATTTTCCTTGCTTCCCATTGCTGCTTCCAAAAGACTCTCCCTTTGCGGCTATCACTCAACAATTTCACCTCCTTTGAGATTCACTTTATCCACATTTATCTCCTAATCTAGATACAAGTCTTGAGGTCATTTGACCTTCTTTCTCAAGAAATACTTGGATCACAGATTTCTTTTCCATTCCAGTTCTGCTTTTATAAACAACCCATCATCATGTATTTTGATACTTTCTCAATCTCTTCAAATCTATTGATTTACAATTCCAACTCTACCTCAGTCATACATAGGGAGAGAACTCATCATCATTCATAAATGTTCTACTTCCACAATCATAACCTCCTATCATTCTAACCTTCCCAGTGCCTTACCACTTAGAAACCTCTTCTTTGTCATTACCACACCTTTCAACCCTAGGACCACCCTAGCTAAGTGTAAGAAAACTCATTACCAGAAGACTGACCATTTGGGTGATGACTTTTTTTTACCCGGAGCAATTTGTAACTATTTACTAAGGAAGTAAGATTATTTAGGAAGAGAGCGGCTGCAATGTCCACCAGTGAATGGAATAACCACACCAATCAATTGACAAATCCTTGAAGGCTTAAGTAAATGCCAAAAACTACAATACTCTTTGGTCCTATGAATGCTAAAAGAAAAAAAAGAAGCACTCATAATAATCTATCCTCATTTCTTCCATGAATGAAATCTCAATTTACCTCAAAAGAGCCTCATATCCACATGAAAATAAGGAGAAATTCAACTATAAAGAAGATTCTAATAGCCTTCACTATGTTACTTTGATACTTGAAGAATCTGTAATTCTGTCTGCCTTAGCCATTCTTCCCCTTGCACAGTCTGTAACTCCCCTATCACTAGTAGATGGTCTTTAAAAGTTACTGTGGCCAAAAAAAAAAAAAATCAACATTCTCTGGCCAATCTGGTGAGTAACTTCCCCCAAATTAGCTAGGCTGATCCTTAGACAAAAGGGATGTAATTGGTCCCTAGGTCTATGTGCTAAGCCTTTTTATCTTGGTAGAATCTAGGTGAGCTCATGCCCATCTTGCCAAGCCTTTAGAAAAGCAGAATCACCTCATGTCACAATACAGCATCAAGAAGGAATTTAAAGAGGAATAATTCAACTATAATAAGAACTTCTTACATGTGTTTAGTGCTTTAAACTTTTCCCACATCCTTTGTCATATGTTGATTAAAAATAACAGTAATAATTGTGATTAAAATAATAGTCATAATTAATAAAGAGTATATAGTAATAAATATTCATAAAATAATAGTAATAATAAGAACAACAATACTGAAAGACATTTATATAGCATTTTAAGGTTTGCCAAATGATGAATATTCATTATTTCATTTTCATGTCAGCTTAGACATCATTCTACCAACTAAGAACTATATGATCTCTACCATCTCTCTTAGTTCTAATCTTCCTTCAGGGTATTGGCCCAGAGAAGTGGCCAGAGGTCCAGTTACCATGTCTTACCTATGCTTATGCCAATATTGCTTTTTTCAAAACCTGGTGAAGGCAGTATATTTTCAATATAACCAAATCGGGGAGTAGAAACCAAAGCAAACTCTAAATCATCCATGGCTGTGTCAGGGTCAGTAGTGATTAAATGGTTAATGGTAATGGCAGCCGAAGAGCCTTCATCCACAACAAACCGGGTACCTGCATACAAATAATATCAGGATTGTGAATTCACTTGAAATTCTCTCATCAGAAATGATGAGGACAAAAGGGAGCAATTGGAATTTTAATTCATGGAAGACTCTACATGCAAATTTTTTGCAATGGGAAGATGATCACATTGGTTGGCAAACCTTCCCTTCTAGTGAAGGTCTTGGGGACATGAGAGATGAGGGACATGTTAGAATTTAATTTCACTTAAAAATTGCGTTTTCTTACATAAGAAAGCCAGATAATAACCAAAAGACAGCATCAATGCTACATGTTCCCTTATAGATTTCTATTCTTTCTAAAGTCCTCTCCCTGATTTCCCTTGTGTCACCACATAAGTGACAAATGAAAAAAAAAATTGCACAACAGCCTTAGTGATAAGCCACTAAACATAGTTTATGCACTCCTCAAGATCAGTTGTTACCTCCGTTTGTCAGAGCACTAATTGCCTGAGAGCTATTATGAATTGCTCATAATGGACATTTTTTTCATGCCTTAGTGCTTAATTATTCTGCAGGGACAATGATTCCTTTCCAGAACATTGCTTGGGTGATAAGCTGCAAATTACAATAACATTCATACATATGCTTGTATTTTTTTCTGAGAGACAGAACGTATACAAAATGCCTATGAAGAGATGACTTTCTAAAAAGCAAATAAGGTTAAATATAGATAAATAGTCTCTCTGGTCTACTTACTTTCCTCTAATAGAGGTTATTATGGGTAAAATAAACTACTCTCTAGTCAGAAGGCAACCAAAATTTTCCCATTTGAAATTAAAGCAGAAAATTTGGAGACATTCACCTTCCCTCCCCCAAATAAATATATATGTAAAATTGTTAGAGCAAATTATTTGTCTTATGAACATTTTTTAAAAACTTGTTTTTAATAAACCTCTGTGTTTAAGTCAGCTAAAATTAGAATAGGAGATAGATATGAGATCCTATCTCCATGGCTTTCTAGTCTGATCATAAATCAGGTCTTACTATGTGCAGGAATACTTGGCACGTTAACCTTTTGGCGCTGGTTTAACACAAAATGACTTTAGTAGGGAAAGAGTTTTCACCTGTTGTAACAGTTGGTGATTGGTTGTCCACAGGGTACACAGTCACATTGAGATCAAACACTGGAAAAGAATGGTGAAGTGGAAGTTGGGAAGAAACTGGTTCTTGGTAGCAACAGTCGTAAGTGCCAGCTTCTCCATCCAAAACCACCAAAGTAATGGTGTCCAAACAAGGAGTAGTGCCAATCTCTCCACCTGGAAAAGATAACTAGATTTAAGATTCTGATGCTTTTTTATAACAAAGAAATAATATGCCTTGGTGATGCCCAACACATATTCCCTGTCTAAATGTGGGAGAGTGAAAAAAGTGGAGGTATGGCATGGTAATGATATTATTATCATGTATACAAAGTACATATCCACCTGCTGTTCTTAGAATATCTTCTTCCTGAAATCTGACTGTGATATCATGCGTTGAGACTGGAGCTGACCAGGATTACGCGTTTAGGAAGGCAAAGGGAAGCCACAGAGGTTGCTTATGCTGTGACAGGAACACTTTGCTCTTCAATTATCAATTGCCATTGATAAGCAAAATGGAAAATGACCAGTACCTTTCACTACTATAAATGCCTACTTGCACCAATATCTTAAATGAACTATTTTCAATGACTCATATGGAAGTTGGAACTAGACACAGATAATCTTAAAGCTATATTCTGGTTGTTTTGACCACTTTCTCATTAATTTATTTTTAACCATGGTTTAGCAAACAAAAAAGTCACTGGGAGGAAAATTGGCATTTCCTTCTTTTCTACCCTGAAATGACCCCATTAATAAGTAGCAAAATGGCCCCCAAAATGGTAGAGGAGGCAGGAAGATATGAATAAAGGAGTCAGGCTCTAACAATGGACAATGCACTTCTGAATAATTGAGTATTGTTTTGCCTTAAGGGGTTTTAAAATGCTTCACAAGCATGCTTTCATTCATGCTCATACCACTTTGAAAAGATAAAGAAGGCAAATTTTAAACTGAGATCACTGACTACTATGTGGCTCAGAAGATCTGCTAAGTCATTTTCAAGCTAGGTCAAATAATACAGAACCTTGGAATCATGTGTAGCATTGGTTTCTCTATTTTACAAAGCATGTAGAAACACTAGAAATTATAGAAAATGACAACCAGAATAACTAAATTGTTGGAAAATAGGCCCTTTAGGAAAAACTGAGTTGGTATGGGTAGGATTAAGCTATGTCTTCAAGTTTAGAAAGAGTTATTAAGCGTAAGATGCCTACTAGTAGTCTATACCCATAAGTATACTATACCCATAAGTGGATTCAACTTGAATTAAAGGAATTTGCTTATATAAAAAGAATATCTCGATTTTAAAAATGATTGGGCCCTGAAAATATCAAAGAATCCTCTACCTTTACCCTAAGACCATAGATCTCTCCAGTGGTCTATATAGTTGCCTCCCTGGAGGCAGTGTGCTAAATCATATGACCTTTGAAAATTTCAAATCCTGGGATCTTTTATCCTTCATCCTGTAGTCAATAAGGTCATGGATTTAGAACTGGAAGACACTTTAGATGAATTCTTTAATTTTATAAACGAGGAAACTTCAGAGAGGGTAAATAATTTGTCCAATAATTTGTAAATAATTATCCAGAATGGGTAAATAATTTGTCCATAGCCACACTATAAGTAGTAGGACCAGATCAGACCCCTATCTTCTGATTTCACATCCAAGTTCATGTATTTTCAGGGTCCAAACAAGAAGGCACATCTAGAATTCAGGAATAAGGTTAGAAAATGTCGCCTTTCAACTTGAAGGCAAAGAATCCCCCAAAAATGAATGAGCTAAGTAAGCTATCTGCGGAAGGAAATTGGCCCAAGAAACAGCCTGTCATGCTGCAGATAAAACTGAAATGCTTTCTGGGATCTCTGCAGGAGGCCCAAAGTAACTCCCTGCAAAGGAAGACAACCATTTAAAATGGAACCAATGTAAGATAAAGGGTAATTTTGGAAATTGGAGCTTGTCTGTCATCAGGAAATGCTTTGAAAGACTCTTTTAGTGAGTGATAAAGAACTTTGTGAAAGGAGAATTATAATGGTAAGAATGTGAAATTAGTTGACAGGATAATCTCCACGGTCTCTTCTGGCTCTAACATTCTGGGACAGTATGTGGTTATTTATCCAGTCCTGTCCAAGGGTGAGGGTCTATCTGATAGACATAAGTAATTTGTTACTAGAAAAGTACATACTTTGTAGTGGAGTGGAGATAATTCTCTAGTCTCCACCAGGCTAAAGGAGGACACATTCTCTCTTGGTCTCTCTAATACCATCTCTTCACTCCCGCAACTGGTTTCCCACTTGCCTTAGTCTCTTGGATTTTAGTATCCCAAGGAACCCAAGATCTAGTGCAGTGGAAAGAGCACTGGGCTTGGAGTCAGAGAACCTGGATTCAAAGTCTACCCTCTGACACTCATTGACTGCCATCTTGGGCCACTCACTTAACCCTGTGATACTTAATATCCCTCAAGTACATATAACTTCTGTTCTTATTCCATGCACATCAAAGAAATTCTACTAATTCAGTTTTGTAGCTACTTAGAAACTTGGAAGGCCTTCTGAACTGAGAGATGAAAATCAGTATTTTTTTCACACTGTACATTGGTCCCCTCCCTACCACTTTTGTCAATGAATAAATTGGTCTTATGATCTGTTGTGAGTTTGGTTGGTATATTTTTGACTGAGCTTGTACCTTCAGGATAGCTGAATCAGGAGAGGGAAATCAGACTGGCCCTGGGTCATGCCAACCTGGGGAAGGGGATAGATATTTCCTGTAGTTTCAGCTCTTGCCTCCAGATCTAGTACTGACTTCTCCATCTAAATTTTAACTCCTGTAACCAGATTCCCAATTGTCTCAATCTCTTTCATTTCAGCATGGCAAAGGGAGCCTTGGAACTAAACAATCATGGTTTCTTGGCCTCATCCATTTGGATCCCACTGCCCTTCCTTAGAAGAGATTTCTATTTCCCAAATCAATGATTTTCCTAATGATGAGTATGCCTAAGGGTAGGGACAGAATATCATGACCCTGCAGAAACTGATTACTCTGAGTAGGCTGATAAAGCAAGGAGCTTGTTCTGCAAATCTAAGGATTAGATCCTGGACCCAAAGTGACCCTTCTACTCTTATAATGTCCAGCCTAAAAAGTCAGCCAACTTTATCCTCTCTTTTCCTCCACATGCAAAACACTGTACAAATACCATGTAACAAACCTGAATTTTAAATGGGAAAATGCACTTTGAATTTCATCTTTTATTTGTTTGATAATACCAAACACCTAAAGTAAATGTGACCAAATTGGATTGGGGTAGCACCATTTAATCTAACTTGCTGTAGATGCTATGTATGACAACCCCCCAAAGAGACCTAGAAATACTATGCTTTGCTGTTCAGGTACCATTAAAGTGACCCTGGGCAGATTGGACATCCCATAGGTAACCCTGAAAAAGAATTATTCTTTCTTGGGTCATTTTTCTAGCAACCTAATTAACAGAAAATATGGAAACTAGGAGAAAAAAAAAGCATTGAACTCAGCTATTCATATTCCACATCAAAGACAGTGGGCATATAGAATATATCCCTAGGCCAAGTGCCCTGAAGAAAAGCAAACTAATGAAAAATTTACTGAGATTTATTACTATGGAAAAGAGAGTAAGCAGATACTAAGCTAAACTTTAAGCTAGTGAATGTTAATATAGAAGATTAAAATCTCTTACATTCATAATTTCTCACATAATAGCAAATATTAAGTTCACAGATTTAGGTCTGGAATGGACCTCAGAGGCTATCTAATAGAATGCTTCATTTTATAGTTAAGAAAACTGAGGACCAGGGATTAAGTGATTTGTCCAAGGTCATATAGGTTATGAGTGTAACCTGACTTTCAGAGCATACTAATCCAAGGATGCATGACAAGAGATGTCCGAGGAACAATCTAGAGGTTCGGTATACACATACCTGGAAATGGTTCATGGAGAGTTCTGGGAAAAAAAGAAAAGAGATCTGTGCAAGTTCCAGAAAAATGAATGTGTTTTCCATCTTGAGGGGAGCAATGTGTTTCCTTGACAGTGCCTGTATCCCAAAGGACTGTGAGAACTTATGACTATGGAGACACTGCCTGGCATTGTGAATACAGTATTATAGACTAAATCCAGTTGGGTGAGTCAAACCCCAAAGACACCACTCCTTTTACATTTAGAGGAAGATACCATGCACTACCCCCTCTCTAGGATCTAAGCAGGAAGACTTTCTTGCTCCATGCACTTAGGTACATCTCTGGCTGTTGTACTTTCACTACTCTGATCAGTTCCTACTTCCCTATTCAGAATTCTATTCAATCTCTCCTAATTCATCTTCTTTGACACATAAAACTTTTCTGTAGTCATTTTCTCATCATTTTTCAGGATGCAAGCTCTGTGGAAGAGACAAATGACTCCATGTATTTCCCTTAAAATGGAGAATAATTCCCAGAATTATCCATGCACCACTCCTGGTCACATACACATATATAAAAATTCAGGAATTTTCCCCAAAATTTTCTGTTGTTTTAAGTTCTTGGATTATTGGCCCTCAGATGATGAGTTATATAAACTTCTAAGGTGGTATTTGAGCCCAGACCCACTGACTCTAAAGGTAATAGTCTTCCCAATGTACCACAACGTTGGCATTTAAAGGGGAATATTTCAAAATAGTTTTCTGTGGGGAAGGAAGGGCTACAGAGGAAATCAGTTGAAAAAAGACCTGAGGATGTTAGTGAGGACTGCAAGTTCAAGATGAGTCATTGGTGGGATATGGGAGCCAAAAGTGTTAATGCTGTAGTAGACTGCATTTAGAAGTACGTGATGCTCAGGGTTAATAAGAGGATAGTGCCTCCATTCTCTGCTCAGTTTCAACCAGATCTGTAAGTATTTTGTTCAGTTCTAAGCAACACATTTTAAGAATTTTTATATATTTTCTCCTTGAAGAGGTTTTTTTATGGATCTTAATTAAATACTCATATGGTAATCCATTGAGCTAAACTTAAGTATTAACTAAAATAGCATTTCTTGAGACCTTGATCCATGCCACCTGCCCCAGATCCCAGCACACAATAGAAAGATCATAGAGGAACTTAACAGGGTATTCTGGAAAGCCATTTTGGTGACCCAGAGAATTGAATTCTCTCATCTCATTCCTTGACCTCTCCTACAATCTACTTTTTGATACTTTAAGACCTACTTCCATATTGAAACAATCAGTTGGAACAGCTGTGTGTTTATAAAGCCAGAAGATAAACTATGGACTTTCCATTTATAAAGGAATAATGAGGGATATGAAGGTCACTGGAGCCCTCAGGGGAATGACAGGGTGATGGAAGTGGAGGACCCCTAACCTTCAACCTTCATTTGTCCACATCCCACTCCCCCTCCCACCGCCATCTTTATCATCAATGCCATTTACTTGTGTGTTTGTACGTTACAGTCCCAGCATCAATGTCTCCCTGGGTGAACTGGTCCACAGCGAGCCCAGATTTCCTCACGACCCCATGACGAGGCTGACGTGTGATCATGAACATCAGCCTGGTGTCCTCACTGTCCACGTCAGTGGCATAAACATGTTCTGAAGTGATTACCACTTCCTCTCCCTCAGGGCAATGCATTATGGGAATGAGGTCAGCCTTCAGGACAGGGGGCTCATCATTCACAGGTACAACCTAAGCAAAAAAGGAATGATTGGCTTCCAGAAAAAAAGAAAAAAAAAGAAAAAGAAAAATATGACAAAATTGCCTGATTGGTAACCCATAGCTCACAGAGGGAGAAACAAGGATTTTCAATCTTCTAGACACATGAAACAATAGGCATGGAAATTGGCCAACCAGCCTGCATCTTTTAACATTCCTCACATGCACCATTTTGCAAAAAATGACCCAAGTGAGGGACATTTAAGATGGGGGTGGGTGAGTACAGTTATCATTTTGGGCCCAGCCAAACCCTCTCACACTGTACTTCAATTGTTTCAGAGCTGGCAAAATATAAAGCACTCTTCTCCTTCATTGTTAAACTTACATGTATTCTAAGGGAAATCGAATCCATGTGGTCTGACTCATTTACATTTAACTCATCAAAGCTATTTTTAGCACAAGTTGCATGGTGACTATGATGCCTTTCTTCGGGCCCATTCTCCCACCACCCAGGAAGATGCTTTGGACCCACAAGTGGCATTTAAATTCCAGACATTTTCAGTTGAACTTGAAATGAAGTACACATGAAATTAATCATAAGTCAAGTTGGAGAACTAATAGAGACAACTGTGGTATGGTAGAAAGGGCACTGGACCTAGGGCCAGAGGACCTTGGTTAAAAATCTACTTCTGCTATGTAATCCCTGCCATATAATATTCAGGCAAGACGTTTAACCTGAGCGTAATAATCTGTGCTTAAGGACGTCTAAGGTTCCTTCCAGGTCTAACATCCAGTTCTCTGCCATCTGATAGGAGAAAAAAGGATGAGAACATTTATAGCAGGTCTAATTTTATATAGGATTTGACTGGCTTGATGATTTCCTAGTTGATCTATAGACCTGTGATTTTCTTGGCATAAGAAACTTTTGGTGTGAAAACTCCCTCCGCCTATGCAGACCAGCCTGGAACACTGAGAGGCAGTGACCTGCCCACTGTCACATAGGCTATTTATCCATATGACATCAATTATCATGTTGAAATCTGAGGAGGAAAAAAAGATTCCCCCAAAATTCTTTAATAGGGATAATTAGAATTTCCCTAATGGGCTTATACACAATGGGCTATAACTGTAGTCGTCAAGGTGACCTGTGGCTGTTTCCAATCCAATATTCTAGGTTGGGAGTCACAAAATAGCTAATTTTGGCTCCTGTGACTAAAACTCCCCAAGTTCTTAACTGCCGAAGGTGGTGTTGCCTTAATGTTAGTTCTGTCTGGAATCAACCTCCAATTTGTCCTACATACATGTATGTATATGTATATACAC
The DNA here is from genome assembly GCA_028627135.1 of Pseudochirops cupreus. Taxonomy (NCBI): domain Eukaryota; kingdom Metazoa; phylum Chordata; class Mammalia; order Diprotodontia; family Pseudocheiridae; genus Pseudochirops; species Pseudochirops cupreus. Next base: position 334,512,759 of record CM053583.1, read on the forward strand.
ACATATGTATGTATCTAAATGTGTGCATGTATGTACACACATCTATCTTGGTGATTGCCCCGTTACATTCTGAGATTCTTGAGAGCAGGGATTGCCTTTCCTTGAATCCCCAGAGCTTAATACCATACAAAGCATACAGTAAATGCTTAATAAGTGTTTGTTGACTTGATTTGGGGTAGCCTCATCATCCGCAGTGTCATCTTCTTCAATAGATAAGACTGGCTTGGGACAGCTAGGTGGCGCAGTGAATAGAGCACCGGCCCTGCACTCAGGAGGACCTGAGTTCAAATTCGACCTCAGACACTTGACACACTTACTAGCCGTGTGACTTTGGGCAAGTCACTTAACCCCAATTACCCTCCAAAAAGCAAAAAAAAAAAAAAAGATAAGACTGGCTATTAATTCTACTAAAAGCAAGCATAGTTGTGCTGTTTCCATTTAGAGCATCAACTTTGGAGTCAGAGAACCTGAGCAGAAATCTCATCTCTGATGATTGTTACCATTATTACGACCATGGGGGAATCGCTAAACGTCTCTGGGCCTCAGTTTCCTCCTCTGTAAGTAAAATGAGAGGGTTGGACTGGATGGCCTCTGAACGCTATTCAGACTCAAAGTTTATAATCCTATGAAAAGCCTTGTGGCACAACAATAACCTATAGCTGAGTGTTTTCTCTCTGTGTATCTATGTATATCTGCATATGTCGTACATAAATCTGGTTTGCATGGAAAAGGTAGCTTACTCCAAATGCTCCGAGTGAATTCACTCCATTTCCTTTATTGTTCTCTGTCCTGGGTAAGGAAAATTTTTCACTAATAAATCAACATTGACCATCTTGTGGTATTCTTTAAAAAAAAAAAAGAGCTTAGGATTTCAAAAGGATAATAAAGTCCAGAGGCCAGAGAATTAAGAACATTCCTTCTTTCTTGGAAAATCAGAAATATTTTTTAAAAATATGACTTCACCTCTGAATAGCTTTCAAAGACCATAAGATTTTGTTTAAAGAGTAACAATAAGCAGATTATTTCCCAAACTACCCTCCCTGCATATTGTCGGCAAGAAGATGGATGTGGGTGGGAGACAGAAGTTTTTTCTCTCTCTGAAATTTGCCTTTCAAAGAGCATTCTCTCCCTCTTTTTCCCTTCCTTCCTCCCTCCCCAATTGAGAAAGATTGTCAGTTGAGACAGCGCTCATTTCTGTCATTGAAATGCTGCCCAGTCATCATCAGCTATGGAGACAGAGGCCCAAATTCAGCTCCAGATTCTTTAAGTATAACTAGGCCCAAAAGAAGAAAGTAAAACTTGACTCATTTAGAATGGCTGCTTACAGAAATGTAATGGAGTCCACTCTCCCTGGCAGAGTTGCTGACCCAACCCTTCCTATAACATCAAAGTCAAGTTAATAGGGATTTATTAAATATCTACTTTATAACAGGCACTGTAAAAAGCTCTGAAATATGTGAAAAAGAAAAAAGAAACATTTCTTCACCCTCTGACCCAAGGGCTTCAGGGATGGTAATGGTCCATTTACATAGCTACTTAACTTTTTGGAAACATTCTTCTCACAAATACCTACTGTACAGTAAAAAGAAAAATGGCTCTGGAGGCATCAACCACAGAGGATCAAATCCCATCTCTGACGCTTATTACCTGTGTGATCTTAAACAAGTGACTTACCTACATTGGGACTCAGTTTCCTCATCTGTAAAAAGAAGGAGTTGGATTAGATGTTTCTGACATCCCTTTCAGCTCTTTACCTACGATTCTGGGGACTTTCAGAACCAGATTTTCAACACAATAAGGGAAGGAACATCACACTAACCTTGACCTGAAGTACAAATTCTGCAGAATTTGTTCCATCTGTTGCCTCAAAGAGTATATTGTCACGAAGAACCTCTGATCCATCATGGTGATACCTGAGGGAATATTATTTGTCACTCAAGGAACTATGCATGGGGAAGCTTAATCCAATCTCCTTGGCTTGTTTTGTGTGTTTTCATTCTAAGAAAACTTGAGTCATTATGTAGCATCTTCCAGGCTCTGCAGTGCTAATTTTCAAACATTCCCTAGACTCAGTTTCAGTCATGATGAATATAAATGAATTTTAATATAGTCATTATTAACTTATATGAGAGAAGCTTCCTGATGATACAGTATTGGAGCTGGTTTAGTGTTTATGTCTATTAATTTTTTTAGCACAGTGCCTGGCACGTTATAAATGTTTCATTGATTTCTTATTGCTTCTTCCCCGCACCCTTCCAAAAAATTCGCATATATTGCCCTACAGGAGAGTAGGGGGGATGGGGATGAGAGGGGAGGGGAGATGATGGAGGGGAAGGCAGGGTCGGGGGGGGGGGGGTTGTTAGAAGCACACACCTCTGTAAAGGAACAGGGGCAAAGTAAAAAATAGAACAAGGTGGGGGGTGGGATAGGAAGGAGGGAAATATAGTCAATCTTTCACAATATGTCCATTGTAGAGATGTTTTACATAACTACACATGTACAGCCTGTATTGAATTGCTTGTCTTTCCAGTGGAGGTGGGTGATGAGGGAGGTGGGGAAAGAATCTAGAATTTAAAGTTCTAAAATCAAATGTTAAAATATATATATGTACATATATATTATTATTATTTACATGTAACTGGGAGTTAAGACATACAGGCACTGGGGTAAGGAGATACATCTTGCCCTAATGGAAAGTCAGAGGGGTGATTGGGGAGGATATAGGAGAGAGCAGAGTGGAAGAGGGGGTAAACATGGGATCACTGTTTTGGGGTGGTGGGTAGGGGAAGGATGGGGATAAAATTTGTAACTCAAAATCTTGTGGAAACGATTGATGTAGACTAAAAATAAACAAAGGTTAATTTTTTAAAAATTCACTTATATCCTTCCTACTAGATTCAATCAGACATTAAAGATCAAAATTTTTGAGGCATAAAGCTCATACTCAGATTGAAATAAATAAAAATTCCTAAAGACCTAATAGAAAAGCCACCTTTCAGCTGTCCCTCTACTCTAACAGGTTTAGACAAACATTTCTTGGCTATTCATTTGACCTTCACCTAGTTTAGGGATTCTTAGCCATTTTTGTATGTTATAGATGGCTTTGGGAGTATGGTGAGTCTTATGGACCACTTCACAGAATAATTTTTAAAATGACAAATAAAATCCATAAGATTACAAAGGAAATCATTTCGATTAATAAATAGGGTTTTTTTTTTACCCTGAAAGCTATTCATTGATCCCTTGAAGTCCACAGACCTCAAAATAAAATTCCCTGTCCTTGCTTAAGAATATACTGAGGAGATACTAAATGTTTCTAACCTAACTTTTAAAGCATGGAGGTCTCCCCATGAAAACTCTTCTCCATGGCTCAAAGGAAAACCATCCAGTTCCACCATTCCATGCAATGGCAGTCTCTTGAGGGACAGTCTGAGTTTGTCCTGCTTCGTATCCATGTCTGAAATCAGGATGTGCTCTGTAGTGATGATACACAGACCTCCCTCATCTACTTGCAGTGAGTTGGTGAGTACCTGGAAAGAAGGAAGCATTCAAGGTTCTTTGTGGCAAAAACATCCCAGGAGACCAAGCTCCGATAAACAATAAATACTACCAAATCATAATAAGCCTAGGTTCTCTTTTTCTCGAAGGATTCCTTGGCCTTTCCTCTTCTCTCCCTACACTCTAATCCTTGGAGAGTTCATTCAGAACCATGTCTCCAAATACCACTTTTATTCTAAAAACTTCTAAATCTCTGTCTCCAGGTCTAACTCTGACTTCCCTTCTGAGGTCTTACACTTGTGTCTCCAGTTGCTTTTGGAACCTCTCCACCTGAATGTCCCACAGGCACCTCAAATTCAGTGTGTCCAAAACCAAATTTACTACCTCACACCCTAAACCTGATTACCCTTCTGACTACGCTGTTTCTGTCAGTGATGAGTCATTTACCCGTTCTCCTCTATTCCAAATTTTGGCATTATTTTTGAGTCTTCCCTCTCTCTCACTTCTTATAGTCATTCAGTTACTATGTTCTATTGATTTCATTCTGTACAGAAACTCTGGTATCAATTTTTTCCTCCTTAATCCCAATGGCACCACCCTGGGGATCCATGTACCAAGTAGAGATTTCATGGAGGATGTGGCATCTGAGTTTGATTTTAAAGAAAGCCTAGGAATCCGATAGGTGAAAATGGAGAAGGAGAACATTCCAGTGGAGGAAATAAGGTGAACTCGAATGAGGTTTAGAGTTAAGGTGCATTCAGAGGTAAAAAAAAAAAATCCATGCTTTTACTGGAGCACAGAATGCATATTGAGAGTAATATAAATCTGAAAAATTATGATTGTGCCAAATAGTACAGGCCTTGAAAATGAAGCAAAGGAATTTGAAATGGACTCAATAGGCAAGAGAGAACTAATTTTTTTTTCAGCAAATGAGTGATATAACCATTTCTATGTCTAAGACGTGTTATTTTAACAATGGTTTAAAAGAGTATGTGCTGGAGGCAACAGAGAGTGGAGGTAGGAAGTGCTGTTAAGTTTTTAAAAATACTTCAGTTGGGTACAAATGAGGCCCAATTTTTAAAAAATCTGTAGTTCGAGATCCTCAAAAGAGCTACACAGTATCCCAAATGCTTTAGAGATTTCCTCTTGTCTAATTCTAACCCAAGTTTATTGTCTCCTCTTAGTACCTCCTCGAGATACATACAGCTGAACCAGTTCAATGAGCTAACCATTCAACTATGTTGTTGTCCAGTCATTTTTCAACTGTGTCTGACTCTTTGTGACCCTCTTTGGGGTTTTCTTGGCAAAGATATGAAAGTGATCTGCCATTTCCTTCTCTAGCTCATTTTACAGGTGAGAGAACTGAGGCAAACAGGGTTAAATGACTTGGCCAGGGTCATTCAGCTAATAAGTGTCTGAGGCCATATTTGAACTCAGGTCTGCCTGACTCCAGGACTGGCACGCTATCCATGTGCCACCTAGTTGCTTGACTGTACATCACATTTTACACAATAGAAATGTATCATTCACTTGTTTTTGCCTGTGTGTATTATATTAGTAAGCAGAACTCTTTTGAGTGGTAGTGGCTCTCATTTAGGAGACCCTCTGTTCTCAGGCTTGATGAAACCAGCACAATATCATCTGCCACCAGTAATGTCTGGAATACATTACCACCAGCAGAGAATCCCTTCCCATTTAGTCTCTGTGATAGACATTATTCACTAGGGAGTTAGGTGGCAAAGTGGATAGATCAATGGACTTGATGTCAGGAAGATCTGAGTTCAAATCCAGCCCAGACACTTCCTGGTTGTGTGACCCTGAGCAAGTCACTTAACCTCTGTATGCCTCAGTTTCCTCATCTGTAAAATGAGCTCGAGAAGGAAATGGCAAACCACTCTACTGTCTCTGCCAAGAAAACCCCAAATGGGCTCAGAAAGAGTGGAACACGACTGAAAATGACTCAACAACACTGTTTAAAACATTTTTTTTCATAACAGTGAAAGTTTAGAATTAAAATAACCTGCTGAGAAAAAGAAGATAAACAAAATGGACACTAAGCAGGTCCTTCTTATTAAAAGAAATAACTAAATTGAGAAGAAAGTAGAGACTGCAGGGGTGGGGAATCATCTGCGGCCTCAAGGCCATGAGTTAAAGGGCCACACTTCAGGACCTAGAGGGCCACATGCAGCCTCGAGGTCGCAGGTTCCCCACCCGTGGTGTAGAGGAGAAAGAGCTGTTCTGGGAGTTCAGATGATCTGGGTTCAAGGTCTGCCTCTGATGTCTGCTGACTGTGTGACCCTGGATAATCACAACCTCCCAGGGCTCCCAAGCCCTCCCTACAACCCTATGTGACAGATAAGAGGAGCAAACCATCCTTATCTGTGATTCCCTGTAAAGATAAAATTCCAAGTCTGGTTCAAAAAAAGACTACCCTACTACACATATCTTATTATACTTACAATAAGCCTTAAATAAATCCTGGTTGTTAAAAATGAACCTGAAAACAGAGGGTTTTTTTTCTATTTGACATATGACAAACATACAATAGTACATTGATTTGCACGTCATAGCTGCTAAATAAAAGTTTGTCGAATTGAACTGAATTACATAATAAGGCAATAGGGGAACTATGCATCATAAATATTTATAATAACGTCCTTCACATTTGTAACTTGAAATTAATACATTTCTGGAAAAATGTTTCCAAATGTGAAGTACAATTAAGTTGCTAACGACTAAAAGTAATCATCAGCCAAATTCTTCCCCCATAAAGGGGGGAGGAAGTTGGCTAGCAAAAACAGAGTTCCTTCTCAGACACAAATGTACCATGTGTTTGAACAGAACCCTGGCTTCTGTAACCTTAAAATATTTTGCTATCACTTCATAAATTTAGGTTTTCTGATTCAATCTTTTAAAAAATGGAACCTACAGTTTAGGTACACTGTCACCAAGTAGTATATTGAGGCCCTAATTTTATAATAAAAACTAACGCATTTTATTAGAATAGTAATTGAAATGTTAAAGCATCAATATATTTTTTTTGGAAGGGGGAAGGCAATAGAATTGGTGTTAAGTGACTTGTCTAAGGTCACACAGCTAGTAAGTGTCAAGTTTTTAGGTCACATTTGAACTCAGGTCCTCCTGACTCCAGGGCTGGTGCTCTATTCACTGTGCCACCCAGCTGCCCCCAATATTTTCATAGAAATAAAAATGTATGATCCAATCCATAGAATCAATGAATCTCGGAATTAGAAGAAACCTCTACAAGGAGTCACATTTAATGCATACCCCAAAAGTGGATAGAGTGCTGGGCCAGGATCCAGGAAGATCTGAATTCAGATCCAACCCCAGATACTTACTAGCTTCCTGATCCTGGACAAATCACTTAATCTCTGTCTCCCTCAGTTTCCTCAACTGCAAAGTGGAGATAATAATAGCACCTATCTCCCAAAGTTGTTGCGAGGATCAGTTGAGGATCAGTTTGTAGAACACTTTGCACAATGCCTGGTGCATAGTAGGCATGTATAAATACTTGCTTCTTTCTTCCCTTCATTAATAATTTATTAATTCAGTTATCCCCTATGCTATCTTGAATTTGATCAACTTTTCCTCTTTACTGCATCAGTCCCTTTTTTCAAGAGTTTGTACAAATTATTGGAACTTCAAGCCAATTTTGAGTCAGAAGTCCTTAGAGCTTCTCTCAACATTGGTTTTTCAGTTTAGGGAATCATCCTTGTGACTGTCTTTTTCATTATCAAGCTAATTTTGCTTCTTAGTGCCTAATTCAACAGTCTTTCTTCATTCCCACAGAGCAGATTAATAATGCTGATTCACATCTAATGTGTAAAAGGCACTCCCCTCCCAACATATCTATAAGGAAGGTCACTCAAGCATGATTATTGCCATTTTACTTACGAGGAGACACGCTCGGAGAAATCGATTGATTCACCAGCTAGTGGTTACCTGAACTGGGACTCAAACAAAGGATTTCTGAGTCTATGATCAATGCTCTTTTCCTTTAATTAAATTGTAGAACTGTTCACTGGTATGATACCCCTTAAAGTACTCCTGGCTATCTTACCCCTGTTCAAAAGAAAGCACTTTCTCATTTCATTTAGTGAGTTTCTTCATACTGATCATTTTTCTCCTGAAAGAAGTGTGAGTTATTCTACACAAATTACTGGTTTTCCTAAGTGATACTTCAACAACATTTCTCTGTTCAACTTAGAAACTTCTCTAGATAACGAGTCTACTTAAAGGACTGGCACTCCTTACATGGTCAGGCACATTCCTTTGTTTGTTTGTTTGTTTTCCCTTTTGGAGGGGGGAAGGTAGGGCAATTGGGGTTAAGTGACTTGCCCAAGGTCACACAGCTAGTTTTTTTGTGTGTTACCTGTCTGAGTTGAATTTGAATTTAGGTCCTCCTGATTCCAGGGTAGGTGCTCTATTCCCTGCGCCACCCAGCTGACCCCATCAGGTACATTTCTAACAGAATTTAATTTAAAGTTTTTGAACAGGTTAAGACTGGTTTCATGACAGTAGGTATGGACTTTAAAACAGAGGATGAAGAGGCAGGGCATACTGCTGAAAGAGGATTCCTATGCATAACAACAACAACTTTTATAAAGTGCTTAATTTGAGACTTTTGAGTCATCTGATCAGTAGAAGTAAAAGAGGGACCTAAGAGATCATTGTGTCCATCCCCTTCATTTTGACAAAGTGGAAACTGAGGCTCTAAGAGTTAAAATAACTTTCCCAAGGCCACATTAGTTAGTAAGTGACAAAGCTAGGATTCAAACCCAGATCCTCTAAGTCTGAATTTCCAATTACTTCTATTATATTATATTATATTGCCTTCATGGTTAGCTTCTTTCCCAACTACATAGAGAAGCAGAGCAGAGGCTGTTCCTTTGTTTGTCTCCCTTTTAATATCAAGACATCATGCTTCAAGTATCTTTCTAGGGAAAAATGAGCCCTACAACGGTGATCCCAATGATGTATGTAACCCTGAGGAGGGAGGGGGAAAGGGAAAAAAAGAAAAATATCAACCCCCTTAGTTTCCAGTGGCACACAATGTAATAGAATATTAGTGTGTGGAAAGAAATGGTGGGGTGGGAGTGGAATAGTCCGAAGACATGTGGAAAGAACTGTATGAACTGATGCTTGGAAAAACAAGCAAAACAAGAAGAACAATTTGTGCTATAATGTCAATATTATAAAAATGAACAATTTTGAAGACTTAAAACTCTGATCAACTAAATGATTAGCCCCGATTCCAAGGGATTAAAAAAAAAAGAATGTTGGAGAGAGAGACAGAGAGAGAGAAAGGGAGAGGGAGAGGGGGAGGGAGGGAGGGAGAGAAGGAGAGAGAGAGAGAGAGAGAGAGAGAGAGAGAGAGAGAGAGAGAGAGAGAGAAAATGGACCAATATGCAAAATGGGAAATATATTTTGGGATGTGGCCAATGTAGGAATGTTTTGTTTGACTGTGCTTATGTGATCTCTTTGTCTCTCTCTCTCTCTGTCTTTTTCTCTTTCCTCTTTCTTTAGTGGGTAGCAAGAGATGGGAGGAAGAAAAAATAAATTCTTGATAATTGGAGAAATTTAATTTAATTTGAAAAAATCTCAGTCTTATAACTATAGAAGCAGTGCAGGTGGCAGGCCATATTTTAATGATGTGCCACAGCTCCTTAAGGCTTATCTAAACATTGGGTGATAAAGAAAGGAGGAAGGATAAATCCATTTTTAGCTTCTTTTGGAAAATTATAAAGCCTATCTAGATTATATGGTAGCATTTCTGGCCTGCAGTGAAAGCAAATTAGCACTTTTTGGTTGCTAGGAAACCCATAATTTAATCTCCTTCCACTGTTCAACATGTGAGACATGAGGAAGCAGGAGAAAATAAAATTAAAGAGATATTGATGAAATTTGAAAATATCTCCACATTTAGGAACTAGAAAGTCTCACCTTTTAGATAATAGAACTGTGGTCACATGAGAAGTAAAAATCTCTCTACATTCCCAGTTAATGGCATCGAAAGAATGCTATTTCCAAAAAATTTAAAAAAAAAAAAGTCATCTCTTCATTTCAATGAGTTCCTACCCTGTTATATATACAAGATATAGAAAGAATAAAGATGTGACACATTTTGCTCTCAGATTGCTTAATGGGAGAAAGAGTGTTTTAAGTGGAGGGGAAGCATTAGACCTGGAGTAAAAGGACTTGGGTTTGAATTCTGCCTCTGATGGTTATGACCTTGCAACCCTGGGCAGATCACGGGGCTTCAGCTTCCACAAGTATAAAATGACACCACATTTTCAAGAATGAGAGCTCTGCTCACAGGAGTCAATGTTCTGGAGTATCTCGCTCATGAAACTTAGTTTCCCAGGGTCTCTCCCATGCCTCTCCTTCAATGAATGTGCCTTTAAAAGTTTGTTTGAAAGCATTTTACATACGTTCTACCCCGGTTGCCCAATGGCTAATTATAGTTCTAAAAGAGAGTAAGATTAATACAAAGGAAAAGGCCAAATAAAATATTAAGAGAAGTTTGAGACCTCAGTCTAATTCTTTCCTGCCCTTCCTTCTCTTCCCTCTTCTACTCCCCTTCAAAGTTGTACCTACCTCAGGAGCCTGATTGTCCACAGGGAGAATGGTAATGTTAAAGCAAATTCCATGCAAAGTGGCGCCATGTTGGTTACTGATGGAGAGAACAAACTGAACATGCTGGAGACGGGGTCCTATGTCTTGCATGGGTGGCATGTAGGCCACTTTCATGTGGTTTACAGCATGCTGCAAAGACAATCAATGAAGGGTAAGACAAGCCTGTAGTGACCAAGAGCCTGCAACAGAGTTCTTTTGGGTGGCAGTTGGCATTGATTAGCCTAAAGAGCATTTTTCAAATGTAACCTTAAAATCTCTTCTGAAATAGTCTCTGAGAAGTAAAATCATCTTTTTTCACAAATTAGGAACGGAAAAAAATAGAAAGTGAGATGATAGTAATGCTTCTCTCCCTCGTCTGAAAGTCACAGAGCATCTTGTACTGCTCTTATTCCATTTTCACATTATACTTGGATGGTTATTTGTGTCTCATCACCTATTTATAGATAAGCAATTAGTGGAGACTAGCGTTGACTAGGAGGAGGAAAGTGGGCAGGATCTCATTTGGGAAATTGTGCAGCATTTTCAATGACCCCAAGCTGTGCCCTGCAATGAAATCCTATCTTTTTTAACATCAATGTGTTCCTGGTGATGCTTCATTATCATATATCACAAAACACTCAAGATCTCAGAAGAATTGCAAGTGACCTAAGGTGCCATAAATAATAAACATAAAGCATGTGAAGGTAGTATGCAGAGTATTATCAACAAGGACTCTTGCATAAGAAATGACATGCAAGTAAATTAAAGATATTTTAGCATCTAGGTAGCACCGTAGATAGACTGCTCACCCAGGAATCTGAAGGACCTGAATTTGAATTGCCTCACAGTTATTAGTGTGTGACTCTGGACAAGTTGCTGAATCTCTCTCAGCCTGTTTCCTCCTCTGTAAGAAGTAACTAATAATGTCACCCACTGCCCGGGTCTGTAAAATGAGATATTATTTTAAAGCACTTTGCAAACTTAAAAGCATGACATCTATGCTAGCTATCATAATGATGAGGTGAACATAAAAGTAAGCGAATTTAGTAACAGGAGCTAGAGAAACCAGATGGAAAACACAAGTATCATAATAATATTAAAAGATGCTGAGGAAGGTGCCCAGTGAATTGAGCAGATCCTTTGTGCAGGATTTATGGAAAAACATGAACAATACTTACACAGAAATAAGAAGGCGTGGGTAGGTTAGGATTTCTAGTGGTAGAGAGAGTACTCAACTGGAAATCTGGATTCATTAAAATATTAGAGTACGTCTTAGTACCTTCTACTAGTTTCTTGAGGGCAAAAATTTAACGTTTATGTTAGGCCCCCTCAGGGCCTAGTACAATAGACACTCAACAAATCTTGGCTAATTTGATTTGAAATTACTGTAACCCACAACTTAATTGCCATGTCTTCCATTAAGTCTTTCCTGATCCACTTGATAACTTAATAACTTCCCCTCTCCTCTTGATAACAACCTCCAACTCAGACTTCATTTAGCACTTTATTTCATATTTCTTTAAAGCGCTTATGTTGGACATGCAAACATCTATCTTTGCGTCTTATCTCTCTAACAGAATATAAGCTGTACAAGTGCAGATGTCTTGCCTAAACTTTATCTCTCTTCTATTACCTAGTATAGTGTTCTACCCACCATAGAGGTTTCATACTTATCTGGTCAAATAAATTGAATTGCTGTGTTCAATAGGTAAGAGTCATACAGAAGACAGCCAGAGAAGTGTGAAAGAAAGGTAAGCATGTGTTTCTATATTTTTTTGTCATCATACATCATTGCAACTTATATCTAGCAATCTGGGGTCAGGAACGCTATCAAATGTAGGACTCCCATTGAAGAAGGATCAAAATAAAGATGGATGTTTCCAAGGGTGTCCTGGTAAATGTTTACCAACCAGCTTTCCAGGAGGAAAATGTATTCAGAATCCACTTTTGAGTTTAATCTGTTTTATTAATATTTAACTCTTTATTAAGTCTAGACAATCAGCAAAACAATAAATTAAGATCTGGTTTGTAACATTTGCTGATTTCTGAGATGTAAATAATCACATTGAAAATTCATTTATAAGCTTTACTCTAGTAAGCTACCTATAGCATCACTCCCATCCCCATATTCTCCTCTTTTTCAAACTCTACAATCACAGTAACCAGGTATCCCTGGCTCTCATTAAGACCTTCCCGCAGTAGTTGTGGAGCCAGATTCAGAGGTGGCTACTGCACAAGAAGCCCCTACAGTGCTCAGGACCCCCCACAAATGTAGAAAGATTCCTTCAGGGCATCTGAATAATAGAGGGATTTCTGAGACTTCATGGGAGCCCCCCGCCAATTTTTTTTTGGTTGGGGGGCAAATGTGTAATTTTCACTTATGCCAGTGGATCACAAAAGATCACTCTCTCTGTGTTTATGTACTGTTCTATTCAAGGCCTACTCTAAAGCTATATTATAGTGTGGACATGACCCTGATTTATTACATGCTATTTCAGTGAAGTATAACTGTGACCATCCAACCAAGGGGAACATGGTTGAACAGTGGAGGACAGAAGTAAATGGGTTATATCAAACAGCGTTCTTTTAAAAAAGTTATATGCATTCCAAGTACTATAAACACTCGAATGAACTACAAAGAACCTATGAAGGAAGATGCTAACCACTTCCAGAGAAAGGATCAATAAACAGAAGTATGCACAGTATGGTTTTACATATGTGTGTGTGTGTATGTATGTATCTATATGTGTGTATATATTCCACCATTTGACGTAGATATAGACATAACTCTGTGTCAAATTGTGGTCTTCTCTAGTACAGGGTGGAGAGGGAGAGAGACAGTCTGAACTTAAAATGTAATTTAAAAAATAAAATTTTTTAAAAAGTTATATCCAATTTGGTTAAGTTTATATAGACAGTAAAAATTCAACAAATATTTACTGAGCTTCTACTATGCACAAAGCACTGTGAAAGGCTGCTTATGGAGACACAAAGATGAAGATGCCACAGTCTTTGCCATCCAAAAGCTAATATTTATTACTAACTTTAATAACAATAATTGGCATTAATTCAGTGTTCTAAAATTTGTAAAGTGCTCTGTATACATTATCTCATTTGGGCCTCAAAACAATCCTGAGAAGTAGATATAATGGGCCTTATTATGACCATTTCGCAGTTGAGGAAACTGAGACTCAAAGAGGTTAGATAACTTGTGTCCATGGTCACACAGCTAGTAAGTGTCAGAGATGGGACATTGCATCTGTACACTTTATATATATATAGTACTTTACATTTCATGGATGCTCTCATTTTTATTATCTCATTTATTTCCTATAATTAATAATCTATTTAACATATATCTACAAATTTAGAGTCCTCTAAAAATGTAACCAATGGTCTGTGGCCCTCATTCACATTATACATCACTGTAAATTCTACTGACACACTAAATTTCATAGACGTTTGTTCCAAATGACTGAATCTGTGACCATAGGGAGAAGTTTTATCAGTTGCTATATTGTAGTTACTGAATCTTTCCTGCCTTGAGCACCATTTCTTCTGCATACTCACTTTGGGCACATACATCTTCTCTTTCTCGTGTGCAATAGGATAGGCAAAAGGAAGAAGGAAAGAGTGAGTAAAGGGAAAAAAAATTACCAGGTCATTCAGTAAAAAAAGTCCAACTTTGGTTCCTATGCTTGGTTCCCCTCCTCACCTCAATATCAAAGATGTCTTTTGAACATGCCTGATATTTATACACAATGCCGCACCTGAGTGAATGATCTCAGTCCTGGAGCTGTAGGATCCTTGACTAGCTTCAATACGCTATCCACCATGAACAGTTTCCCAGCATCAGAGTGACTAAGGAGAGAAATTAGCACCAATTAGTGTATTTTCCGTCAAATCTGGGATCTCATTTTCAAAATTCAAATTTCACAGGCCAAGAAGAGAACATACTTCCTGATTGTCATTGTTTGCCAAGACAACCAAATGGCATTGTTGGCGTGTTTACTCCCAAGGCAGTTCTATCATTGCTGATCCAAATGTAGTTTAGAAAATGAGTATAATACTTCATCTTTTGACATGAGTAAAGAAGTTATTATTACCACCCCAAAAACTATTGGACTGCCACTTTGTCTAGGGCACAAACATAGCATGCTTTTGGAGACCTTCTCTGGCCCTAAGGCCAATGGTCTGTCTTTGCAAACAAATGGTGATTCCTTGACTGACATAGGATAAGTTTGAGGCTATGATAGGTACTGCATTTTAAAGTGCTGTATCTCTGAGGTCATACCACCTAACTCCTGAGTCTAAGTTCATGTCATATAACTCTGCTCCCTGAACATTCCCTGTACTGAACTGCCTCCCCAGCCCTGTTGAGAAAGTTACCCAGGCCTGGAATAAACAATCCTCCTTCTGTCTTTGCCTGTTGAATTCCTACCCATCCTATTAAGTCCAACTCAAATGCCACCTTTCCCATGATTCCCCCTTGTTTGCAATGACCTTCCCTTACCCCATGCTAATAATAATAAATAATAATAATAATTCACACCTCTCTGACTACCACTTTACATGTATTATCTCCTTTAATCACATGTCACTGTTTGGCATTTCTAATACTCTCAGCATGTAATGTTATATAATATAGTCATCTGTGTACATGGCTTATTTTCCTACTAGACTCTAAGCTTCATGAGGGCAGGGCCCACGACTTATTGAGGCAGCTAAGTAGTAACAGTGCGTAGAAAACTGGACCTGAAGTCAAGAAGACCCCAACCCAAATATGGCCTTTTTTTTAACTTGGGCAAGTCACTCAATCTCTGCCTCAGTTTCCTCAACTGTAAAATAATAATATTTATTTATATAATAATATAATATATAAAATATTGTATAATATATAATATTACATTAATTATATTAATAATTTTAATAATAGCACCTATTTTCCAGGGTTTTGTGAGGATCAAATGAGATAATATTTATAAAGTGCCTAGTACATAGTAGACTCTTAATAATGTTTGTTCCCTTCCTGTCTAAACTTTGTAATTCCCCCTCTACTATTATTGTTACTCAGTTATTCATTCATGCCTATTTTTATGGACTCTGTCCATGGGGTTTTCTTCCCCAGTGTGTCCCCATGTTACAGAGGAGGAACTGAGGCAAATAGGGGTTAAATTACTTTCCCAGAGTCACATAACTACTGCCTGAGGCCAGATTTAAACTAAGATCTCCCTGACTCCAGGCCAAGTGCTCTATCCACTTCACCATTTAGCTGCCCCAACATCTACTATAGTACTCTGTATACAAAAGGCATTTAATAAAGAGTTGTCTTTTGCTTGTTGTCTTGGTCAAATCCAGAACTTGTATTTTTGTAGTAAGCATTAGATTTTAGAACTGTCCATCCCTAGGGCAAAGAACTTGAGAGAAGAGACATTTTGTTCTGGCTTTTGTATTTCTAGTGCCTAGTACTCTGCCTAGGATGTAGTAGGTGGTGAAAAATGCTTGCTGAATGAATGCAACAGCAAGGCCCTCTCATTGTAAATCCACTTACAGTCAACATACCCATAACTAAAGGAGAAAAATGGAGGTGTCGTTATTGTGTAGAGAAGCTCCCTATCTTGAGATTCTGTATCCACAAAATGTAAATGCTTCTTAGTGAGATGAGCCACCTCTGTTTCCTTGACAACCAAATGCCGAACCACTCCAGGAACCTCTTTTGGGAGCTCATCGTCCACCGGAGTAATGTGTATCACCGCTATCTGGAATGCAAAATGGAGAACTGGTTGAACCGGCACATTCAATATCACAACCCATCTATAAGATATGGTCTTAGAAAATTATCTGAGGGTCAGAGAGGTTAAATTATTTGACCTTGATCATATGCCAATAAGCATAGGGGGCCCCTTTTGGGGTGGGAGTGGGGTGGAGGTGTTGAACTCAATTGCAATACTCAATTCCTAGCCTTTGCCTTTCATGGCATTATGATAGATTTAAATCTTTTCCAAAATAATTGTTGCATGTAATTAACTCCTGGAACAAGGATTTAAGTTAAACAAATAAAACATTTTTTTCTTTCTACTTGATATTTTTGCTAAAGAATACATTTAGCCGAAATGTAAATATGTGGTGTTTAGAGTTATTATTAAGGGCAGCAAGGTGGTGCAGTGTATAGAGTGCTGGGCTTGCAGTCAGGAAGACTGTCTTCCTGAGTTCAAATCTGGCCTCAGACACTTATTAGCCATGCAATCCTGGGCAAATCACTTAACCCTGTTTGCCTCAGTTTCCTCATCTATAAAATGAGCTGGAGAAGGAAATGGCAAACTACTCTAGTATCTTTTCCAAGAATACCCCAAATGGGGTCATGAAGAGTCAGACACAACTGAAAACAACTGAACAAAAAAGTTATAAGGGCAATGATAAATATATTTTCAGCCTCTTCCACCAAATTTTATTCCTATTTTCGTTTATACAGCTTTGATATAGCTACAGATATATTATGTACATGAATATATAAAATCTTTTAAAATCTTCATATACTTTCTTTTTGTCCACTCTGTCTACTTTTTATTCACTCTACGTTTTATTGCCAGAATGAGCCACAAGCTGTTCCCTGATCTCATCCTGCTCTCTCCCACCTCTGTGCAGAAGCAAACCATCTTGTGCCCCAAATTTGCTCCCTACTGCTCATCTCCGTTTACTGAAATTCTTTTCTTTAAGATTCAGCTCAGGTGCTATACAATTCATGGAGTTTTCTCTGACGCCTTTTGCTGAAAGTGGTCTTTCTCTTCTCAAACTTTGCATGAGCACTTTTTATCAAGTCAACAAGCCTTTATTAAATGCCCATCAAGATGCCGGCACTGTGCTGAGTGCACTTTGTCCAGATCTTTACTTTGGCACTATAGCACTGGACCTTACACCATATTTATTTGTGTACATATCCTGTATTGCTTCCCCTCCTTAGTTTACTAGGAGGCTGGGACTGAGTCATTTTTCATCTTCGGATCCCTAGCACCAAGCAAAAAGCATTGTGTATAGTAAGCAATTAATAAATCTTTGTAGTATTTAATTGAAGGTAATTAAGCACCTGCATAAGGGCAAATGGTAAAATCTGTATTTTTTGCACTTTCCCAGGAGTAGCAGGGAAAAAGCATCAATAACATGTTGTAAATTCAGTATCATAATATAGTATTATGGGAATTTTTTGACGTCTTGGGTAGGTAATCCTAAGCTGTTCTTAGCTCATCTCATTCTTGAGAAGTGATTTGCTTTCCCCAAGATCATGCCTTTGTGACCAGGGGAGCCTAGGTTCCAAACCAGATCTCCAAAACCAGTGCTCTTTCCAATACATAGCCCTATTGTTTAAAAAACACTTTTCACAGAAAAACTCTATGGAGGTTGCTTGATTATTGAGATGTATTCTGTGGGTTTTATTCCTATTTTGACTGATTAGGAACTAGGTTAACCCTTTTGTAGATGCCAATTTTGACTTGGTTTCCAGTGGCAAATATTTACAATATTCAGCAGAAAAGAGTGAGGGGAGTTGCTATTTTTTTCCCTTAAAATCCCACTCTTCCTCACAGTTGGAATTTGGGTGGTTCTACCTATCACTTTATACCCTGATTATACCTAGATATATATATATATCTAGATATACACCACAACCCTTACTATGGAGAATCTTATCAATTCAGGTCTCCCTTAAAACATTAAGTTCTGGGTGGTGCAGTGAATAGAGCACTGGCCCTGGGTCAATGAGGCAATGGAAACCCTGGTGCTATGGACAGCATAGCTACTGATGACAGAGGCTAGACACTTATTTTTCTAAAACCTGACGTGAGAGGGGAGTTGGGAGGGCTTAGATTCCTCATGCTTCGCACTAGTTGTGTGACCCTGGACAAGTCACTTACCCTCCAAGCAACTTTCTGAGACTATAACTTGCACAGCAAGCACTTCTGCTGTAGGGAAAGAAGTATCTATCCTTACTTGGTTGGTGTCCCCTATACCAATGAAATCACAGGTCTGGATAAAACATGGGGATGGCAGTAGGAATGGGGATGGATGGTATGGTGATGCGAGATCATGTGTTTTCAGTGGATCCATAATCTTCTCCATGTGCATACTCCTTCCAAAGTGCAGATTATTACCCATTCATGCCTTCTCCTTCTGTACAGTTATTTTCTAAGCCCTTCCATAAATCCGCCAGAGGATCTACCTAACACACACTAGAGAATTTCCTCCAAGTCTTTTCATATTATATGGCTACCAGGGCAGTCTGAAGACGTCCATTTGTGATCCCTTTCTCATCCTTCCTGATTCATCCACCTTCTTTTCTGACCAAACATTTCTTAGCTCACAGCTCTGTACACCACTTCTTGCACCTAAGCCACCATAGCTAATATGTTACAGTCTATTTATACCTAACATGCATCATTCCAACGACCTTTTGGGTACCTACAATTTTGACTCTGGAGATTATAGGATTCCATACTTATGTATATAAATACATATTTGTCATATACTATTATGTGATCTAATATACTCATATTTAAGAAAAAATAAAAATTAATAACATAAATTGGTTTTATTGGTATAGCCACTCTTTAGTCTCTAGGAACTCTGATGAAGACATTGGCTTTCCAATCAGAACAAAAGAGCTGTGATAAACTTAGCTCACCTTTCTTCACCTTTTGCCCTCCCTGCTTCCTGCCCAATTTCCACAGAATCAGGAGCTAAATTTAATTGTTCTAGGAGAGAATGACTTCTACCCAGACACAAACTATGGAAACATACTGGATGATTCACTGTATAGAATTTTGCTGTAATAAGAGCTACAAAGCATGGCTACTTTGGCCCATTAGCTAGGAATTATAAAAGTTGGGTACAATTAACCTTTCACTGTAATGGCATTCTGTGTTGAGAGATGAGCTTTGACCTTCTTGTGTTTATACATGTATAAAATATGACCTATCCCATTTGTAACAGTGGCATGGGAATAGGGGAAAGTCTTGAGTTTTACATTTTTAAAAGGGCTTATAATCTGTTTAAAAAACAAAGATTCTGGTCTTCTACATGGGAACAGAACTCAAGACTACATCTACACCATTACTTCTATGTAAACTCAACATGAGCATTAGTGATAATCCTGTTAAACCCTGTTAAGCCTGGTATCTCTTTCCATAAATATTTACTTTTCATACTGTCCAGCTAACTGGGGTCTCTATCATTGATCTAAACCAGAACTCCCAAATAAAATGTTAGCAAGATATATGATAAAGGGATGTAATAAATAGAAGAGATAACTTGCTACTAAGCAGATAAACTAAATGTTTTCCCACTCATTTCTAACTCTTTCACATTCCAAATCATTGTAACTTTTACATTTTTTAACCTACTTCTGCCTGTTTTTTGGTCATCTACCATTTAACTCTCTTCTTAAAACCATAGGATCATAAACTCAGAATGGGAAAGGGATCTCAGAGGTCATTTAGTCCAACCCTATTATTCCCCAGAAAGAGGGAAATGAAAAAAAAAAATTAAGTGACTTAATCGAAGTCACAGAGGAAGCAAATGGAAGACTTGGAATTTGATTCTAGTGCTGGATTCCAGGATTTTGTGTTCTTTCTAGTAATCAGGAAGTCTCAAGAATCAATATCCTTACTTTTATCCATTCCTTATTTTTGAGAGTCAACAGCCTATTCACTTAGGTCTTTTTGGGGTTACTTTAAGTGTGTGCAATATGTTCATCTTATCTTAATTCTTACTTCTAATTGGGCAGTGAGTTTGACCTTTGCTCTGGTTGATGGTGGGCAGTTAAGTTGCATAGCAGAGAGAGAACACTGGACTTTGAATCAGGAAGATTCATCTTCAGGAGTTTAAATCCAGCCTCCAGACATTTACTAGCTGCATCACCCTGGGCAAGTCACTGAACTTTGTTTGCCCCAGTTTCTTCATCTGTAAAATGAGTTAGAGAAGAAAATGGCAAACCAATCCAGCACCTTTGCCAAGAAAACCCCGAAGTCATGAAGAGTTGGAAATAATAATTGGTTGGTGGTGTGTAGGGCCAAAGATAGCTGATTTCAGGAATAATTCCCCTCCTAAGCAGTTGTTCATTTCTTTTCTACCTGTGATTAATACTCACTATGTCTCTGGTTGAGGAATATATTTATGATATCGAATATGAAACTTCTGAATAGGCTAGTCTTTGACTTCTTTTATTTTATTTATTTTTCTTCACTTATGTATATGCGTGTACATTTCAACATATTTTTCACCTTACTCCCCTGGGCCCACCTTCCTATTGAAGTCACCAAGTCTTTCTTTGACAAATTATGTCAAGATCTTCATAGAATCTCTGTACTTTTTCAATTTCGATTCAATACATTAACATTTAAGTGCTTTCTAGGTACAGTGCCTAAGAAGTAGAGAGGCAAAGGTCAAAATTAAAGAGTTCTTGACCTCAAAGAGTCTACATTCTATAGAGACAGTCCTCTTTCATCTTAATGTCTTCTTTCTGAGACCACCTCCCAATCGAACCTGACTTTATCTTGCTTGTCTCCCCCATTATTAGATGGTGAACTTAGTGATGGCACTAACTGTTCTTGCTTTGTTACAGGAATTTTTAATTTCTTTTTATTACTAGGTACTCAGGGTCACTCCTTCTGCAAATTTTGGTAAACCAAAAGTCTGTGTTAATATTAACCTTCTCTGACCAAAACCCATCCCATGGGATGTGAAATTTTACTTTAGAGTCTTAAAAAATTCCTTAGATAAGAAGCCAGAGGAAGAATTTCAACTGTCTCTGACTCCTTGGCAACATGTAACTCCTCCTCCTCAATCAGCCCTATTTGTGAAACTTCTAACTGTAACTTAATCTGCAATTTGACTTAGTTTACCTAAGGTAAACAAGGTCAAGGGATGTATGAGATTATGACTCTGTTTAATTAAGTTTGTTCAATTATTGCGACATTGAAGGAAGCATGGGATTATGGATCTATCTTCTCTTTAACTTTCATGACCTAAGAAAAATATGCAAGATATAAAAGAATCATTTCTCTGTCACTCTGATATATTTTCACCTCTAAGAGGACTTGTTAGGGTCCTAATCGGGATTCAGATTTTCTCTGAAGCCTGAACCTATGCTTGAGCATCATAACAAAAATATCCTGGTTTGGTTTTTTTCTCACCTCCATAATTTCTGTGTTGTGATATATATGCATATATTTTTGGCAGCAGTTACCTGCCACACGAACTCAGAGAGATGACATGTCTCCCATAACAGTTTATTTGTTTGCCTTTCTTTGTCTTCCCAGGGCTTAGCACAGCACCTGGAACATCGAAGGCACTTAATTAATACAAAGTGACTGACTAACTATGTATCCTCAAATAAGTTAAAGTTAATTTGATGAGGAACAAGCAGGGAAGAAGGTGGGATGAGGAAAGGCTTTACATAGGAGATGGCTTCTGAGCTGAGTCTTGAAGGAAGATAATTATAACAGGAGTTGTATCTATGCTTCATCTGAAAGGCAGGTTTTTATTTCTCAAGCTTACACCCCCGCCCCCATCCCAAATCACCAAGAGTTTGAGGGTGTATATATCCATAAAGCTGAACATCACCCAAAAATATGTATATTCTTTTTAATTTCAAGGACAGAAAGGGAAGGGAGAAGTGTCTGCCTTGAAGTCCAACACACACACTCCCTCCTAACTACCCCCTCAGCTCCATGTGTGATGAGCCTGTATGATGTGAAAACACAGGACATCCAGAGAAAAAGCACTAGGGTTAGCATCTGGCATCAGGAAGGACTCAGAACCAGACAGTCTGGATCAGGGAGGCAGAGGAATCAGTGACTCAGACCAGAGTTCCATTTGCTACACTGGGATGTTTGCCAATTTCTGTACTTAATTCTTGTACTGGGAGGTTTGGGTTGAACCTCACATGTGGGACACCTGCCACTCCAAGGAGTATCTGAAGCTAAACACCTTGAATGGTGTTTTTTTCTATATTTATGGATTTAGAGAATGTTCATGGTCTGGGTAAAAACCACCCACATCTGACAGAGGGCGTGGCTTTATGGCAATATTGGAGTCTCACTGCTACTACCTGGATCATTTTTATTGATTCTGTAACTATAGCAAAAACTACAGACAATAGCATGTTTGGCAGCTCATCTTTATGGCTTTTTCCACCAGGTCTTGCTTAGGTTCAGTGAAATATAGCAGACCTAGGGAAAGGAAGAGAGTTTTCTCAAAAGCTGGGGAATCAAGAGCTGTTTTAACTGTATAAATTAGCAATAGAAGACAGCAAAAATAGACTTGCAGAAAAGAGAGAAGGGGAGAAAGGACATGCCTAGCTTGCCTCTCACAATTATTCTCCTCTCTGGCAAAAGCTATGCTTCCCAATGGCCCCCACTGCTGATAGGAGGTTATATTTATTAGAGTTTAGACTTGATTCCAGATCTTCCTGATTCTGAGTCTGATTCTCTATCCATTATTCCAGATTGCCTCCTAATAACTGAACAATATATTTTTTCAGTTGACTTTCTTGACCCTCAGAGACTCAGTTGCTTTACTTAAAGTCAGGTTTTGTAGTTAGAGGGTACAACCAGAGTCACCTTGGGATTGACCCAAGGCCAAGGTCTCACCAACACAATGTGAACACAAGTTCTCTTTAAAGGGGAACTGAATTGATAAGATTCTCTTAGGAAGGTTGGGGTGGGGACAGGAAATAAGTAAACCTTTCTAAGTATAATCAGATTATAAACTGATAGGCAGAACCACCTAAATACCAACAGTGAGGAGAAGTGGAATTTGAAGGGAAAAAAATGGCAACTCCCCTCATTCTTTGCCACTGAATATTCTAAACATTGCCACTGGAAACCAAGTCAAAACTGGCATCTACAAAAGGACTAACCTAGTTCCTAATCTGT
This sequence comes from Pseudochirops cupreus, assembly GCA_028627135.1. Classification (NCBI taxonomy): domain Eukaryota; kingdom Metazoa; phylum Chordata; class Mammalia; order Diprotodontia; family Pseudocheiridae; genus Pseudochirops; species Pseudochirops cupreus. Next base: position 334,535,819 of record CM053583.1, read on the forward strand.
CAAAAATAGGACTGAAACCCACAAAACATATCTCAGTAATAAAACCTCAGTAGAGCTGTTCTGTGGAAGGTGTTTTTTTAAACAATAGGACTATGTATGAGAAAGAGCACTGGTTTTGGAGATCTGCTTTGGAACCCGGGCTCCCCTGGTCACAGGGATGACCTTGGGAAAAGCAATTCACCTTTCAAAGTTATCTTATCTTTTATTATATATTATCTTGAGTACAACCACTGTATTAAAGAGACAGCCTGAGGTTGGGAGGTTAGGGGAATGTGGAGGGGAAGGTCATCAATTCTCTGAGAACTGCAAATAGTTTGACACTTCCCAGGAGCTCCTGGTGCTGGGAGGAGCCCTTAACTGTAGTGGTGAACCTAGTAGTTTCAATGCCTAGTTCCTTTGGTGAATAAGATCAGGCTGGGGCAGCATTGCCACCCAATGGTTAAATTCATACTTGGAGCAGTAGTTTAAGGAGGGAGTGCATTCCAGGCAAAGCTGGCCCACTGAATTCATGGTGGTGAAGAAATGAAACGTTAATGTTCCATCTTCAGGAAGCAGCAGTTGTCAAGTTTGGCCAAAACATAAAGTGTAGGAAGGGAAGTAATGTGAATAATACTGGGAAGGTAAGTTGAAAGAAGATTGTGAAGATTCTTAAATGCCAGGTTAAAGATTTTCTTTTTCAGTCTTAGAGATTATAGGGAACCATTGCAAATGCAGAGTGATCACAAAATGTTAAAAGATTTAGGATGCTTCCATCGGGGTAGGAAAGAGACTCTATGAAGGACTTTGGGGAAGACACAAAACACAATCACACAGAATGAGAAGCTGTGGATAAGTCGTAATCTACATAGCTGGAAGCTCTTAGCAAAATGCTTCCTCCCTAAAGTTGTTTTCTCCCTACTCTGCGCTCATTTTTTTTTCAATGACTTGTTTATTTACTTTTAGTTTACAAGATTCAGTTCCACAATCACTTGAGTTTCAGATTTTCTCCCCTCTCTTCCCCCCGCCCATGGTGGCGTTCTGCACTCATTTCTTGCATGTATTTATATACATGTAGTCTCCTACATTAAAACATGAGCTCCTTGAGTGCGTGAGATGCTTTTGTTCTGCTTTGTATCTTGAGTGACTAGCAAAGTAATTGGTATATAGTAAGCACTTAATAAATGCTTGCAGGTTGGTTGACTGATTGATGAGAACATGAATCTATTGAAATGTTTAAGTATTAAGTGCTTACTACATTTAGTTTTCTGTGCTAGGGGATGAGAAAGATTTAAAAATGAAAAACAATATAAATCCTGCCCTAAATATATTTATAATCCAATAGAGGAGAGAAGTCATGTATACAAACAAATGTGACACAAGAAAAAATGTAAAATGAAAGCAAACTGGTACAAGAAATATTGAAAATCACAGAATCAGCCACAATCTTAGAAGTGGATGGGACTTCAGAAGTCATTTAGTTCAATCCGCCCCCTAGCGAGAATCCCTTCTACTTGACAGCCCCAAAGTGGCCATCCAGCCTTTGCTTGAAAATCTCAAGTGGGAGGGAAGTCACTGTCTCCTAAGGAAACCAACTTCACTTTTGAACAACCCAAATTGTCAAAAATCTCTCTCTGCAAATCCTCCTTTAAAGAGAGCTCACTTGATCCTTTTTGGCAATACGTAATTTTATCAAACAAAAACTTAAACCTCCGAGTATATATTCATTCACTTTTTTTGACCTGACTTCAGTTCGTTTCAATTTCTAAGATTTTACAATTGTCGCTTGAGAAAAGTTTGCTCAAATAGATTTCTGCATTCTATTTTAACAATTTCCTCAATAAGTGAATAATACTTTGATTTCCTCAAAGAAGCTGACTGAATGTCATTAGTTCTTTTTAAAAAATAATACCGTCAAAGGGATTTAAAACTATCATTTTTCATGAGGTCTTTTTTTACATTCATTTTCTCTTTTCAGCCTCACAATGATCTTATGAAGTACAGATTCCAACTGTTATTATTCTCATTTCGTAAATGAGGAAACTCACACTGCTTGAGGCTAGGTGACTTGCTAGAAAGCGTCAGAAGCAGGCTTCCAACCCCCATGTTCCTGACTCCAAATACTGCTCTGTTACGTCAAGATACCTCCCCAGTAGATCTTCAAAGAATGTTCCAAGGGCTCCTCTTACCTGTGGTTCCGAGAGGTTGGGAGGATCGTGACTATCACACAGGACAAACTCAAAGGAATCCTCAAATATTTCTCCACCAAAGTGTCGATAGTAGATAATCCCATTAAAGAGATCTTTCTGAAGAAAACCAGGGATGGGATAGCCTGTTGGGTCACAGAACACCATGTACTTATGCAGCACTCAATCTAGCACCCTATGATAATCAACCTGTCATTGCCTACTAAAACCATATACTCTGGAAGTACTCAGTAAATACTATGGCAAAAATCTTACCAGTGCAGAACAGTTACAGAAATAGTTGGTATGGTGGTGAAAAAATCCAAATTGTAACTTTAAAAAAAAATGTAATTTTTCTCATGGCTAATATATTGTTGTTGAGTAGAGATTCTAATTTACCCTCTTTATTTAATATAAGAATCATTAGTCATTAGCACATTAATGATTCACGTAAATGGACCTTGCAAAAGTTCCTTTCTGTGTAACTGAAATCAATTTGCTTTCTTTCCTTCATAAGGTAAACATCTCCCCACACACACACACCCTTAATACTTTTAATACTATTAATTTCCATTATCAACTTTCTTTCCTTCCCTAACAGAAAGCACAAAAGTCCAGCCCAGGTCAAAATTATCCAAAAAAATATATTTTTTTTTTACTAGAGCATTCTAAATTAATGAGAGTTTATAAGAGAATACCTGGGGAAAAAATCCATAATAATGTGAGACTTTCTAAGAAACTATGCTTTCAGTGAACATGAAAGAAGCTGTCCAGGAAAAAAAAATTAAAAGAGAAAAAGACATTTATCCTGCTCTGGTTGTCCTCTGGCTTACCAATGAGTCCTGGCCCAGGCTTCTTTATGATTTCCCCAGCCTGGGAAGGTTTGGTGATATTAAAGAAAATGTAGTCATCACTGGAGTCCATGTCAGAAGCTTTCAGCATGGAGCCTTGGATGAGCACAGTCTGCCCCTCATCAAGTTCAATCACTACATTTGTTATGAGGAGAGGGGGACTGTCATCTTTAGGCAGGATGTTGATGGGAAACTTGTGGCGGGTGCTGTGGTGGCCATCAAAAATCCTGAAGACCACAAAATCCTTGGTGGAGTCACTGTCATCATGATGGTAGCGAACAGCCCCAGCCTGAATGTCCGCTACAGTGAAAATGAAGCCTTTCCCTCCTGGAAGAAATGGAAATGAAGGAACTACTAAGATAAAAGTCTGAAAAACCTAAAGAAAAAAATGTGGCAATCAATAGCACAGAGAAAGTTAGAGCTGGATGGGACACCTGAGACCACTGAATGCAACCCTCAGGGTCTAGATGAGAAAACAGGCCAAGAGAGGGCAAATGACTTGTCCAAGGTCACAGTGAGTTATAAGCAGACTCAAGATGGTAACTCAGGTTCTCTGCCTTTAGTTCAGGACTCCTTCCTTGGTTGTCAACACCAAGGTGTTTCTAAGTGTAGTGGAATACACCAAAGCCCTCTTCTTTGTCACCTTTGAACAGTGAGACTAATGGCCCCCATGGGGATCAAGGACAACAGTGGTCTAATGGGGAGTGGCAGGGCCTAGAGCTCACCCACTTCCCTTCCTATAACGGAATTAAGAATACTGGTTTGGATTCAAGCTAGACACTCCTTTTGAAGGATCATCCAGGAAAATGGCACAGCTAAAGCTGCCCCTACCAACAGAACCCAGGACATCATTTAATCATGGGTTACACTTCCTATTCATTTATGACTGCTATACTTTTGGACAGATCTCTCAATAAGGAGTGACCGTGTTGCTTTCCACACATCTTATAGTTATAACAACCATTGTATACACAAGAGCTATCTGTTATTTGATAAAGCACTACATAAATTATTAGGATTATTATCATTATTAAGTATATCAGATTTATCATTCCATATTTATTTACATTTTAGAAAAACATTTACACTTTTATATAAATTTAGTTCACTTTAGGGATCTAGGATTTCACCCATAAGAATACTCTCTCTACAGACTTCCTAAAAAATATCCGACCTTCTTATCAGATAAGTTTGTCAGCCTTCTTGTGACAAGTTTTATTGAATATAACTAGACTGGTTTTCAGATAGACATATTTACCAGTTCTAAAGGAAATGCCTTTATAGCTTGCTAGAACCTGTCTACCGATGCCTACTTTTGAGAACTTTAGTGAAAGAGTAATAGCCACATCTTACAGTAGTATGACTCATTCCATCTGAAGAATAATTAACAAGCATAATCAAATAATTGAGGGAGAGTGGAATAATGGGTAGTATTGGGCTTGGAATCATGAAGAGCAGGGTTCAGATCCTGTCTCTGATATTTCCTAGCTGTGTAACCCATGTCAAATCATTTAACCTCTATATAACTCAGTTAATTCCTTGAGACTTATCTAAGATAAGCTGGGAAAATGTGTAAGCGGAAGAGGTTCCCAGACCAAGAGTTTCCTGTGCTAAAGAAATCACAGATTTTTTGTATATTCATTTAATAAAGTGAGTGTTCATTCCCTGGAAATTATTTTTTTTTAATCACGAAATAATTTAAAAGGAACAACTGTTTCTTGGGGTAAGAATATGAGAGGGAAATATTTTGCTTGACAAATGAGCAATTATAACCCATCAGGAAAAATATGTGACTAAGAAAGGTGTAAGAGAATGTTACTCAAAATATAGGCTAAAAAACAAAATAAAACAAACAAAAGATTCCATTAATGAGACAGATAGGGGTAACTAGGTGACAAAGTAGATAGAATGCAAGCCTAGAGTCAAGAAGACTCATCTTCCTGAGTTCAAATCTGACCTCAGACACTGTCTGTAAGCTGGATGACCCTAGGCAAGTAACTAACCCTGTTTGCCTCAGTTCCCTCATCTGTAAAATGAGCTGGAGAAGAAAATGGCAAGCCAATCCAAGTATCTTTGCAAAGAAACCCTGAATGGTGTCAGAAAAAGTAGGACATGACTGAAATGATTGAACGACAGTGGACTACAGACAAGTCACTTAAATTCTTAACGTCCCAGGCAATTCTCAAAGACTAGATTGCAGAGCATTTGCTGATTGGCATGAGTTTAAGATTTCCATAGCAGGAACACTCTACAACAAAGAAATCACAGGTTGGTTCACTCAAAATGTAATTACCACAGGCGTACCCTCAGCACCACACACGTTCTATAACTCGAACACGGTAGATCGTCAATAAATGTTTTGGGAACTGGACTGAGGCAAAGGTTAATGGTCTGCCTACCTCTTACAGTAAGTCGCCCGTGCTGTAAGCCATCAACAGTGACCAGGCGGACGGCACTGATGTCATCATTGTCTACTATCTGAAGTTGCTCCCAGGTGATGGGCCTCGACTGTCCCTCCAGGAGACTGAGACCTGCAAGAAGAGAGCTTCTGAAAATTCTGTCCCGTTGCCAAAAGATCTATTTTAACAAAGTCGTGAGAATTGAGAACTAGCAGATTCCCTTTAAGCATTTTAAGGTACTCTGGTTTAATTTTCCTTTCAAAAATATTTACTCCATTTTAGTTGTTTGTCAAATCAAATCCTTAAGATATTCTTCAAAGGGAAAACAGAAGCAGAAAGCAATGAGAAAATGAATTCATACGGATTGCTATTCTGGTGATCTTCTCTAAGATCCTGAAACAACCAGATTTAGAGCTCAATAGAACCTTGGAAATCATCTAGCACTTCAGTGTTGGTTTACAAATTAGGCAACTGAAGTACGGAGAAGGGCAGAGACTTATCCACCGAGTTTTTAAGTAGCTGGCCAAGGAGGCCCTATGTCTAAGGCACTGTTATGTTGATTAAGTACAGATACCTCCAAATAGCAAAGCTTGTATTAAGTGCCTTCCATGTGCAAAGCTCTATGTCAGGAACAAGTGGTATAATGAAAAACAAAACCAAAAATAAAGTACCTGCCTGCCACAAGGAGCAACTTACATTTCATTGGGGCTGGAGGTGGTAGATGAAGGGGTTGGGAAAGAGAAACACATATCATGCCTAAGTACAGGCATGAGAATTTAAGGATAGATGAAGCAGCAACAAATGGAGGCTTCAAAAAGGTGTCTCGAAAAGAAGTAACCCATAAACTAAGCCTTGAATACAGTGAAGGATGCTAAGGAGCAGATGTTGGGAAGGAATGTGTTCTAGGTACAGTGGACAGCCTGGCCAAAGGTATATAAGTAGATGTTCTGGGGAACAAGTTTGGGAGACAAATAAGCCAACTGGACTGGAAAAAAATGGCCCATGAAGAGAAGTAATGTGTAATAAGCCTGGAAAGATAGAGCCAAATTGTGGAGGGCTTTGAAGGACAAGTTAGAGAGTCGTTCTTTTTCTATTAGGGAATAGGAAGAGAATAAGAATTTCTACCGAGTCTACCTATGCCCAGGTACTTTGTTAGACACTTCTATAAATATTATTTCATTTGATCCTCACAATAACCCTGGGAGAGGGTAGGTGCTATTATTATCCCCATTTTACTTTTGAGGAACCTGAGGTACAAGTTAAGTGATTTGCCCAGGGTCACATAGCTAGTGAGTGTCTGGGACCACATTGGAACTCGGGTCTTCCTAACTCTAAGCCTGGCACTCTACCCACTGTGCTGCTTAGTTCCCTCTAGAAGCCCTAGAGATTCACTGAAGGTTCTTGAGCAGTAGAGAGCCATAATCAGATTGACTTTAGGAAGATTATTTGGGGAGTTTTGTGGAGGACACATAGAGAGATGAAAGATTGGCTTCCCAAATCAAAGGCAAATATTGCGCTTGTTTCCTTTACTGCCCATACAGTTTAAATCTCTAAACTTAAAATCAAACATTTTCATTTTGACCCCTTTCAAACTGTTACATGAAACTGTACCAAATTAAAACTATATAATAACCAAGTTACCCCTCACAGAACAGCTGAAAAAATTCACTCCCTGCCTTCACTGAATAGGAAATATTGCACACATTGCCAGTCAAAGTGGGTTATTTTTGCTGAATCCCTTTTTTCTTTTTCTTTTTAAACTCCATAACAAGGAAAAGTTTGCTTGGTAGGCAACTACAGAAAGATATATTAGAAAGTAAATACGATGTAAAAATTATCAATAAAAAGAAAAGAAACTGGAAAGAAGAATGTATATTATAAATTTTGGATGGTGGGGAAAAGAATTACTATGAACCTTTTAAGTTTTCCAAAACGTCACTTTTTAATTGAAACATGCAGTTCTTTGTTCAACAAACATTTTATTTTTAACTGTATTTTATTTTTTTTCATATGTTTATTATCCCTCGCTCCCATTTCCCTTCCAGATTAAATAGAAATAAAAAGAAAACTCTCATAAAAATATGCAATGTCCCATCAAAAAAATCCTACTTTGCCCATGCACAAAACACAAACTTTCCAAATTGTTTTTTACGCTTTATCAAGTGAATGTCAATTAAGCTTAAAGTCAAATACCTTTTCAAAGAGGCAGTCTGGTGTGGTAGGAAAAGTGCTAGCTCTAAAGTCAGGCCCCACCCGGACCCTGCCTCAAACACCAACTGTATGACCCTAGATCAATTATTTCACTTCTCAAGGCCTCTCCTTCCTCATCTCTAAAATGGACACAAAAGTAGCTACACTGCTGTTGTTTGAGGAAAGTGCTCTGAAAACCTAAAGCACTGGAGAAATGTGGGTTGCTATTAATAATAATAAGATTCTTCTCAGCAATCTGAGGCAGCCGGGGAGTACAGGGGATAGAGCCCTGAGCCTGCAGTTTTCCTGAATTCAAATCTGGTCTCAAACACATACTAGCTGTGTGATCCTGGCCAAGTCGCTTAACGCTGTTTGCCTTACTTTCCTCATCTGCAAAATGAGCTGGAGAAGGAAATAGCAGACCACTCTAGTATCTACGCCAAGAAAACCCCAAACGGGGTCACGAAGAGTTGGACACAACTGAAATGACTGAACGGCAAACAACAAATAGAAATTTGAGCCCGAGAGCCCTATTTAGCTCAGGAATGAATATTATCAATCTTCCTTTTTTCCCCTTGGGGAGTTCTTAAGCATAGAAGACAGGCATCATCTCTCCTTACTTGAGTGAAAAATTTCTGTTTGACTCAGCTGTGGTGGTGGTGAAGAGAGAACCTGGAGAGGATGCAGAGGGCCTGGGTTCTAATAGCTGGTTCTCCATAGAGCTTTAAGGTTTACAAGTAACTGGGGATGCCTTAGCCTATCTGAACCTCAGAGCAGCCCTTATGAGCAAGGGACTGGACAAGGATCTTTACCTTCATTTTACAAATGATGAACCTGAGCTTTAAGTCCCTGATCTCTTCTACCACTGTGTGAACTTGAGCCTCGTTTATTAAGACAATGTTAATTATCAATAGTCTTAATGGCAAAAATATAATGACCATGACACGGTTATACAAAACATCCATTTTAAAGAGACTAAAAGACTTAACTCTTTGGTTACAGGTTGGACTAGATGACATCTGAGATCTCTTTTAATTTGGGGGTGCTATGAGTCTATGAATCCAACATCTTTGGGCTTCAGTTGTAAAATGATGACCATAGATTAAGAGCTGGGAAGGGCCCTAGAGACCATGAGGATCAACCCCCTCATTTTATGGATGGGGAAACTGAGGCAGAGAGGTTAAGTGACTTGCCCATGGCCATCCAGTTAGTAAGTGTCTGAGGATGGATTTGAACCTGCGTCTTCCTGACTCCAAGTCCAGTCCTCTATCCATTACTTTCATGCTGCTTGGATAAAATGATTTCTTATAGTCCCTTCCAACTTTAAAACCCATGATCCCAAGACCCCTTAGTATATTCCTGAGTACGATTTCCACAGTGAGCAATACTGAATCTCACCCATGTTCCATGACACTCGAGGAGCATTCGTGTCTGCTGTTCTGATAGAGATATGGACTGTGATTGGTAAACTTTTTTCAAAGAAGAAGTCATGTACTTCAAACTCCACCTGTTAAACACAGAGAGATCCATTTGCAGCATTCATTGACAAGATGCCATATATAACAGGTAATGCCCTAGAAGGAGTGAAAATAAGTCCAAGGTGTTCCCTGCATAATGCCAGAGCATCACTACTGTCATTTAATTTAATTCAAGAAGAACTTAGACATACTAGAGAACACAGACATACTACACACCAAGCCTCAGGACTACAAAGATGATGGTTTAATAGTCCCTGTCCTCAAGGATTTTACATTCAGTTGGCAGGGAAGGAGGGGGGAGAGGGACACACACACACACACACAATATTTACAGACATAATTAATATAAAGTTTATACAAAGTAATTTGGTAGAAAAAGTACACACTAGAGAAATCAGGAAAGGCTAAAAGTCCCCTGTAAGGTGGAGATTAAATTTAGCCTTCAAGAGAGTGAGAAATTCCAAGAGTTGGAGGCAGAGAGGGTGCACATTCAAAGCTAGGGGTTCTTAACCTGTGATGCACAAATTAGTTTATGGATAGATTTCAGGAAATCCATGCACTTGGATGGAAAAGAGCACATCTTTATTTTTCACTTTCTTTGATTTTCTTTAAGTCTTAGGTATTTTTAAATACATTAAAAATAGCTCTTTTTATGGTGGCAAAGAATTGGATGGTGAGGGGATGTCCATCAGTTGGGGAATGACTGAACAAGTTGTGATACATGATTATGATGGAATATAGTTGTGCTAGAGCAGCGGTTCTCAACCTGTGGGTCACAACCCCTTTGGGGTCGAATGACCCCTTCACTGGGGTCACAGGGGTTGCCTGAGATCATCGGAAAACACATATTTCCAATGGTCTTAGGAACCTCCTCTGTCTCCAGGCAGGTTTCCCCACATGCAGATACGCCCACATACAACTATTAAAGGGTCATGGCATTAGGAAGGTTGAGAACTACTGTGCTAGAAGAAATGACAAGCAGCATACTTTCAAAAAAACCTGGGAAGTTATACGAACTGAGGCAAAGTGAAGTAAGCAGAAGTGGGAGAACACTGTACACAGTAGCAATAATAGTGCAAGGCTGATCAACTTTGAAAGACTTAACTACTCTGATCAAGACAAGGATCCAAGAGAATTCCAAAGGACCCATGAGGAAAAACGTTCTCCACTTCTAGAGAGACAACTGACAACTTCTGAGTGCGAACAGATGCATGTTTTTCACTTTATTTTTCTTGCCTTTTTTCCCAACATGGTTAATATGTAAATATGTTTTATATAGTTTCATATATATAATTGATATATTGATATATATTTTAAATGTTAAAAATAAAAATAATTTTTAAAATTTTTGAAATTTGAAACATTATTTTAAGAAAAGGTCTGTAGACTTCACAATTGTCAAAGGGGTCCATGATACAGAACAAGTTGAGAATGCCGGCTCTACACCCATGATCTTAAACTCAGATTGCATCCAGAGTTTAAGTACATACACTGTTCATCTCACTATTTCTCTTCACAAAAAATTATAACTGAATGATATATTGATCTGACCAAGGGGAAGAAGGCCTTTTCAGAGCAACCAGCAACTCTTTAGAGGCTTGGGTTTGAAATGACTACAAGTCATTCTCACCCCAAGCACAAAACAGAAGACATCCTTAACAAAAGAAGTAATAAGCACAGAACACATGTTTTGTGTTGGAAAGAGCATTGGTTTGGAAATGGTATGGCTTGGGATCACACCTGGTCTCTGTCCTTTTATTACCCATGGGGGCTAAGGTAATTTACTTCATTTTTCTTGGTTCTGTTTTCCTCCTATGTTAGACTAAATGGTAGCCCTTTCTGTTATGGGATTCTGTAAGAACATAAATGTAGGTAGAAAAAGATAAAAGTAATGTAATAACTCTTGGTTCTACAAACCACTGGTCCAAATAATAAATAACTATAGAAAATCTAGTTGGGATCAGGGCCGTTGCAAGGCTCCTTTCAGAAGCCATGCCCAAACCAGCTGGGTCTCAGACCCACAGACGATTGTGGATTCCAGGCTACATACAGCTCACAGGATCGTAGTCTTAGGGCTGGAAGGAAATTTAGCTCCATCTAATCCAACCACTTCATTTTAGAGATGGAGAAACTGAGACCTGGAGAGGTTAACTGACTTATCCAAATTAGTAACTACACACAGTAGTAAAATCAACAGAAGTATGGATTATCTTCATTCGAATAAAAGAGATAATTATCTATGCATTGTGTGTGAGCATGTGTGTGATACAGAATTTCCACAAAGGAAAGGTTGTATCTTATCTAAACTCAGTCCACTGAATACAGTACTCTATTAACAGGAGGTGTTTATTTTTTTTTAATTTTTTTTTATTTACTCATTTACTTTTAATTTACAAGATTCTGTTCCACAATCACTTGAGTTTCAGATTTTCTCCCCTCCCTTCCCCCCCCACCATGGTGGCGTTCAATCATGTATAGGATCTGCAAATACTTTCACATTGTACAATAGTTTGGTCATATAGAAGGGTTGGGGAGGTGTTTAAATAAATGAATTTAATAAACTCAGAGTTCTTACTATAAGAGTCCCATTTCCCTCACCCCCAGTTTCAAGGTCCATTTGGTATTTCCAAAGCCAAAATACCTGCACAGGAACCCTCTAAATAGTAGCATGGCTGGATCTGTAGCTGGTGGTAAATCTGTGTCAATAATTAGAAAATTACTCCATCACAGGAAGTTTTGAGAGGTAAGGTCATCAGAAGAATAACTAGGGCTCTCACAGCTGGGAGAGAGAAATGAAAGGGTCAAACCAAGTATTTACAGCCTTAAAAGTCTTTCCGTCCTTGAGGGTGAGTATGGGGGAAAAAATGCTTAAATTACATGGAAGGCAATTTGCTAACCCTGGGGACATTCATTTTCTACAATAAACCTTAACAACATCAATTTAAACTTTTCACCATGTTTTCACCAACTTCCTGGTAGGTCTTGAGGTAAGTAAGAGGCTATTATATGGGAGACTGTAGTCAGCTATTCTCCAGGAAAACTATAGGAAATGAGCTTCAATTGCAGTCAAGGGGGCTTTAGATTGGACAGGAAGAATCCCTTGACAGAGAAGGCTATTCAGTATTAGAGGGAGTTTCCAAGTGATATTTAGGAAACTTCTTCCTTGAAAGCATCAATTCGGGGAGCCCAAAAGAAAAAACAAAAAAGCTATACAAATATTCATTTACTTTCCATAAACCACAGAACTCTTCGGAAGAAAGGCCCTGCCTTCATCCTTAGCAGCCCTTCCACTCTTCCACCCCTAATAATCCGGGGGCCCCTAGGACAGTTTTTATGCCTCTGCCTGGGTTCTCACACTGAAGAAAATTTACATGAAAGCTGTTTGATAGGGTCAAGGAAGGTGGTGACAAACTGAATGGCTGCTGAAGGTCTCCAATAAGTTCAATAAGCTATGAGCAATGTTTCCACCCAAGTTACCTCATAATTTCTTCTCTCGGTGTGGCTGCTGTTGGGAGGCTGATAGGCAATCTGCATGTCACTTAGATCTTTCCAGGTGAATGAGGAGATCTCTTTGGTGTGATCCAGCAGGTGAGTGAAGTAGCCCTGGAGAGGGGGCTTGGTGATGTTGAACACTAGCAAAGATTTGGGTGTCTCATTATCTTCACAGTCCACAGTAGAAGTAGTGACAGAGGTCAGGATGAATTGATCCACCTCCAGAATGTAGGTGGGCATCAGTGCAGCTCTAGGGATCTGATTGGGAAAGGCAGCTTTGATGGAGATAGGCAGCCACACACTCTCTGACTTTGGGAGGGGAAAAAGACCACATTAGTGAAGGAATAAATAAATACAAACCCCGTACACTGCACCCTTGACCAAGCTTAACTAGTACAGAATTCATAACACCCTTGTCATGAGCTGGACATCCCAAGATCACAGTAGCCTAGATTTAAAGCCAGAGAGAAGTCCCAACCCTGAAAGTCCTTTACCTCAATTCCCCTCACTTTTTTTGACACATGAAGAAACTAAAGCCCAAAGGAACAAACTGACTTGCCCAAGGTCACACAAGAACTAATTTAAACATGGTTCCTTTGATTAGAAATCCAGTGCACAGTACCACATGGGCTCTCTGTTTCTCATTATAGCCTCAAGTACCTTGAACAGAGCAGGCATTTAACAAATGTGCATTGAATTGAAAATATTTCAATTACCTTATTTTCTAGAGATCAGACAATCTCTTTACCAAAAATAAAAATTAAAAAAAAATTCACCAGCCATTAACACACAATTTGATACATATTTCCTTTCATTTATTTACTTATTCATAATGATAAGCACAATTACTACACGCAGATTCCCTAAATTGGACGCTGTCCATTGCCTACCAGTCAGGTAGTATGGTAGGTAGTAGAGAGAGTTCTGTGCTCAGAATCAAGAATATCTGAATTCACAGCCCTGCCTCTGACACCTACTAACTTGGTGACTATAAATAAGTTACTTATCCTGTCTGAGATTCAGCTGACTGGTCCAACGGCAAGAGTGAGGGACAACTAGTGAACAACACATACCGGTAATAAGACCTAAGGTAGTTCAGGGGGTATCAAAAACCTATTGCACTAAGACTTTTGGGACACCTCTGTACTGACACGCAGTTGACCTCATACAGCTGTTACAAGGCTCAAATGAGATAAAGGTATATAAAATGCTTTGAAAATTGCCAAGTGCTATAAAAAGGTCGGTTATTATTTTCCACTGAGGCAAAGAATCCTTTCAAAGCATAAGGCATTTTTATGTGGGCGGCTAGGTAGCACAACCAACAGAGCATCAGGCCTGGAATCATGAAAACCTGAGTTTAAATCCAACCTCAGACAGTAACTAGCTGTGTGACCTTGGACAAATCACTTAACCTTTATTTGTCTCAGTTTCCTCATCTGTAAAATGGGGATAATGATAGTGAATACCTCCCAGGGTTATTGTGAGGATTGAATGAGACAATGATTGCAAAGGAGTCAGCAAAGTGACCACTACATAGTAGTGCTATATCAATGTTATCTATTATTATTATTATTATTATTGAAAATATAGAAAACTGTGATTCAGGAGACTCAAATTCTAGATACTGCTCTGCTGCAAGGCAGCTACAATGACCTTGGGTAAATCATTTACTTCCCCTCAGTCGCAGCTTCCCCTTCTTTAAAATGAGGTTGGGGAAGGGGTGGGCAGCTAGGTGGCACAGTGGACAGAGCACCAGCCCTGGAGTCAAGAGGACCTAAGTTCAAATCCAGCCTTAGTCACTTAATAGCTGTGTGATTCTTCATTTCAATTGCCTGTGTGTGTGTGTGTGTGTGTGTGTGTGTGTGTGTGTGTGTGTAAATCAGGTTAGATTAGATGGTCTTGAAGGTTCCTCCCTACTCCAGCATTGTCTGGTTCAAGGATATCGGCATATTATAAGCATCCTTATAACCAACATTACCAATAAGGTTACCCCCAGAGTTGAATGAACTCTCTTGAGCAGGAGAAGTGCCAAGGGATTGAAGAAGGCCAACCTAATTAGTTATTTTTTCCCTACAAACAACTTTCTTAGATTAAATGAAAGCATGATAAGACTTTGGCAAAACCATCTGTTGTCTATGATACTGTAAAAGGAGCTTCTTAGATTAAGGCTAAAACTGGATCACAGGACAAAAGGATTTAGAGCGAGAAAGAACCTTAGAGACTAACTGGTTAAATTTCCTCCCTTATGAGAGGAGGAACAGAACCCTCCACATGACATGAAATGACTACCAGCCTTTCAAACAATCACAAGGCATATTTATATTTTCACCTGGGGTAGAAGAGTAGAGAAGCTGGAAGAGGAAAAATAGCATTTTGAAACTAATGAGGATTAGAAAACCAATGAAGTCTGTGTGCTCTACTGACATCCTCACGCAATCAAGGAAAAATGAGGGAGATCTTAAGCATCTGGAGTATACTCCCTTTGGCATTTATAGGAAGGCAGGAGTAAAAATTACTAGGCATCTACAAATTTTTAGCATGAGCACCAAAGTACATTCTCTGACAATCTTTTCGGAAGATAGATGGATAGATTAACCTATGGAAAAATCTACTCAATGCCCTGTCTCCTTGATGTCCCACTCACTAAATCCCATGTTTTGACAAAAGTAAAGTTTCTCTATCTACTTTAGCACAAAACAATTTGTTTCTGATAGCAGTTTTGATGGAAGTTCATTTTTCCTCTATCTCCTATGGAGCTCAACCATCAGTAAATATAACTAGTATAGAGATTACAGATGGACAACAGGACAAAATATGAACTGGAAGGAGAACAGGCTAGATTTCTGTTTGGTTACTATGTAGTTTTAATGGCCCCAAGATACTTCCTGAAACAATATTCTTCCTATGACATTGCATGGTTATGAGTTATAGAACATTATAATTTCCAAACAATTAGAGATGGGGATTCAACCAATAAAAAATGTAAAAGTGAAGACAGGGCACGAGCAAGATATATGACATAATAAATAATTACACAGGAGAAGTGATGTGAAGGATGACACAAGGGAAATACACGACCGGAAGAAGAAATGGCCCACTATTCTCTGGATCCCAGTTTCACCATCAGAAAAATAAGGGGATTGGATGGATGACCTCTGAGATTTTTTCCAACACTTGGTCTATAATCCTATGTATCAAAAGAAAGAGCAAACCAAAGGGCAACCTGCATGTTCCACTGGTTTTTTCACAATTTCAGGAGAACGTAAGGAAGGCCCCCAGAATGTTGGATGGATAGCCTAAGGCGAATTCATGGGAGGACAGACAAGATTTACACAAGATGGCCAGTCATGCATTGGTTTCAATCTGTACTGTTAGGAAGAATACCCATATTGCTGTAGTAAATGCTACTACACGGGTTCATCCCAAGGAGGGTGTGGAGCTTTAGCTAAATTACATTGTGTGGGCCCCCTACCCAATACCACAGATGAAAGTTGATAGAATTGACTATCTAGGGCCATCTTAGTAAAGAACAAAACATAATCTTAAGGAATATACACATGTATGGGGAAAAGACAATACTTTTGCCAAGTAGCCAGCTATAGACCCCCTTGAATTATCCAAGTGACAGCGTGTGGTGGGGCAGAGGGAAGGAGACCAAGATGGTTATGTGCTGATTGGATATGAGTTCTGTGAATCTTTTTTTTTCAAAATCACTGTTGTTAACACTATCATTATCTCTTCCTCAAGTATATCATCTCTTTGAATCTTTGGGCTTTCCAATTACATATAACATAACATAACATAAAACATATTCCTAAGACCCAAGGTCCGAAGGTAAGAACCCCAACTTTATTTAACTGCTACAAGTACACCAGAAAATATATACTCATAACCCTGAGTTCTACCTTGTATATGGATTTACTCCTGATATCAGTGAGGTCCAATATGATGGAGATATAATCAACATTTGGAGAAGGGGGGTGCAAGTGCTGATATCTCAACCCCATTAGCAGAAACTCCTCACAGCTGACTTTGAGACTCTCAATCTTCTTCAACCCTGGGGCACAGCTACCACTGGGGCACTGTGGATCTTTCCTGTATTCTAAAATAAACAGATGTGGCATTAAAACTTTCCTTAATTAAAAATGTGAGAAAATAAAAGGCAACACACAACAAAGCCTCTCTCTCACAGATTCCATACCAACCCCCCTTTCCACCAGCCCTCCCACAATGATCATGTATTCCCTTTTCATCAGACTTCATATCCACAGCAGAGTTGGTGGTTATCTTCAAAGGGTGTAATTTGCTGAAAAGTACAATCAATTGACCAGGCCACAAGACTCTCATGAGCCTCTCTACCCCCTCAGGAAATGCAGTACCAGAAAACTAAATGAATTATGTGTTCTTTACCACTCAACCAGCACATCCCTATTCATCCCAGGCAAATCCCCCGGCCAGGAGCTCATTTCAAAGCAGCTTTTTTTCAGAGGCTTCATGTGTGGCATATGAAGGCCAGCAGCCTCACAAGTTTAGTGAAAACAATATGATTAGTTATCCTTTGGTCAAAGTCTCTCAGAACTCATCAAGAAAGAGAATGTCAAATGTTCTTTCTTAGGGCATCAATGGAATCACCAGGGATAAGCAATTATTTCCATTATCACAATGGGATAATTTAATTATAGAAATAATCTCTCACCTACTTATTTCAAGAAACTAAAGGGAGTGAGGGTGAGGTCAAACAATATGGATAAGTAGACAGATGTGATGGGACCAGGCTGGCCACCCCAAAACTGCAGGCATAGCCTGCAGCCATCATCTGGAAAGTCAGAGAATCCACATTTTCTTGTTGTGTCCCAGCCACCCTAGCATCGCCCCCAGCTGTTCTGCAGGGCTAAAGGACTTGGAAACACCTTTAAAAAGTGTAACTGGGATGGGTTCCTAATCATAACTCATTACGAATAAAAACAAAATCTAATCAAAGTTTTCATATAAAATATTTATAAAGAGGTATGTTGTATCTAAAAAAATATAAAATAAAAATAGATTATTATCAAATTCTTTTTATAATCCCTAACCTTTATGATGAATGCTAATTGAACAAACAAATTCATAATTTTCTGCGTTTTGTAATAAAGGAACCAGCCTGAATTTCTAGAAATCACCATAAAGACTAAGTAAAACTGAATAAATAAATAGCAGCTTGAGCTGCAAAAGAGGTCTTATAGCTATTAGTTGTCATAGCTTCACCCTATTCCCCCCCAAAAAAAATCCCTTCCACTGGCTATAAGGAAATTAGAAGAGAATGTCAGGGGATCTTTTTGGTTCTAATCATTAGCACAGTAGGTGTGGTTGCAAGTTAGTCTCTACCAGGCTGGAGAACCTGCAACCTCAAGGCCACATGTGGCCCTCTAAGTCCTCAAGTGTGACCCTTTGACTGAATTCAAACATCAGAGAACAAATCCCCTTAAAAAGGGGGTTTGTTCTATAAAACTTGGACTCAGGAAAAAGGCTGCACCCAAGGCCACATGTGGCCACAAGGGTTCCCCACCTTTGCACCAAGGTGTTTGAGGGTGGTGAGAATGGTGAACTATGGGGTGAGGAGTATGAAATGTGAACAAATGAGCTTGGGGTTTGGGAATATTATTGGTGGCATTAAAGAGAGTGTGTAAATAGAGTGAAACCTGACTGCAGAAGTTGAGAGAGTATGGAGAATCAGCACTGATAGCCTGTTAGCCTATGGATTAGGTGTGGATTCCTGGCAATTTCTTGGTGACTCTGGGTGCATAGTAAGTTTTGGGATGGTGGGATGAGTGGGTACGGAAGCAAAAGGAAAGCTTTATTACACTGCATCAGTGTTCCAAGGCCAGATTTTTAGTATATGTTAGATCTTGAGGTCGTGACAGAACCAAGAAGCTTGGTTCACATCAAGTGAGACATTCGAATAGTACCATTCTGAGCCCTCAATATTTCCACAGAGGAAAGGAGATGGGCAGGGTGGGCTCAGACATATAAGCAACCAGCACTGAGCGTGAGATCATGTGTGTGACTAAGCCCACAACACAGAGGGTTTCCATCACAAACAGTAATTCTCTGATTAGGATTCTACCTGAATTTCGGTATGGCTTTTGGATGAGGGGAGGAGAAGAGAAAGAAAGACAGAGACAGAGACAGAGAAAGACAGACAGAGACAGAGAGAGAAGGACAGAGACAGAGAGAGAAGGACAGAGACAGAGAGAGAGGAACAGAGACAGAGAGAGGATCAGAGACAGAGAGAGGGAGGAAGGAGAGGGAGAGAGAAAGACAGACAAAGAGAGAGACAGCAACAGAGAGGGAGAGAGAGACAGAGACAGAGACAGAGAGAGAGACAGAGAGAGAAAAAGACAGAAAGAGACAGAGAGAGGGGGAGGAAGAGGAAGAGGGAGAGAGAGAGAAAGAGAGAGGCGGGAGAGAAAGACAGAGAGACAGAGAGAGAGAGAGAGGGCAAGGGAGGGAGGAAGGGAGGGAGAGAGAGAGAGAAGCACATACAAGTTTTGCTTGTTTTAACCTGCAGTTATCTCCTTTAAAAGCCTCTTTCAATGACTAAACATAGGTACGGAGTTGATCCTGAGCTTTCAAAAGGTATACCTTTGAGGCAGCCAGGTGGAGTAGTGGATAGAATTCAGTGCCTGGAGTCAGAGAGTCCTGAGTTCAAATCTAACCTCAAATACTTGCTAGCTGTGTGACCCTTGTTAAGTTGCTTAGCCTCAGGTTCTTCAGCTGTAAAATGGGGATAATAATAGCATCCAACTCTCAGGGTTGTTGTAAGGATACTATGAGATATTAACTATAAAAACACTTAACATGGTGCCTGGCACTTAGTGGGCGCTATATGTTTATTTTATTCCCTGTGCCAACTTGCACTGCACACAGGGTCCAGTAATAGACTCATTCTCTGTCATTGAAAGATGACCTTCACATGATTGAGGCGGCTCAAACTTTTTTTTCATAGCAATTCATGAAACCATCTACTGAGATAGGAATATACCAAGATCTTTGTCTTTATAGGAATATATCCATACCAATGAAATCATGTTAGTTTTAGGGCTTAAAACAATGGGTTAAGTAGAGAAGAAGGAGAAAGGATAACCCTTAACTTAAGAAACTTTCAACAAATCTCCATTACCCATTGGACAAAAATCTAATTGATTTAGTCTTATTAAACAAGGTCTTCCACAGTCCGGCTCTAATGTTCCCTTTGTCTTTTCCTCTGTCCCTCCCTCCCTTCTTTCTTCTTTCCTCCTTCCTCCTCCTCCTTCTTCTCCTCCCTCCCTCCCTCTTTCTCTCTCTCACTCTGTCTCCCTTCCTCTCCCCCTCTTTCCCTCTCTTCCTCTCTCCATCTCTCTCTCTTGCTATCTCACCCCGGCTGGACATTCAGGGGCTTCTCCCAGTCTGATCTCATTATTGATCCACATAGGAGCTTTGAACTGTTCTGTTTCTGAGCTGAGTTGGCTCCCCCTCCCCACATCATGGCCACTCCTGCTCCCAGGGCTCACTATATTTATGACAAACTTAATGTAGACACTTGATTTGAATAGCTGACTATAGCCTGAGCTTGAGGTTTGCCAATCTCAGCTTCCCTGGCAGCTGAGATTTTAGGTTTGTGCCACCCCACCCAGCTTTTTTCAGCCTTAATTAAGAGTAGAATGCATGCTTACCAAGGGCAGACACAATTCCATTTTTCTCATTGTATCCTCAGGGGATAGCATAGTGCCAAGCATACAGCATGCAATCAAATGTTCATTCAATTTAATTAAACTACTACTCCTGTACATGAACCCTTTGCTCCAGTAAATGGGTTATATCTACTCACTATTGCCAGAATAAAGTCTGTTTGTTCCTACCTCCCTGTCTTTGCTCATGCTGTGCCCCTGCCCGAAATGCCCTATCTTTCTTCCATCTATGCCAATCTTATCTAGGTTTTATGTTATCTAGTATCTTATCTTATCTAGTATCTGATCTTATCTAGTATTCATCCATTTATCTACTAAGTCAACAAATATAAGGTAATATTAATAATAATATATAATAACATTAATTGGTCATTAATAACTAATAATAATAATGATAACAAGCATACGGGACTCTGGGAAAAAGCTGTGGGGCTGGTCTCCTCGAGGTTCGCCTTGTTGTGGCTCCACCACCACAACCTGACCATGGGCTGGTAAGCCAGTTTCTAATGGAGAGAGTCTTATGGTGCATTCCAGATTCATCCTCCTCTCATAATCGAAATTGAGCACGTTCTTATCAATTGCTCTGGACAGGCCATAGAACTCAGGCACCTCCAGGGCGCTGGTGCTCATCTGGATGATGCTACAGTCTGGCTCCAGGAGATAAACCCGAAGGATAAAAGTTTCAGTGAAGGTTTCAGTCTCTGTAAATCTGGATGAGGAAAGAGAGCAAAATTAGAATTGCCGATGCCTCATCCTGATATCAAAATAGACTTTTGGTTGTTTCCTAGATTCAAGGCCAATTCTTATCCAAGGCACAAATTAGCCTTTTTTTTTCTCTCCTCCCTATTCAATCCCAGCCTTTTAAAGCTGCATTCTTTCTTTGGGAGGCAGGAAGATGAAGGGGAAAGTGTAATGAAGAATGAGATGTCTCTTTTTGGACACTGTTACTATGGGAATTTGTTTTGCCTGACTACACACTTTTGTTTCAAGGATTTTACTTTTTCCAAAAGGAAGGAAGGTGGAATGGGGAAAAGAAGGAAAGAAGGAAGAAAGAAGAAAGGGAAGGAGGGAGGAAGGAGGGAGGGAGAGCTAGATTTGGAAGAGAAAGACATATTCAAATCCTGTTCACTTTCTACCCGAGTGACCCTGAACAAGCTAATAACAGCCCAGTGCCTCAATTTCCTCACCTGTAATAATAATAGATAAGATTTATTTTGTGTCTTGAGGTCTCAAAAGCACTTTATAAATGTTATCTCATGTGATTTTCACAACCACACTGTAAAGTAGATGCTACCATTAACCTGTTTTACAGATGAGGAAACTAAGGCTGAGATAGGCCAAGTGACTTTCCCAGAATTGCAAAACTAGTTTGTGTCTGAGGCAAAATCTGAAGAATTCTGGAAGAAGCACAGGGTTAAACAGTTAAGCCATATAAAGCCCAAATTTGTCCATTCAAATATATAATGTTGAAAGCTTTGACTATATTCTTCTCTGCTTCAAGTTGGGATCCCAGAAGCCCACAAGCATTTTCCATGAAGGAATCTCTTTGGCTCTGTCCACTGAGCAACCCCTTGCATTAGACCTTGCACTTGCCCCCTCCTACTACCTTACACTAATCACCCACTGGTCAAAACATGTAATAGTTGTATGGAATGAAAATGAAGGCCAAAACAGTGTGGCTTACCTGTAGAGTCTAAGCTTAACAGCATCTTCATCTAAGATTGGGCAACCATTGTGAGTGTACTTTACTTCATTAGGAAGGAAATGACAGTCAAATACCTAGTGCACGGTGAACAAAGGATAAGTATTTATGGGGAGCATAGCACCAAATTCTACTCTTTCAAGCTGCCTACTAATTGCCTAGAGAAACATGTGAGCTGATGGCTATTTATTCTAACAACCATGCATGAAGAGGTTTACCCTCCACGCACCTGCGGAAACAGCTGTGCCACGCTCTAAGCATACCTGGGTGCATAAAAATTGAAACTTAGCAAATGGATGCATTAAAGAGTGATTATATGCATCAATAAATGCTTGTTGGATTGGATTGGATCACAAAATTATTTTCATTCTCCACTGGTGAACTGGAAATCTGATTCAATTTACAAAAATTTAATATACACACAATGAAAGCATTTACTTTACACCTGAGTACACACACACACACACACACACACACACACACATGTGCGCACACGCACACACATGCAAACACCCTCTAAAAGTTATACTTGTTTATATACACTCCAGAATTTACACTTGCATACACACACATAAAGGGAAAGGAAAAGGGATGTTTATTAAACATGTCAGGCACTGTGCTAAGAGCTTGACAAATATCTTGTGTAATTCTCACAACAACTTTTGAAGTAGGTGTTATCTCATTTATAATTAAGGAAACTGAGATAGATCCTAGAGGTTAAGTGACTTGCCCGAGGTCACACAGCTAGTAAGTATCTGAGACTAGCTTTGAACTCCGGTCTTCCTGAATCCTTGCCCATCACTATCCACTGTGCCACATAGCTGCTTTCATCTATCTAGCTGTCTGTCTGTCCACCTATCTACACACGCCTGTATATGTATATGTGTGCATATATATATATATATATATATATATATATATATATATATACGCACATACATATATATACTTTAAACAAAGCATATTGTCTCTTTTTTACAATGATTTTGTCAGTGAGGTGGAGAAAGGCATATACATGTATACATGCATATATATATATGCACATATGTGTGTACATGAATATTTACACATATACATGCATATATATTTGTCCACATATGTGTATGTATATATACACACAGACACATGCATCATCATCACCACCCTCTGTATTGAAAGACGAAGCCCCTGACAGTGGTAATGTGTATTCGTTTTTAGAATTTCCATTCCATTCCATCCACTTCTAAAAACTGTCTTTATTAATTAACCCTGTCATAGAAAATTACCACAGAAGAGAACAGGAAGACCAACAAAGAATTGCATTTAGTTAAAATTACACAAATTTCACTGATGCAATTTGACCACAGTAGGTGAAAAAATTGGCAATTATTTCCTTCAGGAGCCCTATACTTTTTTTATAAAGGCGTTCCCTAATCTTTAGCTCAGGTCTACTAGAGAAAAGCTACTTCAGGCATCTCAGTGTTTGATATCTGGCTTTTGAGTCTGAAAGTTTACATTTACACAATCTCAAACATTGTCAGTCAACACAATCCACTCCCAAGATAAGTTTATCACTAATAGAAATGATTTTCTTTTCCCAGAGACATCATTGGTTTCTCTTTTTAATTGACAACAAGTAAAAAGATAAACAAAAGGCCTTTCTCCATCCTACTGACAAATAGTCATTGTAAAAAAAGAGACAATCTGCTTTGTTAAAAGAAACATCTGTTTTATGTTTCCTAATATGTTTTCCTTTTATAAAAGGCAACAACCATAATTGTCTATAAATTTACTAACTAAAACAAAGGAGAGCTAAATCCTTTTCTAATTACTGTCTCTAGCTTTGTTTTTTTCCACTTCAACTGCTTTTCAATTACAATTTATAATTAAATTGTCACACATTCCTAACTCATTACTCACTTTAATGACAGTGAACCAGTTCAAATTAGAGACACTTTCTCAATGTTGCATTTCCTGTTGGATATGGGCATGGAGGTGCTTCGCCATTCCCCAAAAAATGTTTGATGAGACACTTCAACATACATGTTAAGCTCCTACTATGTGCTTGGGGATGCAAAGATGAATTTCTCATTTTTAACAAATGGAGGGAATTTTATTAAAAAAAAAAAAAGCAAATTTCTAAAACTTAGGAAGACATGGAGTCTTGGAGTTCACCTAATTGAATATACCAAGGGACATCACTGAACAGAATGCACTTTGTGTGTGCCGATCTAAATCCCTTTTCAAATATCTGATAGGAAATTAAACCTGTTGATTCTAAGACAAACTTCAGTAATGAAATAAAAACGCTAATTGAGCAGATGTTAAACAAAACATTTTCTGTGCAAACCACATGAAACTGTTCATTACCCAGTAGGGTATTGTTAATACAATTGTCTCTCCAGAAAAGTGGTTTACACAAGCTTTGGTCTAAATTTACTATCAAACTATATTAAAGAGTAACCTGTTTTTGTGTCTGGGCCTCCTTACTAGGGAAAATGCTATGAAAACCGAATACCTAAAGATACCTTAAGCAGTCTTGAGAAACATGAACACAATTTCCAACAACATTTGACCTTTGATTAAAAAATAATAATAATGAATCATCCTTCCTCTAGGTGAGTTTACAATGACCAGGAAATATCATAACACAATAATATGAAGAACCAATTGGCAGTTTTGGAGATTTAAAAACAAATGGTTTTGCATAATTCTGAAAGTTTAAAAAACTGTAGGTAAAATGAAGGTGAAATTCTCAATATTTCATACGTTTATCCAGATCCAAAAGAATTTTCTGAGTCTGACAACCACTATTTCATCAGATTTATCCTTGAAAAATATATATTCTAGGAGGTTAAAGACATGCTTCCATTTTCTTCAGAACGTCCAAAAGGGTGCCAATCGACTTTGATAGCAGCAATGATAAGAACATCATGACACAGTGACAAGAACCGGTAAGATTTAAATTCAAATCCTGTCTCAGACACTCACTAGCTGTGTGACCCTGAGTGAGGGACTTAACCTCTTTCTGCCTAATTTCCTGCTCTGTAAAATTGAGGTAAAAATAGCACCTACCTTATAGAGCTGTTGTGAAGATCGAATCTGACAGTATGTGTCAAACATTTAGCCAAACTCAAAGCACCAATTCTAATTATATTGTTTTATAGTCTATATTAGTGCTTTATAGTTTACAGTTAGCAAACAAATGATTGTTTACAATGCTTTATAATTAATTGCAAAGATCTTATAAGAGCTCCCCACCTTCCCTCCAGCATATTTCTGTTTCCTTGCATGTACTCTATTCCCATGGGTCACAATTTCCTCATCTATAAAAATGAAAAGGTAGAATGAAATAGCCTCTAAGGCAGTGGTTCTCAACCTTCCTAATGCCGTGACCCTTTGATACAGTTCCTCGTGTTGTGGTGACCTCCAACCATAAAATTTTCATTGCTCCTTCCAAACTGTAATTGTGCTACTGTTATGAATCGTAATGTAAATATCTGACATGCAGGATGTATTTTCATTGTTGCAAATTGGACATAACCCACAGGTTGAGAACCGCTGCTCTAAGGTATCTTCTAGCTCTAAATAATTATCCAATCTCCCCAGACACCGAGGTGGCACAGAGGAAAGAAAGCTGGAGTTGGAGTCAGGAAGACCTAAGGTCAAGTATTGCTTCAGACTGTACCAGCTGGGAGACCTTGGGCAAGTCACTTAACTTCTTTCTGCGTCTGTTTCCTTGTCCATAAAGGGGAGGGGGGGTGGTGGTAAAAATAGCACCTATTTCCAAAGATTGTTATAAGGATTATATGAGATGATTATAAAGCAAATGGTAGCTATTTGTATGTATAAATGTTAGCTATTTATTATTATTAGTGTTATTATTAAATAACCTATGTAAAGTGTTTTGCAAACCTTAATCACAATGCTATGTAGATGCTAGATATTATCACCCCATGACAAGACGATTTCTGACATGCCTTCCAGGTCTCCTCAAATTCTCAATCCTACAGACCAGATTGTCAAAATACAATGTAATGTGACACACTGAGGCGTGAGTGCGCAGGTTTCAAAAGTCCAAAGAACTGGGAACTGTTGTCCAAAGCAGCTGTGGTCGATCTTCCTTCAGCATTTTCAGTCTCATATAAAGCGCTGTGGCTGACAAATTGGAGCACAAATCTGAGAGTTGTACAAGCTCTCAGAGATTTTGAGTATCTGATTGCTGCTACAGAAGGTCTGACTACACCCAAGGGTGTCCTCTCTGTGATGTGCTTCTTTCTAAATTGGGCTAGAAACAGAATGTGATGATTTAAAGAAAAAAAAAAGGAAGGAAGGAAGAAAGGTCCATAACTAACCACACAAATTAAGCAAGGAAAAAAATTGAGCCACTTTTAATCTTATCTGGGGGCACCTCATTATCCTCCCCCATGACATTTTAACATGGAAGGTTAAAAGGTTTTAACAAACCTTTTAACAAAATCAGAGTGTGCCTGCTTCAGTCAGTGGAGGGGCTAAGGATACCCTCAGTTCAGCAACAAGGTCCAAATTCCCCAGTCCTTCTGCCAGAGTGACACGTGGTTTTGAGTAGTACGTATGTTTTTCTTTCATTTGGGGGCAAACTGAATCTACATGAGGGAAAAGATGCCTGTGGTGTTGTTAGGGATATGTACTTGAGTTCAAGTCTCAGATCTTTCATTTACTAGCTGCATGATGACAGGCAAGTCTTCTCCGCAGACCCTCAAAGTCCTCATTCATGAAAGAAGAATACGTGCATGCACAAGGTGATTGTGCTGAAAGCATTTTACTGAAGCATTATGATGCAATAGAAATTTTATTGGTGTGCTCCATCATGTCCCACACTTTAAGAAAATTGAAACCACAGAAAACAAAAATTTAGGGATCATGAACTTGGAGGTCATATAGAGCGACTCCATCACTTTACAGACTAGGAAACTGACACCCAGGGAAGTAAAGGGATTGTCCTAAGGTCACACTGTAAGTGAATGGCGGATACAAGAATAGAAGACTTTGTCTCCAGATCCAAGGCTCTTTCCCTGCCACCATATTGAAAACTACTAAGTTAAGAGGATGATTTTCCCACTTTACGAAAGCCCTTTCCCACTTTACAAAAGCCCTGACCTTAATAGGAACAAGAATAACAAATAGTTTTTTTGTAGCACTTTAAGTTTTGCAAAGTGCTTTAAAAATATCTCATTTTATCCTCATAAAAACCTCATAAGGGAGGTGGTTTCGTTATCCTGCATTTATAGATGAGGCAACTGATGCAAATAGAAGTTAAATGACTTGCCCAGAGTCATAGACAACTTGTAAGTATGTGAGGATGGATTTGATCTCAGGACTTCTCAACTTCAAGTTTGACACTCTACCTATTGTACCACATATTTACAATGATGATGATGATGATGATGGTGGTGATGATGATGAAGAAGATGATGATGATGGTGGTGATGATGATGATGAAGAAGATGATGATGGTGGTGATGATGATGAAGAAGATGATGATGATGGTGATGATGATGAAGATGATGATGATGGTGATGATGATGAAGATGATGATGATGGTGGTGGTGATGACAAAGATGATGATGATGATGGTGGTGAATATGGCAGCTAACATTTATATAATGTTTACTATATGCCAGACACTGTGCTAAGTTCTTTACAATTATTATCTTATTTGATCATCACAACAACCTTGGAAGATAGGTACTATTATTATCACCATTTTATAAATGAGGAAACTGAGTCAAAGAGACATTAAGTGACTTGCCCAGGGTCACACAGCTAGTAAATGTCTGAGGTCACATTTGAACTCAGTCTTCCAGATCCAGGCCCAGCACTGTACTGTGCCACCTAGCTACCTCTAGGTGAGCTCACCTGCCAATCTAATTTAAATGAGATTTGAGATTTACAAAAAGACAAATTTAGACCCAATTTTAGAACATATCTATAACTACAAACATGTTCTTCTTTCTCTCTTACCTTCTTCCTCAACTCTTTTTTCCTTTCTTCTTCTTCTTCTCCTTAAGGCCTAGCATGACTTTGTTCTACTAGCGACATTTAAGACTCAATTCCAGATCTTCTCTGGAGTATTTATTTGCTAATTTTTACATAATTCTGCTGATGAATGAACACAGGCCTGGAGGCTGAATACTCATCAGATAAATAAAACATACATGCACATATATACCTACATGCAAAGGTATAGAACAGAAAATGCCTGATATCACATACCTGTGGAGTGAGTTTCCCAACCCTCTGGGTTATTGGCTCATTCATCACAACTTCCACTTTGCAGACATCTTTTTCCTTGGGTATGGAAAACTGCAGATCTTCCCTTGACAGAAAAGCAGAGCGGCCCTTTGCTACCTTCATCCCCTGGTTGACACTGATGAAAGATGAGCTGGTACTTTGCAGGACAAGTAGCAGGCAGAGAAACACCCCACTGGCTCTAAGAAGGTTCATGCTATCAGGGTTCACCAGCTTCCTTCCAGGAAAAAGGTTTAAGGAAACGAAGACTTCCCTCTCTCCTTTGGGACCATCAACACATACTCCAGAGGGCTGGGCTAGGGGAAGGATCCAGACAACATGCACAGAGATTGCTGTGGGCTCCCCCTTCTTGAAATCTGGAGAATGAGGCCTTTCAAGAAATCCTGGAACTTTTTTAATAAAACTCGCTGATCAATCCTGACAACGCCAGAAAGATTAATAGGCTTTCTGAGTGCTTTTCTAATCCTGCAAATAGGAGAAGGGGTAGGGGGAATAGAAGGGAGAGCAAAAAACCGGCATTGTTATTCAGGAGACCCAAGTGACAAAGGAATCTTTCAAAACTCCTCTCATTTCAGGTAAATTAAAAACAAATAAACTAACCTGACCTCTCAGCACATCTGAAAGGTGATGGGGTCAACTCATTATCCTGCTTGTGGGACTCTGGCTTCCTGACTTTCTTAAAAACCATCTCAGTGGTGACTGGGTGGTCCCATAGGAGAACTACTACCTTTGACCTCAAGATAAATGGATATAACTTATTCCCTCTTAATCTGGAGAAAGTTACTGAACTCTCATCTTCTATTTCTTTGTTTGTCTTAACCTATGAAGAGAATACTAGCCAATTGTTTTACCAAAGAGATAAGATTAGTTTGCCTCTGCACATTGCTTGAAAATAACTGTCCCTAAAAAGGATATCTCGGAAAGGGAGAAGGGAGGTGTAGTGGAAAGAGCATTAGACTTGTAATTAGGAGGAACCAGATCAAGAATTCTTAACCTTTTGGGCGGTCTGGTGAACTCAATGGACCCCCTATCAGAACAACGTATTTAAACACACAAAATACATAGAGATTAATAAGGAAATCAATAATACTAGAAAACAGCTATCAATTTTCTTTTTTAAAGTTCATAGATACCAGATTTCTTTTGAACTTCTTTTGAAGTTTCTCTCAAACCCACTTCTCTTTTGAATTTATCTATTTCTGTCAAGGATATCACTTTTTTTTTTTGAGACACCAAGGTTCACATCCTTGAATCCTCATTCTCCCTATTTCATGCATCCCAATGAGTTACTAGTGTTAATTCTTCCACCAAAACATCTCTCACACTCATCCCCTTCTATCCACTCACACAGACATCAACCTAATTCAGGTCTTTATCATTTCTAAGCTGTACTAAGCAATAACCTCCTTATTCGGTCTCTGGGCCTCAAGATTCTCCCTACTCCCATTGATTCTCCACACTGCCAAACTGTGCCAACTGTCTCTGTGGCAACCTTGTCACTGTCCTATTCAAACTCTAGTGGGTCCCTTATTAACTTTAGATTCAAGGATCATTTTACCTTTATCTAACTTTTTTAAATGGCTATTTTACCCAAGTTTTATAATATAAATTATTGTTAATACAGTAATATAACATACTGTAATTTCTACAGGATAGGAATTCAATCTTCAATTTTACTGATAGAGGAAACTTCCAGATGAAGAAGCTTTATCTACCAATGCAAGCAGGTCCCTTCCCTGCACTTTAGAATTTCAGAGACATATATCGTCTTATTTCATCTTCCCAACGAACCTATGATGTAGTCACCACAAGGACTTTTATTCGTATTTTGCAGGAAAGCTAACAGGCTCGATGGGATTAATGGGCTTGACCATGGTCACACAGCTTATGAGTGTCAAAGGAAATACTGGCAGACAAGCCTGCCGTACCGTAGCTCCAACACTCTCACTTCTCTGATAAATTGTCTCTACTCATGTTACCATACCAATATATTCTACTAGTGCTCTCCAACCAAGAAACAAAATCAGGACAAAGCTAACATAATATACCTACCGGGATTAAAAATCTGTGTAATGGGTACAAGTTGAGGCTTTTCTACACAATGAGAATGACTGAGAGGGCAATGTTATTTGGTATAGAATGTTTATAAAGATTATTTCCTTCAGACTTATATTGAAATGTTCCTTTAAGTATGGAAATGGCTTACAAATACTTCCATAGATATGCATGTAGACCTGTAGACCATGTATGCTTAAGTACTATTTGTACTTCCCATATTTCACTGACCAAAGTGAGGCCTCTATTTTGAAAAGGATAGGACTTAGAGTCCTTTGACCAGGACTGGAAACCTTCTTCAACTACTTCTTAGCAGCATGACTTTGGGCAAGTCTCTTGACCTCTCTGTCTCAGTTGTACCCGTCTATAAAATGGAGATGATACACTGACTTCTCCTTGCCCAATAGATCTTATTTAAAGAATAAAATAAACAAACAGTTTGGAATTATAAATGCCATATAGATATTTTAAATAGTATGTTTATCCAATTGTCTAAGTATTCCATGACAACCTTTGAAGCACCTGAGGTTCAATTTGTGGTTTAGACAACCAAAACACTAATGAAACTTTTTGAATGGGTATATCATTTTATGTGTGTGTGTGTATATATATATATATATATATATATATATTAAATTTGGCACCTGAGAAGAGGATACAGATAAATACGTGTTTTAGATTTGTCTTTAACACAAATCTAAAATATTAACACTTAGGAAAATCTACCCCATTGCAACAATTGCAATGTGTGACATTCAAATCAATATGCCTTTAGTAAGTACCTACTATGTATAAGGCACTATGGTAGGTTCTGGGATGAAAACCTAAAGCAAACAATAATCCCTCCCCCTGGGTAGCTTACTTGCATCACTTTACCCCTAAAGGGAGCTGCGGTTCTAAGAATCATTCATTTTTTTATGGAACCACTAAGTACCATGTTCACATGAATCTATATACACAATCAACATTGGCTCAGCCTACGTATAACCAGCCTAAGTGCCGTGTCTGTGATGAAATGAATTGTCCAGATACAATTCTGACTCTCAAACTCCATAAAATCCCAGAGCCAGAAGGGACCTGAGGGGTCATCTTAGCCCAACTTATACCAGAACAAGAATCTAAGTTCTCTAGAGAGGATTCTTATTCAAGAATGAGGTTTTTGGGGGTGTGTGTGTGTGTGTGTGTGTGTGTGTGTGTGTGTGTGTGTATGTGTGTGTGTGTGTGTGTGCGTATGTGTGTGTGTATGTGTTTTCAAGAGAGGGACAATTTCCACCCCTACCAGTATTGCGTCTATAGCATATGATTCTCCCTCTTAAATTCACAACACAGAATATCTATACTCTGTGCATGAACTAAAATAGTCAATCATAAATTTAATCATAAAGTATTCAATCATAAATAGAATATAATCTATAAACAGTGAAAGGCTCCCCAGGTATTAAATAAATTTTTGTTGAAATAAAAATGATAGAATATAAGATTCCTTATGACAAACATTATTTTATTTATTGTCAGTGTCCACAGGTCCTAGATGTTTACATAATTATACTGAAGAGTCTAATAACCATGTTAACTATGCATCCATATAGTTCTGTATTTATATGAGGATGAATCATCCACATAAGTTAAATATCTAACTTCCTAAAGTAGAAATCAAAATATCCAGTTTTTTAAATCTTATGCCCCTACAAAATATAAGAACCTATATGATAAAATCCTGTTCAAATTAAGCCCTAGTTAAGTTTGCCTCTAAGGATTACATATCCTCTTTTCAGAAAATGCAAACTATGCAATGTTTTTCTCTTCTAGCTTCAGCAACCAACAAGTTTTTAAAAATTAAATGTAATGTCTGATTGTAATTATCAGCTTATCTCGAGTTCCTGGGGAAACCTTTACTTCCTTTGTTTCAATTTCATACCTGATTGTGTGACTTTACATTTATATGTTATGTGTAAAAAGATAATTTATAATCAATATTTTAAAAATACATATACTACATTAAAAGTTGCTTTTGGTAATTTCTTAGAATGAATCTCTTTAAAGAAGCCAAATACACTGTTCTAATGTAAGAGACATGTAAGAATTCCTAAAAACACATCCTTACACAAAACTGAAAATAAAATACAACACTGAGCCTAGACTAGAAATACCATGAAACAGTCTGCTGAACTCATAAAGGAACCCAGGAGATTACCTATTCTAATCCTTTCAGATTATGGATGAGGAAACCGAGTCCCAAAGAAATGAAGTGATTTCAATACAGGTCTTAAGCAATAAAGCTGGGATTTGTACCAAGGGCTTCTGACTAGAGCAGGAATACTTTTCACTCTGTCATATATTCTTTTACCAGTAAAAGTGAGCCTTGTGCTTATCAGAGTATAAGATGCAGGTTCACTCTGTCATATATTCTTTTACCAGTAAAAGTGAGCCTTGTGCTTATCAGAGTATAAGATGCAGGTAAATATGTCTCCCTTGGTGTACTTGCCCACATGTTGTGAGGCTGTTAGACACAAATGGAATTTTGAACAGTAGGAAACTATAAATGTACAGAGTGAGTGGATTTGATTTCACCATTCAGGGTGGGGGGCTTACAAAAGGATTAAGTCTCTACCTCCTATCAGTCTCCCCTAAAGGCTAACCTTGGCAGAGACAGGTATGTATGTTTTCCTGGAATTGTGTTCCCCTACCACTCACTCGGCCAACAGCTGAAACAAATTCCCTTTAAAAACCCAGGAATGTCTTGAATTATATGATGGTGGAGAGAAACAAGTGCTTTGATCTGGATTCAAGTTCCTGATCTTGGTATATGTTGTGAATTACTAACATCTCCCTCTCCCACTACCATCACTACCATCACCACCATCACCACCACCACCACCACCCACACGTATCCTTTAAGAAGAAAAAAAAAGCCATCATGTCTCAGTCACAGGGGATTTTGTCTTGTTTTCCACATTTGTATTTCAAGTTTCTAAAAAGGGATTTCAATTTAGTATTGCCTAAAATAAGAAAAGACCAAAAATAGAATCAACTTATAGTCAATCAGATTGTGCATTGTTTCCTGTTAGAGATCTAGGAGGCTAACCAACTCTGTTTCAATCCATATCTTCAATAAAAGGATATCACATGTTTCTTGGCTTTGTTTTATGGGAAAGGATGGCTTTTTCGATATTCATCAAACATCTCATTGTTCTTCAAGTTAGGTATTCAGTTTAGCTTATCACTAATCAGTCAAAGGTCCTAGTTTCCTGTTCAACATGATATGGTGGCAAGAGCTGATTTTTCAAATTACATGGCTGAACATGTTCCTTAATTCTAGAGATATGGTCTAAGTTTAAGCAGGTAAGAAACATGTTCTGTGTAAGTACTAACATCCTAATGTATATATAATCACTTTAAAAGAACAAAAAAGAAAGAGCAGTGAAATGTTTATTCTATTTCCCCATCTATATTCCATACTGAAAAAAGGCTGGACAAATTTCTCTAAGGCAGAGAGGCTCTTAACCTCTTTTGTGTCATGGATTCCTTTAGTAATCAGGTAAAAACTAATACTTTGTCCCCTGCGTTAATATTTTTAACAGCTTTGGTTTTTTTTATTTAATTTACTTTTGTCCATTAATAAAAATCTATTTTCTCTTCCTCTCACCTCTCCCCTGAGCAAAAAAGAAAAACAAAATTCTTAGAAAATATGCATAGTCGAGCAAAGCAAAATTCCCATATTAGCAATATTTAGAAAATGTCTCAGTTTTCGTCCTGCACCCATCATCTCTGTGTCAGGAGACAGGCAGCGTGTTTCATCATTAATCTTGTGGAATCATAGTTGGTCACCGTGTCGCTCAGAGTTCTTAAGTCTTTCAAAGTTGTTTGTCTTTATGACGTTATTGTTGCTGTATCATTGTTCTCTTGGTTCTGATCACCTCACCCTGTATCAGTTCACTCAAATCTTCCTGTATTTCTCTAAGATCATCTCTAGAACAATAATATTCTATCACATTATTATACCATAACTTGTTTGTCCATGGCCTACCTGATGGAACCCCCATAATTTCTAGTTCTTTGTCACACCAAAAAGAACTGTTATAAACATTTTTGTATATATATAGGTCCGTTCATTCTTTCTTTGATCTCTTTAGGGTGGTATCACAAAGTTATGCACAATTTAATATCTTTGGAGGTACGCTTCAAAGCTGATTTCCAGAATAGCTGACCCAATTCACAGCTCCTTCAACAGTACATCAATATACCCTGTTTTTGTGGAACCCATTGAATATTTATCTTTGTCAACTTTGCCAATCTGATGAGTATAAAGGAAAAATTCAGAGTTGCTTTAATGCGTATTTCTCTAATTATCAGTGATTTGGAGGGCTTCTTCATATGGTTATATCTTCTCTATTCACATAATTTGACCATTTGTCTACTGGGGAGCCTATGTTCATAATTTAAGGGAATGTTACATTCCAATGAGAGGTTAATAAAAATAAAGATGAAATTCTACTTCCTCAAGTAAGTTTCATGGGCGCTTTGAGATATGTTCATGGGACCCAGGTTAAGAACTTTTGCTCTAAAGAAAAATCAAAGGATGTGAGTTTGGCTTTTGTGAAGGAGTCTGTCACTGTTACTAGTCTTTTACTAGTTATTACTTACTAGTTACTAGTGTTTTATAAAATAACGTCACCTCTGAGGCCACTTCCTCAACTCCTCCTCACATTGGCAGGTGGCTAGATTCCCCAGGAGGCAAATTTACTATTCTCAGAATTCTAGGGGTCACCGAGGAGCTGAGTTTCTAATATTATTGCTCATTGGCCCCCACTGGTGGGTAGAACTCTCCACTGACAATTGATCAGCCAGACTTAGTTAGCTTTAAGAAAAAATATTTATTTTATGGTGGCTAAGAACTGGAAACTGAGAGGATGCCCATCAATTGGGGAATGGTTACAAAAGCCGTGGTAAATGATTGTGAAGATTATTTCAGAAAAATCTGGAAAGACTTCCAAAACATGAACAAAAGCAAAATGAAGTAAGCAGAACCAGGAGAATGTTGTACAATGAACTATTAGCTATTAATATTGATGCTAATTAATTATGCTCAACACTATAATGATCCAAGACAATACCAAAGGACTCATGATGCAGCATGCTATCTCCATAGGAAGAAATAATAATGTCTGAATACAGACTGGCATGCTATTTTCACTTTATTTTTTTTCTTCCTTCCTTCCTTCATGTTCAAACCTTCTTGTACAAAATTACTAATATAGAAATGTTTTACATGATTGCACGTGTATAAACTAGGTCATCTTTTTTACTGTCTCAGGGAGGGAAAAAAGGGAAAGGGAGGGATGGAATTTGGAGCTCAAAAATTTTTTTGACATTAAAAAATTGTTTTAACATGTAGTTGGGGGAAAAATAAAATATTATATATAAAAAGAAAAGATATTTACTGAGAAAGTATAACAAGAAAGGTAGTTACAAAAACATTCCTAGCAAACCAAAGGTATTCTCTCCCTTGCACATACAAGGTACCTAGGAAAAATTGCCTCAAATAAAGAATAGGGTCATAGTTGGGCGCACTTTTAGAAAATACATGTGATAAAGGGGTAACTCACAACTTATGATTATTGGAAGTCCTTTTTTCATATTGTAGAGTCTTCATGAATTTCCCCTTACATGTAACTGTCCAAGGGCTCAGGGGACTGGTCTTTTTATAGAGTCCATAGCTGACACTTCTCTTCACCTTGAACGGACATACTTCCTGAAGCTGACTTTTCTTGGGGTGTCTATTTGTCCTTGGTATGCCATTCGGTTCCCCATGGAGATGT
The DNA here is from genome assembly GCA_028627135.1 of Pseudochirops cupreus. Taxonomy (NCBI): domain Eukaryota; kingdom Metazoa; phylum Chordata; class Mammalia; order Diprotodontia; family Pseudocheiridae; genus Pseudochirops; species Pseudochirops cupreus. The sequence continues at coordinate 334,571,946 of CM053583.1, forward strand.
TACCATGAATTACTACTGTACTGGCTACTGCTAGCAACTGTGGCAGACTGGGAATCTCTCTTCTTCCTCCAAGAGAGATTCCCTTTCAGGAGCCTGGAATTCTCAACTCCTGAATTTAGAGTTTTCTGTCATTTGACTGGCCCACTACTCAAATGACTTATTGTTTACATGTAGCCCAAATGGTATAACTTGATCTCCTCACACAATCACAAGATGTTTCCCGTGTAGTGAGATCTGCCTTTCATCTGATGACCCAAAGTCCTATGGTCTTTTTCAAATTGGTGAAGTATTTGTCTACATATTGTAATGACATCATAGAAAAATTCCTTAATATCTAGTTTATTTTGTAGATTGGTTGGTTAAATGTGGTGGAGTGTCAAACCATTCCCCTTCAAACACATTATTTCACTAGTAGCTTATAACAAGCCCATGAGGCAATTACTATGGAAATTATTTTTCAATTTGTAGATAGGGAAACTGAGGATCACTGAGGTTAAGTTACTTGCCCCTAGACACGATGCTAGTAAGTATTAGAGTTGGGATATGAACCCATGTCTTCATGACTCCAGATCTAGTACTATTTCAATGTTGCCTTTCAAATAAATGCACCAAATTCAAATGTTGCAGAACAAATTAAAAGAACCCCTTATTTACACAGTAAAAGTGAGAGAATCTCAGTTCAAAATCAAACTCAATTGAGTACAACCATCTTAAAAATAAGATCTTGCATACTCACTATAGGGTCACCCTTTGGTTCTGTTTTGGTTTGGGGTGGAAAAACATTTCAAAGGGGTGTGTGTGTGTGTGTGTGTGTGTGTGTGTGTGTGTGTGTGTGTGTGTGTGTGTTCGTGTTCCAAAGGCAGTTTGGTATAGTGGAAAGAGTGCTAGATTTAAATTCAGAAGAGATCTGAGTTTAGGTCCTGCTTCGGACACTACCTTTTTAACTATAAGTAAATTCTCTGAGTCTCAGTTTTCTTAAATGAGAAGCAGCGGTAATAATACCTGTAGCATTTATCTATAAGGGTTATTATGATATTCAAATGAGATAATGTAGGCAAAGTGCTCTGCAGAACCTTAAGTTTTATGTAAAATGTTTATTATTATTATAGTTATATTATTAGTAGTAGTATAGTTATATAACAATAATAATAGTGATGATGATGATGATGATGATGATGATGTTCCTGAGAAGAGTGGGGTAGGGACAAAATGATGGTGAAGAAAGAATATGATAGCTAAGGCACTCAGGAAACAAATTACTTGCGCTTTTATGGACATGTCAGTATCTTGTGTTGTACTCAGAAATAAATTGATCATCCGTATAAATTCCACATAATCAGAATTTCTAGAGGCGAAAGTGACCTTTAGGATTATCTATAATAATCCAACCTTTCAGAGCACATATGTTCCAGAACATCCTTCATTTCAGTATATTTATATTCCTAATCTTTTGAACTCTATTTTACTTCTGTGGAGAGACTCATTGTGGATTCCTGTTTTTCACTTCCGCTATTATTTCCATTATAAAGGTCATAAATTCTGCCATTCGCCTCTTTTCATCCCTTTCAAAATTCTCATTTCTCTCTTTAATCATTCTGGACCTTCCTGCTCCAGTTCCATATTCTCTGGAGAATCCATATGGTTCCATTTCATCAGGTGTTGGTTCAATTTCCTTTTCTTGAAATATCTCTTTTGAGGCATTTGTAATTTTTATAACATCTTGCTACTCATCTCCCCGTCTAATTTCAGAATCTTCTCCTTAGAATTACCTTTTTGTGCTTTAGGCTCTTAACTGAATTTTCTTCCTCCTAACATCTTTGGTGATTTTAGTCTTCTTTCCTCATGTTCCCTTGTCACTTACCTTTTGATTCCTTCCCCTTCAATATTAGGTTAACACCCAGAACCGGATATCAAAACTGTCTCAACTTTCTCCCATGATGGAAAACTGACTTTTCATCAGCCTAAGGCCCTGCCCCAAGTAGTTTATAGGTGAACAAGGCCGCTGCTAGCTGTATTCCTGTTCCCTTGCATGGTTTGCTGTTCTACAGACTGCATCCCTTCCTACTTCCCTCTGTTCTTTAACCTTCTAGCTGAGCTGAGGTCATGTTTGCCTTTTTTTTAAGCTTGGAGAAGGCAGAGTGAATGTTCCAGGTATCTGTCCTCTTAGAGTTCCCTAACCTTGGAGGTACTCCAGGTAGAAGAGAAGGGTGAGATCCATTTTCTCTATGGGGTTGTGCAAAGTTAAGATCCATTGCTTATTTCAACAGGATGCTAGAATAAGGGCAGGGGTGGGGAGCACCAGAAGAGAGTGCAGCAGCAGGAGGGCCATTCTTGATGAGGTCCCAAAGCACAAGCACATGGATCAGTTTATGCACCTGCTGGAGTGTGGAGGTTGGCGGGTGAAGGGTGCTGAGCAGTTAATGCCATAGATTAGCATTCCCCACTGTTAATTAATATGTCTGTTACCTTGGTAGACTTCTTAGTTTCTTGTCTTAAGGATCAGCTGTAATTGTACTCCCTTGACCTCTTTTGGGGCTTTTTTGAGAGTTGTAGAGGCAGGAGGAAAATGTCTAGTCTTCCATCCTGTTCTGGGCCACATGACCCAGAAGTTTATAATTTATGCACTATATTTGTGATACATTTTCAAAAGGTCACTGGGCTGGGTGTAGAGAAGTTTGTTAGTCTGAAGACTCATGTACAACTTTAGAACTTGGACTTCTGGGCCCAAAGCCAAGTGCCAAGCCAGACCATCAGCCACATTATCCCTCTATACCTTGCTTGGACTGCCAATCTGACCTCTTACAGGGTCAGAAAAAAGTTAGGGAAGAGTTATAGGAGGAACCAGAAATAAAAACAGGACAAGTGCCCACTAAATAACCCCAAAGGAGCTGATAAACTGTTTCTCAATCATTTCCATCTTAAATTGATTTCAGAAACAATTTTTTTTGCATGGTTTGTGAGGTTCAGCTGTTTCCCAGGACAACACAGTCTTCATGCCCTGCTATAAACAGGCTCCAGCCCAACTGGCCCTTTGCCTGCCACTGCATTTTTTCTTCATGAGGAAATAATATATATACTAAATACATCTGTATAAGCCAATAAGAACAAAATGAGAGGAAAACTGTTATGAAAAGTGGAAAAAAAAACCTCTGTCTGAATTGTTCCTCACAAATTCAAACAAAGCCTCTTTAATCTAGCCCCTTTTCTTGAGAAATTTCCTAAACAGAACAAAATAATTTAGGAATGCTCCTTTTTTTTTTAAAAAAAAACCATTATTAATAGTAATTTTCCCATGATAACACATCCCACCTCGTTGACAGAACATGCATGCTTTATTTTCTGTATAAACATGATACTTCTGTGACTAATCTGAAATAATCTGTCCATGACATGAAAAAAAAATCGACACCAGCTGCAGGACTGCCTGGGCATAGTCACAGAGATGATCACTCAGCTTGTGTTTTATTCAAACAAAGTCTACACAAATCAGAATAATTCTTACTAGACATTCTTTCATTCATTGCGCTGTACACTTGACGTAAGCACCTCCAGAGGCACTGACCCTTTTTTTTTCACAGGTACATGAGTAACCCAAATATTCCAAGAAAGAGAGACAGACTAACAGAAGGACAGGGACAAAGAAACAAAAAACAGAGCACTGAAAGAAAGCTGACATTTCAGACAGGACTTCGAAAACCAATTAGATCCTTGGCCAGAGATGTGATGAAGGTCAATGATGAAGGTCCATGGGAATCTCCTGACTTCTGTTTAATATATAAATCTTTCAAATCCAAGTCAGTGCATCTAGTCTACTTCTTAATTTTATAGAGTAGAAACTGAGGCCCAGTTAGCACAAGTGACAGGGTCATAGAGAGTCACATAGGTAATAAGAAACAGAATTGGCCTTGGAATCCACGTACTCTGACTCCAAACGCAGCCTACTTTCTAGTGTATTGGGCTGTTTCCTTCCCCAATTAGGTCACAAAAGTCTGCAGTTTAGATGTGACTGTAACAACTAGTCATGGTTCAGTATCGTTCTTTAGAAGGTAGCGAAACTGAATCTGAATCGTATTATGAGTTGGTATACCAAAGAGTATTAACTAGCCAGTTCTCTTGGTCAAGAATTAACCAGCAGCCCTGGGCAAATGATTTATCCTCTGCCTCTGTTTCCCCAGCTGAAAACTGGAGATGACAATGCTAACCTTAGCATGGGGCTGAAGACCAAATGAGATACTGTAGGTTAAATGCCGCTCTTCTTTATTCAATGGATCTGTGATCCCAATCCCTTTCTTTCACATAATCCCTTCACAGCAACCTCATCTACACCCTCTTATACTGTATGATTCTTACCCATGTTCCCCCCTACCTCATATATATATATATATATATATATATATATATATATATATATATATATATATATGTATATATATGTATACACACAATACACACATACAAATACATAAATATA
>CM053583.1:334576916-334593851 GCA_028627135.1 Pseudochirops cupreus
AGAGAGAGAGAGAGAGAGATTCATTTGCAAAAACCATTCCATTTGGAATCTGGATGTAAATAAGACCTGACCAAAGGCAGAGAAAATGCTGACTTTCATTTTAATATTAAGTTTTTAAAATCACTTTCATTAACAGTCATCTCAACATAAAGCTTAATAAAAGTTTCATTATGTCCACACAAGCTGTTGTTTGTTGCCAGCTGAGGTTTGCCGTGGTTGGACCTACTTTAAAAAAACTATTGCTGACAGGATTGTCTCCACAATCCCATAGGACCCATACCCGTTCACTTAAATTCCTTTTTCTTGTATACTTTTTGCTAGGCTAATAAAATGTAACACTCACATTTACATGGCACTTTGTGAAGCACTTTGCTAACAACTTTGTGAAGTATGTAAGATGCACGCTATATCATTAGACAGAGGAAAAAACTATGATTCAGAGACCTTACCTGATTTGTCCATCAAATTCACAAGACTTTCCACCTCCAGCCTCCATATTTTCCCCTCCATGTTTCTCCATGCCTGGAAGGTCACCTTTCTTCCTGTCAGTCTCCTAAAATCCCTTGCTTCCTTCTAAGCACAGCTCAGGGGACACCTCATATAAAGGAACTCCCCTGATCTCATCACTCACCTCCATCTTGACACTACTTTGTATTCATATCTTCTCTGTATTATCAGTTGCATACATCTCTCCAAGAAGACTGAGTTCCTGGAGAGTAAATACTCTTTCATTTCTTCATATCTAGAGTGCCTTGAGAATGGTCGTGTTTTAATAAAATGTTTGCAACTCCTCCCATCCCTCCCCCAGTCTAATGTAAGCTCCTAGAGGGCAAAGACTATTTTGCTTTATTTAATTTTGTTTTCCTCCTAGCACTTAGCACAGAACTTTGGGTACTAAGTACTTAATAAAGATTTGCTGAATCAAATTCAGTTGAATACAGGTAGCATCCGAGGGCTAGGGCCCAGGTTTCCTAAATCTTTTTTCATTACAACATGCTACCTCAGATCTAATCTCTGGTTTTTCCTTTCCTGGGACTTTTCAACTGAGATTGGGTGACTATTGGCATACTGGAGAGAGTGCTGGGCCTAGAGTCAGGAAGATCTGAATTCAAATCTAGCCTCAGACACTTAGTAGCTATGTGACCCTGGGCAAGTCACTTAACCCTGTTTGCCTCTGTTTTCTTCATTTGTAAAATGAGTTGGAGAAAGAATTGGCAAATCACTCCAGTATCTCTGTCAAGAAAACCCCAGATGGGGTCATGAAGAATGGACATGGCTTAAAAGGACAGAACAATAACAGAAATGTATGTAAAGGAGTTTACATAATCTAAAATGCTGCATAAAAGTCAGCCCAAGGAATGGCATGATTTGTCCAGGATTCTAACTCAGGTCTCTCTCAGTGCCAATCTAGTGCTCTACCCATTGCACCATGACACCCCTTCCTTGGACATGAGGGAAGGACTCTCTTCCATGCTTTCCACCAAAGTTTCCTTTCTCTTTCTCTCTACTAGAGACATTTCCTTAGCAAAGCTTCGACTCTTCATCCAAATCATTAACAAACAAGGTCAGGTAGTGACATACTTTTTTAGGTTAATGAAAGTTTTTAAAATTACTTTTAATTCTTTCGTTAACAACAAAAGTTATTTAAACTCCACTGGTATTAAGATCCTTGTTCTTGAATTCTAGCAAATTAATTTTAAAACTGATTTCATTATTCCCTCTAAGTCTGAATTGAGCTTTTATCCACATTTGAGCAGATCATACCTGTTAATTTGTAAATGACTTAGGCCATTTACAAAGCTGTTATTTCTGGATCTGGATCTTGACATATACATTGCTGATAAATAATCACATACATACACACACACAACACATCCTGATAATACAACTGGTGAGATGTGTGTATACATACATATATATGTATACACACATACATATGTACATATATATCATCAGGATCAATTAAATTTTAAATATGAAAACAAGCCTTAAAGCAGTGGTACTCAACCTTCCTAATGTTGCGACCCTTTAATATTCATATGTGGGCATATCTGCCTGTGGGCAGACCCACCTGGAGATGGATAGAGGAGCAGTGTCTCTGTTCCTAAGACCATTGGAAATATGTGTTTTCCGATGGTCTTAGGTGACCCGTGACCCCTGTGAAAGTGTTGTTCAACCCCCAAAGGGGTCACGACCCATAGGTTGAAAACTGCTGCCTTAAAGGGAATAGTCATGTTGCATTACATATGTAGTTCATTCTCTCTCTGTTTCACTATAACAACCATCACTGAATTTCTATTAATCTTGAACATCTGAAAAATATCTGGTGCAACTCTGCCCATTAATCAAACAAAATTTTGCTAATTCCATTTCATGAATGAGATAACTGAGAAACACAGAAGTTCAGTGATATGCTCAAGGTCACACAGGTAGTAAGTTATTTCTTGAAATCTCAGGGTTGGAAGCAGCCGCAGAGATTGAGTCCTCACCATTCCTGAACAAGAATCTTCTCCAGAAGAGGGTCCCCAGTCTCTATCTAAAGATTGTCAGTGGTAATAAACTTTTGGCTGCCATGTCACATTGCGAAATGATATCAAGCTTGTGGTCCACCAAAACCTCCAGATCTTTTTTTCCATATTAAACTACTGTAATAAAAGCTATATTAAGAGAACTGAGTACAATATTCCAAATATAGTAGAATAAAAAGGGTAGAATATAGTGAAACCATCATTTTCTTCATTCTAGATACTAAGCTAACTAAAATCATGTTAGTTATTTTTTTAGCTGTCAGGGCACATTATTATTGACTCACATTAAGCTTGTGGTCCACCAAAACCTTCATATCTTTTTCCTATAAACTATTGTCTAGGCACTCTTCCTCCATTCTGTTTTTATATAATGGATTTTTAAAAATCTAGTATAGGATTTGTCCCTATGATTTTTTTCTTACTAGATTTGACCCATCTTTTCAGCTTGTTGAGATCTTTTTGGATCCTATCACCTGGCATTAGCTATCTTTACCAGATGGCCTTATACCATCAGCAGATTTTAAAAGCTTACCTTCTATGCGTTTATCCAAGTCAAAAACGAGGGATAAAAGGTGACTTAAATGTCAAATTTCCCAGCTGCTAATGTAGTTCTTTCTCTACCGCCATCCTGACTGCTGACTTAATAAGTTTTAATTACAGAATGACCTTAAAACCCTTAGCAACATTGTCATGTGAACAGTCTCCACGGGCTGCTTCAGGTTGAGATCAGGGAGCTCTGGGGAAAGGGGTTGATGGAGCAGGAGGTAGATACGAAGAAGAATTTTCAGGAAACCAGCTGTATGTTCTACAATAGTGAACAATCATTTTCCTAAAACATGAAAACTGAAAGCAAAACATGAGCAACTTCCTTCTGGTTTTCCAATAGCAATTCATTCTCTCCCCAATTCAAACATCACTGGAGGTAGCAGCTGCTCAAGGATGTAGCTGTTACCTTTAAAGCCGGCAATTAACAGCCTTGGCTTTTGACTTAGAATGTTCTGATGCTTTCTACTCCAAACACTAAGATTAAAAGCCTCGAGCAAATAAGCTACTTCATGAATCTGAAAACACTTCTCCTCCAAGAATATAATTCACTTCCACTAAATCAATGAAACATGTGCTGGTACTGTTTCTAACATCCTTCCTCAACCTGTTTGCAATTTCCCCCCATCAGACTGGCAACTGATTTCTGAGACATAAAGAAAATCAAAATCATAGATTTGAGGGCGGGGACAGCTGAAAAGGACCTTAGAAGTCTTAAGATTTAGAGGCCTTAGAGATTGCTTGATGTGAAGAGGAAAGTGACATCCAAATAGGTTAAATGATTTAACTAAGATCACACAGCTAGTTAGAGCCAAAGCTGGGACTGGGAAACCACCTCCCAACTCTAAAGCTGGTGCACATCCTACTAAATTCTGCAACATTCACTGATACCATGCATCCAGCCCAAAAAAACCCAGAACCTTGCTCTGTTCTTGCCTTCCAACTTTGCAGGATATATGAACATATTCCCCACTCCAACCTCCCACCCCCAGGAACATGAGATAAAGCCCTGCTTCTGATTTGGCCCCTGGGAGGGGGTCAGAGAAGACAGATTCATTCATCCATACGTAAACTCATAGAGGTCTTCTCTCCATAGATTTTTGACAACCTAGTTTCCATGTTGTTGTTAAGAGGATTGAGTTAATTGTGAGATTTTCTTTTTCTCCAGCTTACTGCTTTCCAAAAGCTTTGCAAATTCCACAGGGAATCTGCTTTGTACCTTCATTCTGAAAGTCTGCTTTTAATGATTGTTGTGCTCTCAAAGATTAAGGAAATTGATATGATTCTAAATGATTTTTCTTGCAGCCACAGGGCTATACACCTTTTTACTATTGCTTTCTATCATTAAAAAAAAAACAAAAAACAAAAAAAAAACTTGTTTAGGATGGAAAACATTAAGTTTTACTGTAATTGGCAACCTTCCATTAAAGTCTTCCTGCACAGCCTCCAAAATACAGAACCTCAGGGTTGGAAAGAAGCTTAGAGGTAATCTAACCCAACCAGGCTCTGAACAATAATCACTTCTTCACCTTCCCCAAAAGGTGGTCACACAACCTTTGGGCAAAGTAGAACTCCAGTGCCTCCCAAGGCAGCCCACTCCCATTTAGATGCCCCTAATTGTTAGTTAGCTGATACCAGCCTTTCTGCAATTTCCTTTCGTTGCTCCTATTTGAAAGACAGCTATTCTGTCCCTTCAAACTTGTTTTCTCAAGCTAAAAAAGTCATCAGGTTCCAAGATTGTAAGCCAAATTATCACTGTCAAAAGTGGAGGTCTTGTTTAAATGAATTTCATTCAGTTCCATCAAGTAAAAAGTAGCTGTTATGAGAAGCAACATGGCATATTGTGAATAGAGGGCCAGCCTAAATGCTAACAAGACCTGGGTTTGAGTCCCACCTCTGACACAACTGGTTGTGTGACCCCCAAAAAGTCTCAGTGCTTAACCTCTCAGTGCTCTAAGACTAAGTTGCAGAGAAAAGACTGATTTGCATCAGTTAGAGAATGTTTCTTTACCCAAGAGTTCCGTATCAATGAAATCTCAGGTCCCATCCTTATCTCTATCCATGTTAGAGGTAATTAGTTGTATGTTGATATAACACATGTGGTCAACCTCTTCATTTTTTGTTTCAAAAGATCAATGAACTTAGTGTGAACACTGTCTCTAGTGACACAGATCAGTGCTTTGATAAAGGTTCTTCATGATATGGCTGGGGAAAAAAAAATCACTCTGTGGTGATTATGGTTAGGCTTTTGGCAATGAACCTTTGTGAGTTTGCCTGGGTTGCTCCTCAAGTGATAGACAATCATCCTTCACCCAATGCACACTCAGAGCTTTGATAAGGACAGACCTAATGAGACTCCACTTGGCTGCTATTATTTGGAGTACTCTCCTGGCCCACAAGGTGGTATCAGAAGAGGACTTTGTAGAAGTCAATATGTTGTTGTTCTTCAGTCATTTGAGTCACGTCCAACTCTTTGTGACCCCGTTTGAGGCTTTCTTAGCAAAGATAATGGAGTGGTTGGCCATCTCCTTCTCCAACTCATTTTTACAGATGAGGAAACTGAGGCAGACTTGCCCAGAGTCACTCAACTAGTAAGTGTCTGAGGGCAGATTGTCTTTCTTACTCCAGGAATCACATTCTATCCACTGCACCACCTACCTGCCTCTAAAGGTCAATATACTTGATTATAAAATGTAGTTAACAAAATGTTAGGGTTTTGTTTTAATGGGAATATTGTAAACATTAAGAGCAAAAGAAGATTAACTTGAGAAAATGAAAAGGGAAGTAGATAAAAGGAAGGGCAACTATTCCTATAATTTGAAATTGTGTTCATATAATACCTTGATGTGTCTTGACAGGCAGATTCCCAAGTATTTTATACTGTCTACAATTATTTTATTTTAGGGTTTGGGGTTTTTTTGGCTTTTTGGAAGGGGAAGGCAGGGCAGTTGGGGTTAAGTGACTTGCCCAAGGTCACACAGCTAAGTAAGTGTTATGTGTCTGAGGTTGGATTTGAACTCAGGTCCTCCTGACTCCAGGGCTGGTGCTCTATTCACTGCGCCACCTAGCGGCCCCTGTCTACAATTATTTTAAATGGAATTTCTCTTTCTATTTCTTCCTGATGGGCTTTGTTGGTAGTATATAGAAATGCTGATGATTCGCGTGGGTTTATTTTTTATCCTGCAACTTTGTTAAAATAGTTAAATTGTTTCAACTAGTTTTTCAGTTGATTCTCTAGGAGTCTCTAGGTATGACATACCATCTGTAAAGAGAGAGTTTGGTTTCCTCATTGCCTTTTCTTATTCCTTTAATTTCTTTTTCTTATATTACTGCTATAGCTAGCATTTCTAGCACAATACTGAATTATAGTGGTGATAACGAACATCCTTACTTCATCCTTGATCTTACTGGAAAGGTTCCTAATTTATCCCCTTTACAAATTAATGGTTGCTTTTGGTTTTAGCTAAATACTTACTACTTGTCATTTAAAGAAAAATTCCACTTATACCTATGTTTTCTAGTGTATTTTTTCAAAAGTTTCTTCTGTACCTATTGATCTTATATATTCTGTACCTTATGACCTTATCATATGATTATCATCTAGTCATAATGTATGATCTTTGTGATATATTTCTGTAGTCTTATTTCTAACTTTTTATTGAAAATTTTTGCATCAATACTAATTAAAGAGAGTGGTCTATAGTTTTCTTTCTCTGGTTTTACTCTCCCTGTTAGACATCAAAACCATATTTGTGTCATAGAAGAAATTTAGTAGAACTATTTCTTTACCTATTTTTTCAAATAGTACTAGAATTATTCTTTAAATATTTGGTAAAATTTTTAAATGTCTGGTAGAATTTATTCCTGTAATTTGAAATACATCTGTCGTAAGCTTGCAGGTTTATGACGACATTCAACTGCATCTAACATATTCAATTATATGTTGTTAATAATGAAACGTACTTAAGTTGGTCATAGATTTTCTGGCAATGAACTTATAAAAAAGGATAATAATTCCTACCAACTACATGACACAGCTGACAAAGCACTGAACATGGAGTCTGGAAGACATGAGTTCAAATACAGACTCGTAGACTTACTTGTATGACCCGGGTAACTCATTTAACCTTTGTTTGCCTCAGTTTCCCCAACCATAAAATGAAGATAATAATAACACCTACCTCCCAGAGTTGTCGTGAGGATCAAATGAGGTAATATTTGTAGAGCAGTTAACACAGTACCTGACACCTAGTGAGCCCTATGTAAGTGTTAGCCATTATCATTGTTACATCACACAGTTGTGAGGATTAAATGAGATAACACTTGTAAAGCACTTACCACAATGCCTGGTACACATTGTGCACTTAATAAAAGTTTGTTCCCTGCCCTTACCACCTAGATTCTTTTGGTGCATTGAACTACATGCTCTTTGACATGCCCTAACATTGACTTTGAAAACACCAGCAGTCAAACTATTTCTTCCCCATTAAAATGCTGAAGGGAGCTCACCCCAATCAAAATCATACTAAGCAGGTAGGCAAAGTTAGCAGCATTCACCACAGGGACATTGGACTCTTCTGACAATGCACCCAAGTGCATTATACACCCTGCTGACATTCTGATTTAAACACTGGGCTTCAATCTCCTCTACTGAGATTTCTCCTTGTGCATTATTTGCCTCTTCCTACCAGAAACACGTACCTTCAACCTTTGCTGCAATCTCCTAATGTCTTTACTTCTGGTTATTTACAACTACAGCCCTAAATACAAATCTCTCTCCCAGCAACTTTCCCCCGTTTTCTCATTCCTATCCAGCTCCCCAGTGATTCACCTTTCTACAATCTACCATCATGTGCTGGGGAGTTCATGCTCAACTGTGAGCAAATTCTTCTTTTCCACCAAGACTTTTTCCATATTCATATCTCAGCTAAAATCTGGATTATCTGTAGAAACACCACATCCAGTGTGGGTGTCAACAGTTTCTCTCCAATGGAGGCCATTCCTCAATTCACTAGTCAAGAGGGGAGGAGGCACTAGCCCACTTTCTTACCTCTGTTGACACTTTAGAGAGTATTACTCTCCCGCTATCACTAATAAAGCCTGTTTTTAATAGCTAGCATAATAGCTGGGAATTATTTCACTCTTTAAGGTTTACAAAATGATATATACATACACAGATGCATGCACATGCACGTGCGCATGCACACACACACATTCTCATTTGATCTCATTTTTCTAAGTTCCCACTATCTATTTGTACCACCCTCTCCGCAATATCACAGCCATTGTCTGTGGACCTAGAAACCATTTCCATGACTTCCAATGACTTCAGTACAATGCTTACAGTTTTCTTCAAGCCTTCTCTTGACATCATCTCCAGTAACTTCAACACCAATATTAATGAGTTTTCTGCCCACATAGCTTCAAATTCCTCAACCTTTTCAATTTTAATAACCTCCATCTACACTCTTACTTCTGCTACGCACATGCAAGGATGCATTTGGGATGTTGTCAATCACTTGAAAGTGCTCTGTCTCTAAGATCCTGAGCTCTGATTTTTCTCACAATATTCCAAATTCCATTCCTCCCATTCCTTCACATCTACTTTGTTTGCTTTTCATCCTTATCCTGACCTCTAGTCTCATGACTTCATCCTAGTTTTATAGTAGGAGCCATCCTTGACTCCTTCTCTATTTCTCACCCCCACATATTTAATGCCAATTTATTGCCAAGGCCTATCAATTTTACTTTTGCAATATCTCTCAAACATACTTCCTTCTCTCCTCTGCCAACACTCTGGTAGAGGCCCTTATCACCTCACACATGAACTACTGCTGCAGCCTGCTGGGGGGTCTGCCTGCCTCAAGTCTCTCCCCATTTCAGTCCATCCTCTATTCAGCCACTAAAAGTCATTTTCCTAGAGTGCATATCCAACCATGTCACCACCTTCCATTCCCACCCCCTACTCGCTAAATTCCAGTGGTTCCCTATCATCTCTAGGATCAGATATGAAATGTTCTACTTGGCATTCAAAGCCCTCCATAACATAGCCCCCTCCTTCCTTCTAATGTTATATCTTATTCCCCACCATGTATTCTTTGATCCAGTGACACTGGCCTCTTTTAATGTTCCACAACCAAGATACTCCATCTCTCTCCTCTGTGTATTTTCTCTGGCTGTCTTCCATGCCTGGAATGCCTTTCTCCCCAACTCTACCTACTGACTTTCCTGACTTCCTTTAAGTATCAGCTAAATCCTAGCTTCTACAGGAAGCCTTTCCCAACCCTTCTTCATTCTAGTGCCTTCCCTCTCTTAATCATTTCCCTTTTACCCAGTATAAAGCCTGCTTGTGCATATCTGTTTGCTTGTTGTCTCCTCTCCACTTCACCTGTGAAATCCTTGAGGGCAGGGATTGTTTTGCTGTTTTTTTTGTACTCCCAGTGCTTAGCCTGGCACACAGTAGGAGCTTAATAAATGCCCGTTGATTGACTGATAGTCCATAAGCCTTCTTCTGATTTTACTTGCTACAGAGTAAGGCATTGTTTTGTAGATATGAGAGAAAGAGAGAGAGACAGAGACAGAGAGAGACAGAAAGAGAGAGAGAGAGAGATGCTAGATGGATATATAATTTATAAAGCACTTGTTAATGCTAAAGTAGAAGGGTTTGGACTCAACACTGAGAATATAAATAGTAACTGGCAAGGTAATCTCTGCCCTCAAGGAGCTTATACTCTAACAGAAGATAATACAAAAGAGGGAGCTAGAAAGCAGGAATCTGGAGGGGCAACGAGTGTTTGTCTGGATACAACTAGGAAAATCTGGGTAAGATAAGAGAAAACCCAGCTACAGGAGACCAGGGTGGTTCCAGAGGACAGAGATCATTTTTCTCCCCAAAAGGAGTCTTAAGGACAGTTCCTTTTCCTTCCAGGTAAGGTATCCAATAGCATGCCACAGGGCTCTCTAGTCTTATCCTTTGCAATATTTTTTCAATAACTTGGATAAATACATAGCAGATATGCTTACAAATTCATAAGATGACATAAAGCTGAAAGGAATCACTAACACATGACCAAGATTCAAAATTATCTTTTTAGGAATAAACGTAAAATCTTGTATTTAGAATTTTTTTTTAATAACACAAGTATGAGACAAAGGAGACCTAATTTGGCAGCAGTTTAAATGGAAAAAGGTCTGGAAATTTCCTTAATAACAACCCTATTATGGCTGAACAGCATAGTTAGTTTGGTGCTAAAAGAGCTAATGCAATTTTAGATTGAATTAATAGAATTATGAAATTTAGATCAAAGGAAATGTTAATCCCCCTCTGTGTTGGTCCATTCTTATCTGAAATACTGAGCATTTGGTCTGGCCACTATTTTATGAGGGTCTTTATGACACTGGATTGCTTCCAGAGGAGAGCTACAAAGATGGAGAGGGATCTGGAAACCACGTCCTATTAGGAGCAATTGACAAAATGAAAATGTTAAGCAAGGAGAAGACCCCTTGCCACCTTCCTCCAGCATGACATGAGTATTTTTGGATATTTAATGGGCTATCACGAAGAAAAGAAAATAGATTAACTCTGTATTGCTCCAAAGGGATGACTCAGAAGAATGAGTAGAATTCACAAAGGTATCAAGTTAATATAAGAAAGAAATAACAACTAGAGCTGCAAACCAGGGAACAGCCATGAGCTTCACAATGTGGTCAACATTCAAGCAAAGACCAAATGATTCACCATCTGCCTGAGATGCTATCCACAAAAGTGCTGCTTTGAGAGTGGGAGGCTAATCAAAAAGATTTCATAACTTGAACTCTAACACTGTGATCAGCTAATTAATTCAAAAAATAATTGTTAAACATCTACCATATGTAAAGCCCTGCACTAGCGTAGCAGAGGAAAGACAAAAATAAATAAGACACTCTGTGGTCTTCTGAAGGACTTCATAACCTACGAATTTCATATGAGGGGCAGCCAGGTGGCACAGTGGATAGAGCACCGGGCTTGGAGTCAGGAAGATTCATCTTCCTGAGTTCAAATCTGGCCTCAGACATTTAGTAGCTGTCCAAATCTCTTGACCCTGTTTGCCTCATTTTCCTCATCTGTAAAATAAACTGGAGAAGGAAATGGCAAACCACTCAGTATCTTTGCAAAGAAAACCCTAAATGTGATCTGGAAGAATCAGACTGAACTGAACTACAATCCTATCTGAAACTTTTCAGCTATCAGATGAAGTCTCAATTACTCTCTGCCCCTCCCTGGATGATAACGAAAGCACTTGTTGCAATGATAACAGAAAGGGTCCAGAGCACACAGAATATAATTAATAATAGTTGGCATTTACATAACACTTTACATACATTTTCTCTTTGGAGCCTCATGACCTTGTGAAGTAGGTCTATAAGTAATATTATTATGCTGTATATAGCTGGCCTGGTATGTGTTTGTATGTATGTTGTCTCACACGTTAGATTATAAGCTCCTTGAGGGCAGGGACTGTCTTTTCCCTTTTTCTATATCCCTCAGGCTTAACACAATACCTGATACATAACAAGCACTTTATAAACACTGATTACTATTTCCATTTGACAAATAAGGAAATTGAAACTCAAAGGCATTAAGCACCCTGTATCTCACAGCTAGTAGGTATCAAGGATGGTCACTCTTCACTCCAAGGTTTCTGGTGTTGTACTATGTTACCTCTATGCTATTGCTAAATGAATGAATGAATATTACATTTATTAAGTACTTATATGCAAAGCACTAGGAATGCAATTAGAAAAACTAGACAGCCCCTGCTTTCTAGGAGCTCACATTCTAATGGGGGAGACAGCATACAGTGAAAGTTTCATCTGCAAGTCAGATAGGAAAGTCTCACGATCCTTAGAGTGCAAAAGCAAAGCAGGTAGTAAATACCTCTTCTTTTTCCCCCTGGTATTGTTTTTCTAAGGCTGCTTGCTATAATGGAAAGAAAATAATGCATTCAAGGCTGACTTAAGGCACAGCTTCAAATCCTGGCACTGATTAGCTGTGGTGCTACAAATGAGCCACCTGTTTTCCTTATCTATAAAATGGGGGTAATAAGACTTATGTCACCTTAGCCTTACAGAATTCTTATGAAATAAGTGCTATGTGAACTGTAGACCTTAAAGCACTATGGAAGTGTGAGACAGTAATATTGTTGGGGCATTTGCTACAAATTTCAAGCAGAATTATCAGAGGAAAAACTGAAATGTTCTGCCTTCCACACATCTGTCTGAAAGGGCCATTTTTAAAAGTCTCAGCTTCTGAAGAGTCAAGCACAGAGCAATTTTCACATTATTCCTCCTCTCTCCATACTAATCCCTTTGGAGACTGTGAGCCAAGCTTTAGTTCCACTTAAGCTGCGAAGAGGATTCAAGTGAGAACAAAGTCTGTTGACGGGTGAACGCCTGAATCTGAGGCTCTCTCTGCTCTTCCCAGGTCACAGCCAAACAGTGAAAAAGTCACATCACTTTCTTTTCCCTCTTTTCTTCTCACCTGGAAATCTGAGAGGTAGCAAGACAGAGTAGAAAGAGGACTGAGGCAGGCACCAGAGGATGCCTGGGCTCTTTGATACTGGCTATGCTGTTCATTAGCTGGAAAAGCTCCTGTCACCTCTCTGGACCTGTCTATAAAACGATATAGCACTAGATCAGAGGCTCCAAAGTTGAAGGGAGAGGAGATCTACTACATCATACACAAGGATCTCTGCAGGCCAATGATGACTTAGTTTTAAACTATAATATCATTTATGTTTTCTTTATTCTGATAAATATTTCCCAATTACATTTTAATCTGGTCCAGTCTACACTCAACAATGTTGATGGCAGCATGTTTAACAACTCTGGACTAGGAGGACTCTAAGGTTGCTTCCAGCTATAATATTCTATTATTCTATGGGACAAAGGCTGCATTTTAACATAAGTAGATACACTGCCGGGGCAGTTAGGTGACAGATAGATAGAGAGCTAGGTCTTGAATCAGGAAAACTCATTTTCCCGAGTTCAAATCTGACCTCAGACACTTACTAGCTGAATGACCCTGGGCAAGTCACTTAACCCTGTTTGCCTCAGTTTCCTCATCTGTAAAAAGATCTGGAGAAGGAAAATGGAAAACCACTCCAGGATCTTTGCCAAGAAAGCCCCAAATGGGGTCATGAAAAGTCAGATGCAATTGAAAAATGACTCAACCAAAAAAAAAAAAATTGACAACAAATACTTTGCCAGAAAAGCATGCAAGTAGACTGCCTTAATATTTGGTAATTTTAGATTTAAAGCTGGAAGGAAACTTAAACATCATCTATTCTAACCCTTCTATTCTGCAGATTAAAAAAAAATTATCCAGGTCCTCTTACTCTAAATAGGACCTTTCAGGGACCTGTGAGGTCCCCTAACAAAACAAGCTTCTGACAATGCAGAATGGACCACAGGACCATGACCAAGGACCACAGAATCATGAATTTCAAGCTCGAAGATAATCTTACGTATCATATAGTTTAACATCCCCATTTTATAGATGAGGAAACTGAGTCCCAGAAGAGTTAAATTACTTTTCCCCCTTCACGATGATAATAACTGGCAGAACTGAGATTGATAGCCAGGGTGTCTGAATCCAAGTGGAACAGAGAATTCTTACTGCAGTCCAGACAAGGTGGTCTCAGAATCTCGAGCTAAACCCAAACATGTGAAAAGATACAATTTTGTTTGGTTTGGTTTTCAGTTGTGGGTGTGTGATTTCATCCCAAAAAAACATTCAGGGAGAAAAACTTCTTCCAACAAAGCCAAGTAATTTAAGTCTTAAAGACTTAAGGGCAGCTAGGTGGTGTAGTGGATAGAGCGCTGGCACTGTAGTCAGGACCACCTGAGTTCAAATTGGGCCTCAGACACTTGAAACATACTAGCTGTGTGGTGTGAACCTGGGCAAGTCACTTAACCTCAATTGCCTCACCAACCAAAAAAAACAAACCTTGCCTGAGGATATTGTGACTGGTCCATGGTTATATGATGGCTTGTATGTGTGAGAGGCAGCATTTTAATCCAAGTTGTCTCCAAAGTCAGCCCTCTGCCCACCATGCCATATTGAAAAGGTATAAAGCAGAATTCAAACTTCCCCCCAAATGTAAAGTATTAAATTTGAAGACCTTGGAGACGAAATAGAACTAGGCGAGATGGAAAACAATGCATTCAGACTCTAAAATTGTACATTACGTGCAAAGTACTGGAGTTAGTTTTCTCCAAGTCATAACTAAAAATCCACACAACCTATTAGTAAGAGCAACCCTGCCCTATGCTCCAATTCTTCTCTAGTTTGCCCCACAATATAGAAAGAAAGATTAGCTCAAATCCTATTTTACTTCAACTTGGTCACTGATCCCTCCTAGTAACTGGCTTGTGACAAAGTATTGGTCTAGCTGGTCAAACACCAGTCCTGGATGGCAGATGTGACAGGATGCTCCTACGAAGGTCTTAGGGATTTAGACAATTTCTCTGATGTGGACTTGTGAGACTACAGGTTTAGAGGCGGAAGGGACATTAGTGACCATCTTACTTCAAAACCTTATTTTGCAGATGAGGAAACTGATGCCCAAAAAGATATGTAAGGGACTTGTCCCAGGCCACACAGCTAGGAAGTCAAAGAGGTAAGATTTGAATCCAGGTCCTCTAAACTGCAAATCCAACATTCTATCCATGGAACAGGCAGTCTCTATCCTCCCTGGAATTCTCCAAACATCTGAGAATCATTTTAATTTAATCACTGATTAAAATTATTATTTTTATTATTAATATTATTATTATTATCAATTACTCAAGATATTCCTTATATCAAGCCTATAAAAAGAAAGAGACAAAAGGGAAAATAAAATCTAGTGATATCATCTCTTCCAAAAGAGGAAGGAAAAAAAAAACTTAATTAAATCCCAGACTTTTCTAAGGTACATATAGTCTTTCCTTCTCTAGGCAGAGCACAGTAACTTGCTCTCAGTCTACCCAGTAGAGTTAAAAAGCTGGGGGCTGTGAGACCTGAGTTCACATGTCAGCTTTTCCATTTCCTATGACCATATGCAAGTCAGTTGATATCACTAAGCCTATACGGGGATAATAATCCTTGTATGATCTCACAAGATTGTTGCGAGGAGAGCATTTAGTAAATAGGAAAGGACCCTAGAAAGATAAATTAATATCATTATTATTATTATTAATTACTTAAGTGACCGAGTTTAAGCAAATCGAACTATTTAAAATACAGTTTCCCCATTTAGCATGTAAGCTTCTTGAGGTCAGGGATTATCTCAATTTTATCTTTGCACCTGCAGAGCCTAACACATTAAGTGTCTGACACATAGTAAGAATTTAATAAAAAACTCACTGATCAGCTGAAAGATAAAATGAAGGGATTGGAGTAGATGATTTTTGAGATCCAATTCCAAAATTCCATCATCCTATTACTTTAAGATGGCTGGAGACTTCATTTTTAGAAAACCAGACAGATCAGGGCTATACTTTCTTATCTGGATTTGTTGTGTCATTTCAGTCATGTCCAACTTTGTGACCCCACTTTGGGATTTTCTTGGTAAAGATGCTGGAGTGGTTTGCCATTTCCTTTCCAGCTGATTTTACAAATGAGGAAACTGAGGCAGAGTTAAGTGACTTGCCCAGGGTCATTGAGCTTGTAAGTGTATCAGCTAGATTTGAATCCAGAAATATGGGTCTTTCTGATTTCAAGCCTAGTGCTCTATCCACTGCACTACCCGGTGTCCTTATCTGAATAGACAACCCTTACAGGCCTCTGAAATGCTGCCACAGACGCCATAGTAAGAGTCTCTAAAGACAAAGAAAGAGACTTCATTAAGAAAGGATTCCCATTAAGAAAGGTCCTCTCTCTATTCAGGACTCTTGCCTAACTGCACAAAGAGCACTGAATCACTCATCCAGAGGAGCTCTGACTGCTAGCTGTGAAAGTATCCTTGCTGTTGGCCACTACCCAGACCACCCACCTTTCCCAAGTCATAGCAGTACCTGTAATCAGATAGGACAGAGATGTCCTCTTGTATAACATGACCCAGAGAAACAGCCCTTCACTGAAATCAATGGTGTTGACAATGATAGCAGGAAAGAGTCTTAAATTTGGAGTCAAAAGACCCAATATGACACGGCACAAGTCACTAGTTTCCTTACCTATGAAATAAAGGAGGTTGGACTAGATGCTCTCAAAAATTATTTCAGGCTCTGAATCCAACAATCTCTGTCTTGACTGTACCATGGAACTTCTCAGTATTAGAAGTGAAACAAGGAATTCAACTTAAACTTTGATATAAAAAAAAATCACCCTCAAACTCAATTCTCTATCAGATTTTTTTTACCTTCCCTAAACATAGCAATTCTCCTCTTAATGAGACAGGGTTTTGCAGTGGAAACTGTAATGGCCCACTTCTACCACATGCAAACCTGTATGACTTTGGATAAGTGACTTAGTCTCTCTGGGCCTGAGTTTCCAGGCTGTAAAATGAAAAGTGGGAAATGGATTGTATGATCATTAAGGTCCTTTGCAGCTCAAAATCTATGATCATATGAATCTTACAAAGACAAAATCAAATCTAATTTCAAAAGATTATGTACATCTGTCTAACCCCCTGCTCAGTTTTTATTAATCATCCTTTGTGGAGAAAGAGGAACAAGATAACGTACAGGGAAAATCTCAGGAGCAACAATGGACTAAATGTGAAGAATTTTCCCTAAACACTCAGCAACAGACATCATCCCCACCCAATACATACATACATATGGGGGGAGAGAGAGAGAGAGAGAGAGAGAGAGAGAGAGAGAGAGAGAGAGAGAGAGAGAG
>CM053583.1:334594351-334658476 GCA_028627135.1 Pseudochirops cupreus
ACCATTTCACCATGGAGTCCTCAACTTTTAAGATTGTAAAGGGGTACTAAGGAAAAAAAATCGAAAGCTACTGGACTATTCAACACTACTCATGTAACAGCTAGAAAAACCGAGGCCCAGAGTAGCACAGTGACCTTCGTGAGACCACACAGGGAGTCAGAAACAGACCTGGTATTTGAACCCACATCTTCTTACTCCAAATACATTGCTTGTTCCCAAAAATGAGGAAGGAAAAGTAATTTGAATGCTATATACAATTTCCCTCATTTGCCAGGTGCTCTTGCAAGATTGTTGCAGGCAATTCATTTCCATCCATCAGTTTGACACCAAATTCATTATTTTGACTCTGAGGTTTAATATAAGTTAAGTAACAGTGTGAATTTAATTGCCAAGGATAATGATTGGGGTGGGGGTGAAAGAAAAGGAGAAGAAGGGAGACTTCTTCCCACTGTTTGGTACATTGATGGCATTTTCATAAAGTATTTTTTAAAATGTGCAAGCAGCCAGATTCTGAAGGGAAATCTTTCACCCACCACACATTAACCCAGACTTGCAGCGTCTGCATCCCAAAGTTTCTGCATCTGGACCAACACACCCATCTGGCATGCCCCAGACATTCAAAAGAGGTTAATCTCTGCGGAAAGATGGCTCAAGCCATAAATACCAATAACCCTTAGGAAATTCTCCCCTAAAGCTCTGTAATTCACACTGGAAAGCCTTTACAAGAGCATGACACCAAGAGGCAAGAGATCTAGAGCTGAAAATACAAAGTCCTGAAAATTTCTGTGATAAAAATGGCCAAGGTAATGTACTCATCTCCAAAGTATCTGTGTGAAGTCAAACTAAGAAGAGGCTTTAGCTTACAAATAGATTTTTTTTGTTTAAATTCTGTAAGCTGTGTTCTCTCAGCTCCACTTCACTCCAGAACAGACAAAATCATGATGGAAAAAAAAATAGTATAAATATGTCACCAAGGCAAAAGTGTCTATAAATGATCACCTAAATGTCTTGGAGTTTTTTCCCATTTCATTAGAAAATTAAATAAATTTTCTTTATTTTTCTTTCCTAACAACACATTTGCTTAGTTCAAAAGGAACCAGGAACACACATGTAAATTTTGGAGGATAACATACCAAAACAGACATTGCATTGATGTGTGCCATGGAATGGAAACTGGAGAATGTCATAAATCTTAGACAAGTAATAAACAACAGCATTGGGGGAATGTTAGAAAAAATGTATCAGCAACATGGAACCTTGAACACTCAATTTTTCAATGTAGGAATGTCAAAGAGACCACCAGTTAACACTCAAGTTGCCCCCCTTTCCCATTTAGGTTAGAATTAAACTTTCACCAGCAAAACTCTGCACATTTCATGCACTGCTGACCAGAGTTAATTATCCTACAAGGATATACTCTGTGGCAATCCGTTAACATAACACTCATACTCAATCCAAAATGGGGGACAGAAAGAAGATACTTACAGGTAGTGATATTCCTTTCAATGCTAAAAGACAAGATGATCTTGGAGCAGGAGGGATAATAAGAGTCACTGACCCAGTAATCTCTGGTCTAAAAGGATTTTGAGGGGTGAGGGGTAAATCCAGTGAAGGAGAGAAAGAGAGAGGGAGAGCTGAAATTCCAGTCTTTCTGGTCAGCTTGGTTTTAGTTTTCTTTGTCCTAAAAATCCATTAACCCACCGAACCAAAAAAAATCAATAAATAAAAGCATCCAGGCACTCCCCCACACGCACCCCCTCTCTCTTCTGGTCGTCTCCTAGACTGCTGCTGCTTTGAAAACTTCCAGAGCAAAGCCTCGGAGCTCCCTAGGAACGGGGCATTATAAGGATGCCTTCAACTGTTTACAATGAGCCCTGGTTCTCTGGCTGGCTGCCAGAGTTGTTCCCATCCCCTTCTGCCTGTTGGGTCCCCAGGGGACAAAAGTGAGCTCTTGTTAATAAGCTCGGCCGTTTTCTCTTCCTAGGCTCTTCCTTGCTTACTTTCTCACTATCAGTTGTGAACTAAGTCTCCCCAGACAGTGGCTGAGCTAGAAGGATCCCCCAGCCTTAACCTCTCCCCTCTGACCTGCCTTCCTGCCCCCTCCTAAAAGGGGCTGGTTTGGTGTAGGGTTTTGGTTGTTTTTTGGTTTTTTTTAAATTCAAATGCAGATGTGATTCCCAGCCTACAGAAAAGGGTAACTGGGTGGGTTTTGATTTCTGCTAAGACAGTCAGCAAAAGTGGGTGTCAGTCCATTTAGTTGATTAATAAGTCTAAAATATCACTTAGGGTTATTTTTTCCAGTTTTTTTGTTGCTATTGTTTCGGTTTGCTCTGGGATTCCTTTCTCTTAAAATAAACCACTAGAGAGTAGCTCATTGTTACACCATTTAAAAATTCTTATGGTGACCATATTTTCCAAACCCCAAACTCGGACAGACGCTGAGACAATGGCTATCCCTTCTGAAAAGCCTTGTTAAAAGGATCTGTTTCTGTTCTTTAAATGGGACCAGAAAATTGAGGACGTGTGGTTGCCGTAGATATAACACAGGTTATCTGTATTCAAGTTATCACAGCACCTGGAGTCAGAAAGACTTGAGTGCAAATCAAGCCAAAGATGCTTACCAGCTATGTGAATCTGGCCACGTCATTTAACTGCTGCCTGCTTGCCTCAGTGTCTTCATCTGTAAATTGGGATAATAATAGCACCTCCCTCCCAGGGTGGTTGTAAGAACAAAATATTTAATATCTATGAAGCATCTTGCAAACCTTAAAGATAGCTAATCACTAAATATAAATCTGGGCTCTCAACTTTAGACAAAATTGGAGCTGTTAAAAAATGGAATGGGGGGTAGGGTGGAGATAGGGGCAGATAGGAGGTGGGCAGGAATGAAGTACCCCAACCCTGGAGGGCTTAAATCAGAGGTTGGCTGATGATATACTGTGGGTGTTTTTGGTGAGATTCAAGACTTTGGAAGGAAGTGGACTAAATAGCTGTTGAGGTTCCTACCATTTCTTAGATTCTATGATATCTGAAATAGAACTAGGCAGGGGGCAAGCCTGAGAGTGTGATTAGCCTGTAACGTGCTTCCTGTCCTCAGCATTAGAAAGGGATTCACCTGACATTCATCTCCACCAGGAGAATTTTCCATATCATTTATTCAACAAATATTAGATAACAGGGGAGAGATAGTTTAGGTAAGATACCATTCCTGGGGGCAACTGGGTGGCACAGTGAATAGAGCACCAGCCCTGGGGCCAGGAGGACCTGAGTTCAAATGCGACCTCAGACACTTAACACTGACTAGCTGTGTGACCTTGGCCAAGTCACTTAACCCCAACTGTCCTGCCTACCCCCCTCCAAAAAGAAAAAAAAAGATACAGCTTCTGTTCCAGGAGACCTTAGTAAGCAATAGGATGAGACACTGTTACACATATAAACATACACACATATAGCATACAAAATTACATTAAAAAATGCTGCAACATGAGGCAGGGAGGGGAAACGAAGGTTGGTATTGACTAAGGGGATCAGGGAAGGCTTCTTGGAGGAGGTGACGTTTCAGATGGGTTTTGAATGATTGGTATAATTTCTATAGGTGAGGAGGAGAGAGAACATTCCCAGTATAGGGAATAGCATCATCAAAAGCATAGAGGTTGGAAAATACAGAGCACATTTAGTCAAGAGAGGAGATGAGACACTACTATTCTTTATGGCTAGCAAACTCCGACTCTCTGTAACTCCCCTAATCCATGTGACTTAATGGCTGGTTGCCCAAGATAACCTACCCACCTCATTCTCTCATTCCCATCCTCCTTGATGCCCCTCCAAGGTCCCACTCCCAATCATCCTTTCCCTTCCACTTGGCTCTCTGGAGTCCTCATTCCATAATTAGTAAGCTTCCCTTAATTTTAGGCATCTTCCACTTAAGCTCCTACCATTTTATGGCACTCACAGAGACTTAGAGGAGGAGGAAGAGAAGGAGGAGAAAGAGAAGGAGTAGGAAGAGGAGGAGGAACAGGAAGAGGAGGAGGAAGAAAAGGGAAAAGAAGAAGAAGGAGAAGAGAAAAAAGAAGAGAAGGAAAAAGAGGGGAAGGAGGAAAAGGAAGTGAAGGAAGAAAGGAGATGAGGAGGAAGAGGAGGTAAGAGGGCAGAAGAAAAGGAGAAAAAATACCTTTTGCTCCCCACTGCCACTTCCAGTCTCTTTCTTCTCTGCTATCATTCTGCTATCTTTCCTCCCTAGACATCCACTCCCAATCTTGACATTATGTCCTCTGCTTTCAGTATCTTGCCCCTTTTCCTATGGACTCTTTTCACATGCCAAACCCCAAACCCACCATGGGCCTACTCTGTTTCTACTCACATGCTGCTGAATGGAACCAGAAGAAGTCAAGCAACCAAAGTGACTGAGTCCACTACAAAATTATGTTATCTAACCACCACTGGGCCTTCACTATAGCAAGATAATCTTTTCATTCTTCTTTAATTTTCTGTCCCATTCCCCACAGAAGCTATTACATACCTTCTTTCCTCAAACTCCCGTACCTTTCCCTCCTCTCATCCTCTAATACTTGTCCCGTATTATACTAAGAGGCTATTAGCCCCTTGCCATTCCCAAACAAGCTTCTACTTCTTTTTACCTCAAAACGCCTTTGACATCATCCCCTGTTCTCTCCTCCTCTACCACTGTCTCTGTTGAGTTTTCTTTTCTCTTTGTCAAGGTGAACCTCCCTACATGTACCCATGATCCCATTCCCTCCTGGACTTCCAAACCATGTGGTCTCATCCTGGAATTTTCCTGAGCACTTGGGACCTCTTAGCCCTGGAACATTCAACCACCCATTACCTTCTCAAAATAGAACATGCCTTGTAAAGCCTGTCCCTTTCTCTCTTTAGTAAGTTCTTCCCAGAACCTCTGTTTTTCAGAGGGACCCAGGCTGGCCTGTTCCGGACTTCCTGACTTCAAACCTGGGGTCCAACACCAGATACCTTCATCTCAAACTTCACCCCCCTCTTTTCAGCTCTCTTTTGTCTGCTGTCTTCCCTCATTAGACTATAAGCTCCTGGAGGTCAGGGGCTATATTTCTTCACATAGTACTTAATAAATGCTTGCTTCCTTTCTTCTTCAACATATCCAAGAGACAACTCATTATCTTTTCCCAAAAAACATACTTTTCCTCCAAACTGCCCCTGTTTCTGTTGAGGGTACCATCATGTTCCCAGGTTTACGAAACAGCATTATTCTCAACTCCCCCACTCTCCCTCACCCCACATATCTAATCAGTTGCCAAACATTGCCCTTTCTACCTTCTCTCCTTCAACTCCTCTCTGTTCACACACAGTCATACCTTAGTTCAGGCACTCATCACCTCTTGCCTGAATTATCTGCAATGGCCTCCTAATTCATCTCCTTGGTTTCAGTCTTCACCCAATCCAACTCAAAGTGATTCTTCTAAAGCACATATCTGACCATGTCACTTCCTTCTTCAAACTCCAATGGCTCTTTAAGATAAAATATCAATTCCTCTGACTGACTGTTAAAGTCCTTACCAACTGGTCCCTTCCAGTCTCTTTATAAACTACTCCCTTTCCTACACTGTAAGCTCCAGCAAAACTCAACCAACTAAGCAATAAACATTTGTTAAGTGCCTACTATGTGCTAGGCAGAATTCTAAGCACCTGGTTTATTGTTTTGGTTTGGGGGATTTTTTTTTGTTTTTTTGCTGTTCCTCACATGTAACATCTGATCTTTTACCTAAACGTCATTGGACTGATTATCCACCATGTCTCAAAAGCACTGCCTCCTTACCTCTAGGTCATACTATTCCTTATTTCCTTCAAGACTCAGTTTAAGAACTACCTTCTATATGAAGGCGCTCCTGATCATTCCAAATGCTAGTGCCTTTCCTCACTAACTGCCTTTAATTCAGTGTGTATTTATTTGGTATGCACATGAATGTTGTCTCCCCTAAGACAATGCAAACTCCTTGATTGCAAGGATGGAATCATTTTTGTCTTTCTATTCTCAGCACCTAGTGGAGTGCCTGACACATAGCAGGTGTTTAATAAGTGGCTTCTTAATTAATTGATGGCAGAGTCAGAGACCAGGGTCAGGAGATCTGGAGCTTGAAGATATCTGATCCAAATCCCTTATTTCAGGACACTGAGGCTCAGAGACAGTAAGAGATTCTCTAGGGTCATACAGCTCATCAGTTGCAAAATACATGTAGAATTCAAACCTGAAATAGTCTTTGCCTGATTGGAGAACAACATGGAGAGGAGAGTAATGCAAGATAAGTATCTGGTTAACCTTTAAATAAACTGGGAATAGGAAGGAAAGCAGCTGAAAAACTGCTGAGACCCTGAGGATCGAGCCCTTCAGCTTAATACTCTACCAAGTGAGTTTTGATCGGTTATAATGTGCACTTACGGGGGGAGTGCCCATACCAACAAGATCACAAATCCATCAAAATATTGAAATACTGCTACGTTGTCTGCAGTGTCTTTAGTCATAATGGAGTTCCCCTGCTTCTTTCTTAATAGGGAAAGAAACCTCACAAGTACCATCTTATTGGTAGAAATATTTCCATTTAAGTGAAAAGATATAAGTGTTTTAAGTTGCTAATGCAGGGAAGCAAAGGCAACTGAAATTTAAATCGACATTAGAAATGGCTTGCCTCCTTGTGTCACCTTAATTGAACCCCTTCCATTTCTTACTGCCTCAGTTTTCAACTCTGCAAAATGGAAAAAGAAAGAGGGTGAATCTTATAAATGAAAAGTGCTTTGCTCAGGCCACACAAAGTAAGTGCTTTTGAAAAGAATTGTGTTTGCTGCAATTCAATTCAACCAATATTCATACAGAGCTCCTTTTCGGTGGAAAGCACTATGTTGGTGTTTTTGTATAATCAGAAACAATCCTTGATGAGCACAGCTGCAACTAGCCTGCATCTAGCCAATGTGTAGAGGAATGTCATAAAACAGAATATAATCCAGGTATTCATTGTGAGATGACAACAGTCTCCTAGATCTAAATGATGTTTTCCAGCATTCAAAACACTTTCAAATAAATTATCTAACAGAATGATGGCGCTGCTCAAAGAGACAGCTATCTTGGCTCAATGACAGTATAAGCAAACCCTCTCACAAGCAGCCAAGTTGTGCTCCATGTTTCCAGGTTTCCTTTGATCAATAAACTTGACTTCTTTTATGTAGATACAGAGTTAGAAGGAGATAACAGATATAGATCCCAGCAGAATGTAAGCTCATAAAGGACAGGGACTTTCTATTTTTTGCACCCCCAGCACCTAGTATAATACCTAGCAAAGAGTAGATGCTTAATAAATGCTTGTTTAAGGGATGGCCATATCCTTGATCTTGCCATCACTCATAAATTACATTTGCGTGTTCATGAATTAAAATTTTTTTATCCAATCATGATTTAATTTCATTCCATCTTTCCCTATTCCTAAGGATCCATGACCCTGTTCTTTGTCTTCACTAGGACCAACTCTCTTTTCCCCTTCTTGGGATTTTCTCAGGCTATCAGCCTTTTACTGGCTATGCTATACTCTTTACTAATCCAAAACCCTTGGTAAACCAATTTAACTCTCCATCATCCTCTGCCCTCAAATGCTTTCTTGTCAAATCACCAGCCATGCCTTGCCAAACCTCAAGTCTGGATCATTCTATCCCATCTGCCTCTTGTACTCTTATATGCTGCTAAATAGAGTTGGAAAGAGTCATGAAACAGTGCTGACTGGATTCACTACAAATTTATCTAACCTCAATTGGGCACTCACAGCACTAAGGTTATCCTCCTACTCCTCCCCAATTAATTCTCTACATCATTCATCACAGCAGCTGTTCCAAATCTTTTCTCTTGTTTTCAAGCCTGCCGTGACATTTCTCCCCATCTCCTCTCCCTCTAAGCTAAGGACCTTATAAATACTACACTGAAAACACTGAGGCAGCCTCTTCCCTGCCCATTCATTTTCTTGTACCCTTCTCCTGGTCATCTACTATATCCTTTATTTCTGTCTCTGATGAAAACATGACCCCTTCTTGCCAAGGCAAACCCTTCTATATGAACTCTTGCTCCAATCTCCTTCTGTACCTCCTTTTCCATTTTACCAATTCTGCTTTTTAAGGAATTGTTTTCTTCAGTGTACTTTTTTTCCATTTTGTCAATTGTATTTTAAAGGAATTGTTCAATTTTTTTCCCCTACATCTCTTATTTGACTCCTAAAATCCTTCTTGAGGTCTTCCAAGGAGGTTTTTGGGCTTGAGACCAATCCATATTCCCCTTTGAGGTTTCAGATGTGGGTATATTGACAATGTTGTCCTCTCCTAAATTTGTGTTTTGATATTCCCTGTCAACATAATAATTCTCTATGGTCACTGCTCTTCTTTGTTGCTTTTTGCTCATTGTGTATATTTGGTTTTTTCTGACTTTTAAAATCTATCTCTGCTTCTGGGGCACAGGGGGCACTGTCCTATGCTTCTTGTGCTGGGGGTTAGGGGCCTGGTTACTAGCTTTGTGTGCTGGGACCTCAGGTGGTGGCAGTTGGAGACTCTAAGGGTCTGGTAGCTGAACTGGAACTGGTGGTGGTGGCTAATGTGTGCTCAGGCCAAGTGGGGTTTTTCTGCATTTCCACTGAAGTTTGTGGGGTGGTGAATGGTGGTGGGGGTGGTCTGACTGCTGGAAGTTGCCTCCTCACCAGGGACTGCACTAGAGAACAGGTAGATTCAGTTGCTGGTGGACACCTGTCTGCTGGCACATGTGGCAGTTCTCTGTGCTGGCATCTACTGGTTCCGCTGGCGGGGTCCTGGTATTGGCTCTTGACTACTCCGCCACCCTGGGGCTCAGGATCTCCCATTGGTCAGCTAACATGGGACTTGATGCTGGCTTACTGGGATGCCTCCCATCCTGTACTTGTCCCCTTCAGCCACAGCAAGACAGATTTTTCACGTCAATACCCCTAGCCTTCTGAGCTAAAAGACTGCTGCACCTTGTCTTTCTACTGACTCCACTGTTCCAGGATTCTTCCTGGGGCAATATTTGCTGAGTTTTTTGAGGTCAATAAGGGAAGGTGAGAGTGATTTATTGCTTATTCCACCATCTTGACTCCCAGAAGTAAAAATAGGTGAG
Organism: Pseudochirops cupreus; assembly: GCA_028627135.1. Taxonomy (NCBI): domain Eukaryota; kingdom Metazoa; phylum Chordata; class Mammalia; order Diprotodontia; family Pseudocheiridae; genus Pseudochirops; species Pseudochirops cupreus. The sequence goes on from CM053583.1 coordinate 334,603,497, forward strand.
TGTCAAACATTCTATCCATGGGTTGTATCGGAGTGGGTTGTACTGGAGTGGCCTGTGCTGGACTGTGCTTCTTTCTCACCCAGATCCAACAGACCCCTCCTGCTGACCCTCTAAGTTGTCTTTGGTGCCTGTGGGCTAAGAAGTCTGGAAACTTTCACTGATGCCAGTCATTCAATTCCCCAAGGCCCCCAAGGCCTGCTCCAGCTTTGCAGGGGGCAGGAGGAGGCTGGTTCTGTTCTGGCTTGGCCCACACTGGACTGCACTCTTCTCCCAGACTGGTGCAACAGACTTTTCCTGTAGACCTTCCAAGTTGTCTTGGGTTGGAAATCTGCCTCACTCTGTCTCTTTGTGGGTACTGCTGCTCTAGAATTTGTTCAGTCCCTTTTTAAAGGTATTTGAAAGAGTTTGGGGGAGAGCTCAGGCGAGTCCCAGCCCTCTCACTCCACCATCTTGGCTCTGCCCAATCTTGATCCAATCTCCTGTTGTCTTCTCTAGCATGTCAGCCTCACTATCGTCCCTGCCCTTTCCCTCTATCTCTCCCTATCTCAGGGGTGAGGAACCTGCAGCTTCAAAGCCACATGTGGCCTTCTAGGTTTTGGGTGCCGCCTTTTGACTGAGTATAAGTTTTACAGGAGGAATCCTTTTATTAAGGGGATTTGTTCTGTGAAATTAAGATTCAGTCAAAGAGCCACATTTGACCTAGAAAGCCACTACCTCCTTGCCCTACAAACATTGCCGTGCCCCCTTCATCTTTTAAACAACCCTCAATACCATCCCTCCAATCTATACCTCTTTTCTCCTTCTCAACCAAAGTTAAATTAAAAGCCACGAATAGTAGGTGTCTCCATTTCGTCTTCTTTCAGTACTTTTCAGCCTCTGCAGTCTGGCATCTGACCCAATCATTCAGCTAAAACTGCTCCATTCAAAGTTACTGATAATCTCTTAACTGGCAAATCTGATGAGCTTTTCTCAATTCATCCTTCCTGAACTCTGCAGTATTTAATACTCACTCACCCTCTTCTCTTGAATATTCTCTCTTTTCTGGGTTTTTGTGACAGTATTTGTTCTTGGTGCTCTTCTTCCTGTATAATTCCTCACTCTCCTTTACTGCATCTTCATCTACATCACATCTACTTAATGTGGGTATCCCTCCAAGGTTCTAACCTGGGCTCTCTCCTCTTTACTCTCAATGCTATCTCCTTTGAAGATCTCAACAGTTTCCACAGGTTTAATTTCCAGATCAAGATATCCAGCCCCAGTCTCTTCTGAGCTCTAGTCTCATATCACCACCTGCCTATTGGGCATTCCAAATTGGGATGTCTTGGAGGCATCTCAGAATCAGCATGTGCAAAGCAGAACTCATTTCTCCACCCCCAAACTCTCCCCTTTTCCAAATATCCCTATTTTTGCTGAGGGCACCACAATCATCTGAGTCCCCCATGGCTTCCATTTCATTGTCATCCTGGACTCCTTACTGTCTCTCATCCCACATGTTCAGTCCATTGCCAGTCTTGCTATTTCTCCCTTCATATAATACCTCACATGAGTCTCCTTGTCACCTTACTGAGATACTACGTGAGTGCAGATTCCCACTTTTGTATGTACACACATATTATCTACTCCATTAGAAGGTGATCTTTTTAGAGGTGAGGACTGTTCTTACCTTTCCTCAGTGCCTAGCACAGTGCCTGGCACATACTAAGTGTTTAATAAGTCCTTGTTGATTGATTGTTGAATATTTGAATATACATATAAGCAGGTATAGGATAGCAATGTCGTATAGTAGAAAGAACACTGAATTTGGTGTCAGAGAACCTTGATTCAAATATTTCTTCTAATAAATTTGCACCTATGTGACCCTGGGCAAATCATTTAATATTACTGGTTTTTAGCTTCCTGATCTGTAAAATGAAGGAGTTGGATTTGGTGGCCTACTGGGTACCTTCTGGCCCTAGATTTTTGATTCTTAGATGTTATGACTTCTGGGTCTCAATTTCCTTATGTTAAATGGGGGGTGGGGGGGGAAAGTATGTTGTATTTGATCTCTAAAGTACATCTCTATTTTAATTCATACATATGATACAGCAAATTGGCAAAGGGAATAGTGATTGAAGCAATTATGGAAAAACAATATGTACACCAACGTACTATTGGTGGAGATGTGAATTGGTCCTACTATCCTGGAAAGAAATTTGGGATCATGCTAAGAGAGCAACTTAAATATTCATAGCCTTTGACCAAAATATTCTGTTACTAGGAATATAGGAGGGTCAATGACAAAAAAGAAAGGCTCCCATATACATCAAAATATTTATAGCTCACTTTTTGTAAATAGCAAATAACTGGATGCACAGCAGATGCTTATCAAACTGTGATAGAAGAATGTAAGGGAATATTACTGTGCTATAAGAAACAGTGAATACAGAGAAGTAGGAAAAGACATATGAACTGATACAAAATAAGCAGAACCAAGGATGTATAATGGGGAGAGACCCAATATTGGAGAGATCCAGGATTTTTCCCCTTCCTCATTTGGATATTAAGGCAAATGGAGGATGAGATGAAATCTTGTGTTGTTTCTCCCTTCTCTCCCTCCCCCAACTAGAGAATCTTACAAAGAATTTAATCTAAGATGAATTCCAGCCCATTGGGTTCCAATTAGCCAGGTCTGAGCTGAGGTACTCCCCCCTATTTTTGTCTAGATTGCCCTAGGCCAGGGTAGTCTGGATAAAAGATAAGTTTCTTTGTCCAAGACAATGATCAGAGTAACAATCCCCCAGGCCCTCACTAGAATAAGCCCACCTCTCATTATAATATTCATTTCATTAATTGCTAACCAATCAGAGTTGATTGCTACTCTCAGGAACACCCACTCTTCCAAGCATTCTGTAAGTTTCATGAGGGTCTTCGACATACGAGAGTTTCACTGACCCCTTTCATTAGTTATTGCATAATTAATAAAATGATTAATTACCCAGAAACTATATCTCTCAAACTTTTTATATGTCACAATGGCTAGGGCAATGTAAATGTAAAGAACCATGAAATAATTGAAGCAGAGCTTAGAAATTATAATGACAAGCTTGGTCTTCAGTGAGATATAGGAGAACGCCTTTCCTCACATGTCTTTTCAGAGATGGCGCACAATAGTTGTGCAATACCCCACATAAAGCCATCCTTTTTTGATAATTAGGCTAATTTTGCTCAGCTTTTTTCCCCGCCTCTTTTATTCTTTGTTACAATGAATTCTTCTATGGGAGGGGTAAAGGAGAAATACATTAAGAAATTTAGATGCTATGCAAAATATAAAAAAAAAATTTATTAAAAAAATAAAATTCATAAGTAGCTCTAGAATCTCTAAAAACAAACATGGCATTCAAACCTTAAGGCTCATTACTACTCATATCACAAAAAAGAAATGTGGTAAAATGGAAACAGCACAGAATTTGCTTGGAGGACTTTTGCTCAGATTCTGGCTTTCCTATTTATTAACTGTGGGACCTTGGACTGGTCACTTAAAACCCTCTGGGTCCTGATTTCCCTCATCTCTAAAATGAAGAGGTTGGATTAGATTATCTCTGAATCAGAGGCGCAACCTGGTATGTCAACTTGGGTTTTTTTCTTAATATTTTGATAATCTCACTAATTTGATAACTTTTCCATTTGCCTATTTTAATATAATCGGTTTCGTTTGTAATCCAATGCATCAAAAAATTATTCTGAGAAAGAATCCAAAACCTTCAACAGACTTCCAGAGCAGTCCATGACACATATACAAAAGATTAAAGGCCATTTTCTAAGGCCTCATCCAATCTAAATCCTCTGATCCCTTATGCAGATGAATATCATGCAATCGAGAATCATTTATTAGCTGCTCTGTTCATGCGGGGATTCTTGCTAGGCTCTGGATGTACATATATAAATCACTACAATTCAACATTAACTATCTGCCTCTTTTGAAGGAACTACTGTCCTTGAATGTAGCAGGTTTTTTTAGGGGGAAAAAAAAACAGCAAAAAGAAAAAGGCTGTGTTTTAGGTATCCTGAGTAAAAATGTGTGATTCATTTTTCCAACAAAAACAAGGTTAAAATGCCTATTTACTATGGTTGAAAAAGTACTCTTAATTTCATGTTTCAGTTATATTAATGGTTAAACAGACTTTTGTGGGCCGGCCTGGGAACCCAACCTCCATTTATTACATTTTTCTCTGTAAGAAAATTAATTCTGAATTCCAAACAGCCAATTGACAAGTGAACTCTTGAAACACAAGCTGCTCTTAATTGGGAAGATGTCTGTATGAGGTCAGAACCATCCAAGACAAGTGTATTTTTAAAGAGGATTTGCAAAACAAATGCTCTTTGTTAGACTTTGGGTTCTGATTTTTTTTATACAAAAAATACAGCCTCTTTTCTTAAAGTTGATTTTATAAATGGTCTTTGAATTGAATCTCCACAAAGAATCACTCCAATGCCTCACTGTGGCCTAATAGTGATCCTGGGTTCTTGAAGTCCGTGTCAATTGAATGAAAACTGGCACAGTTCCCACTATGCTAGAAAGGCTTTGAGTATGGTCCTCCAATAGTGCTTTGCCTGCTTTATGAGGTCCAGCCTAGCTAAGTATGAAGAGGCTTACCCCCCAGCTCTTCTCTACACTCAGATGCCACCACCTTGGTATAGAACCTCCTTACTTCATATCTGGACTCCTGGACTAGCCTCCTGGTTGGTCTTCCCATCTCAAGTTTCTCCCTACTCCAATCCTCCATCCACTTACCTGCAGAAGTGATCCCTGTGAATCCAGAGTCAAATAGTATAAGGGCTTTCACAATTGACAGACACAACAGTCACTTAATAAATGCTTGTTGTCTAATTGAGGGTCACTTTTTTCAAAACTGGTATAACCACAAAGACTTATAGAGGTTCTTTCCTAAATCCAGAAATTCAAATGAAATTTTCTTATAAGATAAAACTTACAGAGGCCAATAACTTAAAAACTTACCACATCGTAGAGTATCTATTGTCTGTGTAGTGGGAAGGAGTTCTATCACCTCCCCCAATTCATGCCATCATAGTTGGGGGCCGATAGGAGAGAAAATGAAAATGTGTTCAATTAATGAAAAAAAATGCCTATCTCCTGCTTTTCCCTTATGAAGTAAAGAAACACTTCCCTGGTTGAAGAGAAGCTTGGTATTGACTTGCCAAACATTAGCCATGTCCTTGGTGACCTTCAAAGAGCTAAACATGCCAGCCTAGGATAGTTGATGCACATCTCAGGCAGGGAGTAAGTTTGTGATACATGACTAATGCCTCTAGGAAGGAACAGCAGGGGAAGGAAATTTTTTGGTCCTCCCAGGTTGACCATAGTGACTTGCAACAGAACTACTCACCCAACAGGAAAACCTGCATTCAGGAAAAAGAGGGGAGAGAGAGATGGAGAGACAGAGGTAGACATCTATATACACACAAACACAAAGCAGGGGGCAGGAATGGGATCATTGGAAGCAGATAATGGCACCAGCTGGATGTGAGAGAACTAGCTCCAGCAATCCGGAGATAAACTGTGAAGAGAAATAGACCCAGAAAGCCCAGTCAAGTGACCTATCCAGCAGAGATGCTCTGCACAGGGAACTCATATAATCAACCTGCCCAGAAAAAAATGCTTCAACAAGGGAGGAGCAGTGTGAGATGAGAGAAGAGACAGGGCCTTGTAATGCGAGAGACACAAGTTGTCTCGTCATATGTTTGCCTCACTACCAGGCTACTCTAAATTTGTCCATTTGTCCCAAGGATGCTATAAATATTTATATGTCCCAGGTTTATGGAAACGTTTTGTAGCTGTTATTCTTACCATACGATCTTATTCAATTCTTTTGCTCTGATGCAATTATATCCATTGCTTGACTATTAAAGAGTAATACCATTGTAGGGGAGGGGCTGTGAGCTATAGTTTTAGGAGTGCAGACACACAGAGCATCCTTTGTACATCATGGGGTCCCAAACTGTAAATCTCTGAGTTCAAAAGAGGAGGGGTAGCCCAGAGGGAAGCTTCAGTCCAAACAGCCAACAATTCAGTGTACTAGAAAAACTTGATGAACCTGGTGTTCAAATCCCACACCTAATAAGGACATTAAATGAATTATGTGACGCTAAGATTCAGTTTCTTTGTCTGTAAAATGGGACTTAATAATGCTTTACAGAGTCTTAAAGCAGACAATATATGTAAAGCTTTTTGCAAAACATAAAGGAGTTATACATGTCAGCTAATATTATAGGAATCGAGTCAATTCCAGTAGTTCCAGAGTTGAGAGATATGAGGGCTATAAAAATTAATGTAACAACAAACAATGAGATTTTCCCGTAAATTCAGAAATTTAAGGCAACATTTTAAAAGAAGGCAACAAATTTTTAGAGGTCAATAACACAATAATTAATAATAAATACCCGCTTCCCTCCACATTGTTCTGTGTCTAAAATCCCCGGCCGGGAGATATTCTGAAAGAATCCACATATATTAACTTCCTGCGACATGCTCTGAACCCAGGCTATCCCCCCAGCCTCATGCTTGAGTAGAGTTAATTCAATATGTCCATATGTGAAGGATTTCACTTAAATACAGATAATGAAATGTCCTATCACATTATCATTTCTGCATTTGCCTGAAAAGTCAAGGCAGGAAATGGAAATCAGCTGACTCATTCCATTCCCTGAAGATTTCGTGACTAAAAATCAAACACGGAATGTAAATCTCCATGATAATTAGCTGGACAATGGCTTGAGTATACTGGGATTGGTGTAAACAGGCAGTAGGCTTTCCAGATGCTTTCCTTCAGCATGAAAACAGTTAGAAGTCACTTTTATCCCCACTTTTTTATAGGGAAGGGGAAAATGCACCTTATTAAAAACCTTTTTAAAAGCTTTTGGTGTTAAAAATAATTGATGCCTCAGGAATAATTCAATCTGTCCATGTAAACACAACCTCAGGAGTCAAGGTATCTTAGCCTAGTGACCAGATGCATGAGACCCTGGAGAAAATACCCCACTTCAGCTTTCTTGGGCTTATTACAATTTGATTAATCCATAGGACTAATTAGCAAGTTAATGCTGCTTTTGTAATTTAACACTGAAGCCCACAGCATTTGGTTTTATAAGAATAAAGCATTCAGCCCAGTATAAAAACTATAAGGCATTTTAGCCCAAGTCCTGTACTCTTCAAAGTACAACAGCAACAACAGTAAAAAAGATGACCAATCTGACCATATAAATCTCAAAATACAACATGTGTTTTGCTTTTTGGGAGTGAGTGGCCTAGCCTACAATATATCTATCAATGTATTTAGGAGGGCTACGACCATTTGTCACATCCTAAGCAAGTCCCAGAACTATTTAAAGTGATGGGTATCCACTCATCCAAAGACACCACTATCATCATCATCATCATCTCATCAGGCATTTACTGAAGTGGGATATTTTCTCCGGAGTCCCATGCGTCTGGTCACTAGCCTACTATGTATATAGCAAAAACACCATCCCTGTCCTCAAAGAGTTCCCACTATAACGGGGAGTCAAATGGGAATAACTACATACAAGATACGTACAGTATAAAAGGAAGGTAACTCAGAGGGAGGGCACTAGCAGTAATGGGGAGACAGGAGGACATCATGCATGAGAAGCCCTCTTGCATAAGGAGACATTTGATTCTTGAAGGAAGGCAGGGAAGCCAGGAGATAGAGAGAGGAGATAGAAGAGGAGTGTTCCAGGCATAGGCAATAGTAAGTGAGAAAACCCAGGATCAGGACATGGAGTTTCATGAGTTTAAGGAGCATCAAGGAAGTCAGTGTCATTAAATCATAATGCGTTGAGGGCAGTAAAGTATAAAAATACAGGCGAGGTAGGAAGGGCCAGGTTGTGAAGTGCCTGTGTAGTTGATTTTTTTTTAATTTTTATTTCTATTTTTTGCTTTCTGGAGGGGGAAGGTAGGGCAATTGGGGTTAAGTGACTTGCCCAAGGTCACATGGCTAGTTTTGTTTTAAGTGTCTGAGGCTGGATTTGAACTCAGGTCCTCCTGATTCCAAGGCTGGTGCTCTATTCACTGCGCCACCTAGCCACCCTAATGGTTGATTTTTTTAAAATCAAATGTCAGAATAAACCACTAATGGATACGTCTTAGGGCTTTATCTTTATTCAAATTTCATCATCTTTGTAATGTTGTGAAAGGGGACTGACCTTCAAGCCAGGAAGATCTATGCTCAAGTCCCATTACTGACACATACTGGCTGCATAACCTCAGGCAAGTCACTTGGGCAAAAACACTCTGTGTTCCAGACAACTCTCTGACTAAGTTGCTGAGAAAGTGTTAAACTGCCCTCATAGAGGGAATTTCCTCTCAAGGGAGTTCTCCTACATCAATAAAATCACACATCTAGTCTCTATCCCCATTTTCTATGAGATCCTCACTAAAAAGCTCAAGGAAGAACCCCTTAGATGGAATACACTCAGCAGTCAGAAGAGTTAAAATTCTTAAATAAGATTTTTAAAAATGATAATGTGATAATGCCCTTGGTCATAGTCACTGGAGTAATCGTCGGTGAGGAAAGAAACTCCCAAATTCTACAAGCATGAAACAATTAAGGTCTGGCAGTATTTGGATCATGGCAAAATATGCCAACCACATTTCTATTCTAAACTTTTTTTTATTCCATGTGTATTCACTTAGAAATAGAATCATATGTTCCTGATTCGCTCATAACCAACTCATCCCAAATGCTGTTTTTATAAGAACTATTTGAGGTATAGAAGTTATTTTTCCTAAAACTATTTTTTTCTTAAAGAACCAGAGACTTAAAACCAAGGAGCCCACGTCTGCGGAAGCTCTTGGTCCTCTTTGGTCCAGGTGTTGCAGTAGAATAAGCTACTGGGTTTGGAGAAAGATACTCCAGATTCATATCACAGCTCTGACTTTCAGTATACACATCACTTTGACCGAGACATTTCACCTCAATTGGACTTAGTTTCTCATCTGGAATAGGAGAGTGTTAGATCAGATGACCACTAACGTTTCATCCAGCTCTAAAATCCCTGCCTTATTCGAAGCCATTTACATTTTCTGAATTCTGTCTTTAGCATTTGGGAGATGATCATGCTGGACCAGCCTGAGGTTTCTTTCTTATAGCCCACCTCCTCAAATTTGTCAAAGCTTTCTTGGGCAATGTGGAAGCAAGGGATTATTTTAAATAATCTCTCCCATGCACCAATACACACAATTTCAGAAAGTGGTTTCTGCATTTTAGACACAAACTACAAACATCAAAGCCTGTATATGACATTCTTCTCTTCTGGCAGTAACCTCATCTCAAGGAAGGCAGTGGTTCTGTCCATTGTAGAACTTTTTTCCTCCCCTTGAGGTTTTCTCTTTCAAGACCTAAATAGTGAGGTCTGTTAAGGACGTAAAGATTGTAATAGGCTATTGAATTTTGTATTCCAGTCAGCATTCTACCACACACAGATAAAGAATACAGAAGTATCACCAATGACCATGACATGATTCTTAGAGTCATAGGATATCAGAGCTTGAAATGGGATGTCTGCTTCTCCCAAGGCAACTAACTGATTGGCACAGCAGATAGACTGCCTGGTCTGGAGTCAGGAAGACTCATCTTCCTCAGTTCAAATCTAGCCTCAGATAATTATAAGCTGTGTGACCCTGGACAAGTCACTTAACTCTGCTTCAGTTTCTTCGTCTGTAAAGTGATCTGGAGAAGGAAATGGCAAAGCACTGCAGTGTCTTTGCCAAGCAAACCCCAAAAGAGGTCACAAAGAGCCAGACATGACTGCAAATTACTGAACAGTTCCTATTCCCTCAAGGCTGAGCGATGAGGCCAAGCCATCAGTAACTGGGAAAGGTGGATCTTGAACCCAACTCTTGACTTCCAGGGTGCTGTCCATTACTATGGCAAAGCCTGCATTCATGCCTCAGCACTTCATGGTACTGTTATTTCATGGGTAGAGTTACTCCTTCTACCTACCATTGAGTCACCAAGCTTTTATTACATGGAAACTATGTGCCAAGCCCCGTAGATACAAAGACAAAAATAAAATCATCAGTGGAAAGAGTCATATCCCCATATTCAGATGGCTCAGATTCCTCTTCTGAAACTACCTGTATGGCCCTAGATTAATCACTTAATCTCCTTGTGCCTCAGTTTCCCCATCTATAAAATAAGGGGCTCTGAGGTCCCTTCTGGCTCCAGTTTTATGATCAATCAATCAATAAAAATTGATTAAGTTAGGGCAGCTAGGTGGCATAGTGAATAGAGCACCGGCCCTGGAGTCAGGAGGACCTGAGTTCAAATCTGACCTCAGACACTTAACACTTACCAGCCGCATGACCTTGGGCAAGTCACTTAACCCCAATTGCCCAGCCTTCCCCCCTCCAAAAAAGAAAAAAAAAAGGAAAAAAATGTATTAAGTGCTTATTATATGCCAGGCTCTGTGGTAATCTTGTGTTCTATGCATTTTGTCATCCCTCCATAACTTGATACTGTTTCCAAGAGTTTCTGCAGATAGAATATTCTTTATCCTGCAGCCAGACTCCAAACTTAATGAGTCTAGTTCTCAGGTGACATGTGCACAATCCATGCCCAGGCCAGTCCTGGGTACATTAGCTAGGTCTCTGTATCCTGTTATCAAAGTTAGCACACTGTAACCAGGGACTGGGTAGGTTTGGAAGCCCATGAGCTCATGAGACCTGTGTCCCAACATCCAGCTAATAAGGCATGACCATAGAGAAACCAGGGTCAATTCCATGGTGTAAAGAGGCTTCAGATGAGGGGCATGTGTGTACAGCCATCTTTAAAGCTGTAGAAGGGGCTCTCTCCTAACTTCAGGCAAATCTGATTTCATAGCATCATAGACTCTGAACTAGAATAGACTGAATCCAACCCCCTAATTTCACAGATGAGGAAACTGAGAGCCAGAAAGGTTGCATGACTTACCCAGGGCCACACAGCTATTAAATGTCTGAGGCAGAATTCCGACTCAAGTTGTCTTGACTCACGACCAGCACTCTATTTATGATACCACCTGATCCATGTGCTCTAACTCAACTATAAAAAATGGGTTCAAGAATTCTAGGTGGCTAAACCCATTGAAAAGTAGTCCGAGGGATGGCTCAGTAGCACAGGTAATAGAGCACCAGCCCTGGAGTCAGGAGGACCTGAATTCAAATCCAGCCTCAGACACATAACACTTACTAGCTGTGTGACCTTGGGCAAGTCGCTTAGCCCCAAATGCCCTGCCCTCCCCCTTCCAAAAAGAAAAAAAAAGTAGTCAAAGAGGGACTAATACTAAGCAGAGTATTAAGGAGGTGACTGAGAAGGAAATGCAATTTGGGTATTCCCTGCAGCACTGCCTTCTTTCATTTCCGTGATGATATAAAACACAAAGCACAGTACACAGGCAGAGATGGCTATATCCTAAGCATTCCCAACAAAGCCAGGAAGCCCAGTAATTGAGTGTAAAATGTGGCATACTAGAAAGAGAACCGGTTCTGCAGTCCAAGGTTTGAATCCTGCCTCACCTATTATGTGGATGACTATGGACAGGTCACTTAATATCCCTGGGCCTCTATCTCAGCACATATCGCTCTATGGCACTTCATTTATAGAGAATGTTATGTCTATGGAGCAGTTTCATTCTATTTGCTTTGGTTAAAACATTTGGCCACAAAGGTTTCTAGTTCAATACTTCCCTTAATCTGGAGGTGGGGAGAAATGGAGAATTTTTTAAAGCAGTTTTACTGCCGCAAGGTGGCACAGTGCATAGAACATTGGACCCTAAGACAAGAACGAGTTCAAATTCAGCCTCAGACACTTGGTAGCTGTACGACCTTAGACAAGTCACAGCCTTTGTTTGCCTCAGTTTCCTCATCTGTAAAATGAGGGTAATAATGGTACCTCCTTCGTGAGGATAAAATGATTTATTCATAAAACACTTAGCACAGTGCCTGGCAAATAGTAAATGCTACATAGATGCTTGCTATTATTATTAAGCATCTTACTGTGTGCTAGGGACACAAAGAAAGGCAAACATAGTCTTTGCTCTCAAGGAGCTTATTATAATCTAATGGGAGAGACAATATGCAGACGATTCTGCGGCAGAGCTCCCTGGTTCCTGCTCTTTTCACTTAACACAGCTCCTCAGCAAGCATTCCCCACCCCCAGCCACCACCAGTGTGCCATGGTTCATATTAATAAGAGAATCTAGTTTAAGTATTCATCTCTGAGGAGTAGGAATTTAGGCCCTTTTAGTGCTGAGAGGACTACTTCAAATTTAATAGTTTAGCCCCACAGAAAACACGAAGCAATTGCTCCCTCAGAAAGTCAGCATAGGCACAGAATGGTGCTGGGCTGTATCACTATGGAACAGCTTCACAGCAATGACCTGGGGTCTCATTAGCTACCAAATCCCCAAAAACTACATTTTCTGTAACTGAAGAAAAAGTTCATTTCCCCAATTTGCATCCCTTCAGCAAACAACCTGAAAGCATTGCAAACATCAAACACATTCTTGGTAATCACAGCACATAAAGAAAGCATGGTACAATGGATAGAGTACTGGACCTGGAATACGGAAGACCTGAGCTCAAATTCTGCTGAGACATTTACTAGCTGTGTGTCCCTGGGATAGTCACTTAACCACCATATGCCTTAGTTTCTTCATCTATAAAAAGGGGGTAATAATAACACCTAACTCCCAAGATTGTTTTGATATTAAAATGAGATGATGTATATAAAGTCCTTTGTAAATTTTATTTTTATCATTATTAGATTATAAACTCCTTGAAGATTTTGTTATTTTTCATCAGTGTATGCCCTAAGACTGGCATATAATAAAAAGTACTTAATAAGTAAACTTTATTAATTCAAAGTACAATTGAAAAAGTAGGAAATTAAATTGACCAGGTTAATGTTAGATAATATTTCTGTTAAAGAGCAACAGAATGGATTAGCCATCCAGGAGCTAAAGTGTCTTCTGTAATTATATAAGTTTAGCAAGGTTTTCTTCCTGTGCATTCAACTTCAAATTTTCTTTTTTAAGGCCCAGGCTTGCTACAGGATCTTTGAAGTAGGTTCATTTTCTTAATTTTACAACTGAAGGTTCTGGGTCCTGACATTAACCTTCATTCAACCTAGGACAACAGCCTCACATTTGGTAAACATTTGGTAAAATTCAACCGTTGATTGGACAAGTAATGTAATAAGTGCCTAATATCTGTTGTGCATTGTTGTATATTCTAGAAATACAATGACAAAAATGCACAATCATCAACACTGTTTTTCTTACTTCTATAAAAAGTTTTCCATTAAAGGCTTCCCAAACTAATGGATACAAGCAGAAGGCAACAAGGACATTAGACTGGGTACCGTAGGATCTGAGTCCTTGGTCCCATCTTTGGCCACTAACTTAGAGACATTCTCATTTCTGGTAACAAATAATTGACCTGTTGACCTTCTTCATTCTTGACCCATGATTTCTCTCTGTTTCCACTCCTCCACCCGCCTAAGAAAGCATACAAATGTGGCCTGATGTGAGCAAGAAGCTTCCTTCTGTACAGGCCTAAGGAAAGTTTGTTTATTCCAGAAAAGAAAGAAGCTGCCTTTATCACAGAAACTGATAGTGCTAGAATGTCACAGGACAGCAAGCTGATCTTCCTGTCCCACCCCCATTTGGGATAAGTAAACAGAGAAGCTGCAGATGCCTTGTCAGGGAACACGGTTCACTGTTGGTTTTGTGATGTGCTGATAACTTCTCTTTCCCCTTTTTTTTAACCTATAGTTTTGTACAATTGGATTTCATTTAAACTGGTGAATTAGCAGTCTCCCAATTCTCATTTTTACTTGAGATTAATAACGCATATGCTTCTAATCCACAGCAGTCATCTAAAAATGACAGACGAAATGAAAATGCTTGTAAATGATGTCTGCTGATTAAGGAGCACTGGTCTTAATTAGGCAGAGTCCTAAGTGTCAAGTTTCAATTCAACAAGGCTATGTGAATGAATGGGGGAGATGGCAGGGTATACTGAGAGGGCCCTGAACTTGGATTTAGGGGACCCAAATATGAGTCTTGGATTTATCGTTTCATATAATATATTCCCTGAAGGCAGATACTAAGGTTTACAGTTCTTTGTATCACCTTGGGGGGCAGGTAGTAGATAGAGTGTCAGACCTGGAGTCAGGAAGACCTGAGTTCAAATCAAGTCTAGATACTTACTAGCTGTGTGACCCTGTTTGCCTCAGTTTCCTCATCTGTAAAATGAGCTGCAGAAGGAAATGGCAAACCATTCCAGTGTCTTTGCTAAGAAAACTCTAAATGGGGTCATGAAGAGTCAGACATGAACATGACTGAAAATGATTGGACCGTCCCGAATCCCTCTTGTGTCAAACTCAGTGGTGTACACATAATTGATGCTCTATAATGTTTGTCGAGTAAATGAGCCCAGCTACATTGGGGTCCTTGCTATTTATCATGCATAACACCTTTGCACTGGCTGTCCCCATGCCTGAAACCCTCTCTCAGCTCACCTCTGCTTCTCGGCTTCCCTTTAAAACTCAGCTCAAGCCTCACTCTCTGTGACTAGACATCTCTTTGGTCACTACAACCACTAGAGAATAAGTTGCTTGATATGAAGAATCAGGTGGAACACATCTAGAAAAATGGATACTTGGCAAGTTCCCTAAAACTTCAGCATTTGAATGAGAATCCGATCATGGGGAACTTTGTTTCATAACTGTGATGTCCTAGGATATCCTAGGATTCATGTGAGTTCATAAAAACCACAAAATCATAGATTTAGAGCTAAAAAGAATCTTATGGCCCATCAAATGCAACCCCCTCATGTTACCAATAAGGAAACTGAGACAGAGAAATTATGTTACTTGTTCAGGGTCACGCGATAGACAAATGAGATGCAATAAAGTAAAATAACAAAAATTTTATGATTTTATAGCATTTATATAGCACTTATTATGTGCAAGGCACAGTGCTAAGGACTTTCCAAACTATCTCATTTGATCCTTACGACAACACAAGAAGGTAGGCGCTATTATTAACCCCACTTTACCAACAAGGAGACTGGGGCAAACAGAGGTTGTGACGTACCCAGGGTCACACAGTTAGGGTCTCAGTCTGGATTTTAACTCAGATCCAGTGCTCTATCCACTGTACCACTTCGCTTCTTCAAGAAATTACATAAAACTAGGTTTTCTATCTCCTTTCCCCAAAATCCCAACCCTTTAAGTGCAGAATTATCCCTGTTACCACAAAGAGTTCCTGCAAAATAATCCTCTTTTGAGTAGCTGTGATATTTCGATTTAGAGATCCAGTTAGAGGACCAGTTCCTATCAATTACTTTCTGTAGGAAGACCAGACTATGTCCTGTAGCAACTCAGATCAGGCCCCATTTACTTGGAGAACGGTAGTATATATGGTAGGTCCCAAGACATATTCTGAAGAACTGCTGTAATTCAGTTAGACCTACAAGAATTATTCCTAGACAATTCTGGGGTCCTAGTGACTAAACTCACTAAAATACATGATAAGATTCTCTACCTTTTCCCTTTTTGTTCCCCCTAAGTCTTGGGGCCTAGAATATGGCTTTCGTCTAGGACACTTTCAAATACCTCACTGAACACTAGTACCATCCTAAATAAGTCACTGCAAAAACATTTCTGGTTCATTGATTAGAGGCAGCATGATAGAGGGCAAAGAAATTGGGATATAGAGTCAGAAGGCCTGGGTTTAAATTCCAGTCTTTCTATTTAGAACCTTAGATTCTTCCCTTGTGACACGAGGTATGTAAACTAGATGATGGATGGATAAGGTTTTCACCTTCCAGCTTTAAACTCCCTGGGCATTTATCCCTATGTAAAGGAAGTTATTTGTTCAAGTTAATGAACTTAACATAGCTACATGGAGCAATAGACAGAGCATCAGGCCTGGAGTCAAGAAGACCTGAGTTCAAATCCAGCCTCAGACACTTACTGAGTGACCCTGGGCAAGTCACTTCTCTCTGTTTGTCTTGGTTTCCTCATCTACAAAACGAGCTGGAGAAGGAAATGGCAAACCAGTCCAGTTTCTTTGCCAAGAAAACTCCAAATTGAGTCATAAAGAGTCAGATATGACAGAAACAAACGAACAACAACAAAAATGATATGATAGATTTTGAACTGGGAGAGATTTCGGAGGTCATCTAGTTAAATTGCCTCATTGATGGGGAAACTGAGAACCAGATGGGTTAAGTGAATTACCTAAAGTCACGGAGATGGCAAAACTGACATGTGAACCCAGAACTTCCTGATTCCAGGTCTCATGCTCCATAACACAAAGTTGAGCCCAGCCAGCAACAGCCCCCAAGTAGGGACCTTGGGAAGCTGAAAGGAAACCAAAGAAATCTGTGGGCGCATGGAATTCCTTCTTCCCTTTGTTTAATCAAGTTCTGTTTCCATGCCCCCTCAGAACACAACGTCAAAATAAATTTAGGGTGCTTGACTTACCCCTGAGCTTAGAATCTACTGTTTATCCTCCTGCTGAAAGCTCTGAACTTTCAAATGACCAGCATCTTTAAGCAATTTACAAGTATAAATAAATATTTATTAAAGGAACTTTCCTTTTAAATTGAGATTGATTTCTAGCCTAATAGAAGTCAACTTGGCCAAGTAAACATATTCAGATCTTCCTGGCAGATTCTGCCCCGTGGGCCAAGGGATTTTGTGATGAGTTTTTGTGTTTTTATAGATGTATATCTGCTTACTGTCAAGAAACAAGGTAACTGTTTCCAGGAGAAATGTAAAGAACTTCTATTTTTCAACATGACATTCTTTTTCACCTCAAATTAGCAGTACTTTTACAGCCACTGACCTTGTTTTACAATGGGACTCTGGAATTGGGAGAACATACATTCATTATAATCCCTTTGATGTAGACCAGTGCCCTAGGGAAGAAGTAGGGGAGGGAGAATAGAGGGAATGAGGAGGCAGAGATAATAGCTAGATTTTCATAGCCTTTCCCATAGCAGAATTGATTAGGAGACATTTTAAATTTTTGATCCTGGGTCAAATATAAAGTCTTCTGCTTGGCATTTAAAGCCTTTCCCTATCTGCCCCCCTTCTGCCTTTTCCATTTTCTTGTATACTTTACTCCCACCTACATACTTAATTGTCCAGCTATACTGGTCTATGTGCCGCTCCTCAAACATGACATTCTATTTACTGACCCCAGGCATTTGCTCTAGCTGGCTGTCCCCCATGGCTAGACTGTTCCCCCATCTTACCTCTGACTCCTCTCTTCCTGGGAACATCCTTCAAGACTCAGGTCAATCCCACATTCTGCAGATGTTTCCTGTCTCTTCTCTCCCATCACCCAGTTGAAGGAACCCTCCCCTTGAGATTACCTTCTATTTACTCTGTATATATTTTGTATGTACAGTTATTAGCTTGTTGTTTCCTTCATTAGCATGGGAGCTCTTTGAAGCCAGGGACCATGTTTTTTGCCTTTCTTTGTATTCCTTAGCACAGTGCCTGGCACATAGTAATTACAGACTAGCTTTCCTCCTGACTGGCATTCATTCACCCATTCAGCAAATGAAAGATTCTACAAGACATCGTGCTACTCAGTGAGGATACAAAAATAAAGGGGTCTCAAAAACCTGTATAGAGATCCATCAGAGGAGAATGAGAGGAAGCTGGCAGACAAGTAGAAAAAGAATCAGGTTAGAGCAGCCAAAATATCAAGAAGAGGGTGATTGACAAGGTCAAAGGCTACAGAGATGTCAAGCTGAATGAGAAGTAAGAAAAGGCCATTAGATTTAACAATTACAAGATCATTGGTATTCTGCTATGAGAAATGATGAGGAGAGTGGTTTCAGAAAAATATGGCAAGATCTATATGAATTGATGCAAAGTGAAGTAAGAAGAACCAGAAGATCATTGTGCACAGTAACAGCAATGTTTGATGATGATCAACTGTGAAAGACGTGGCTACTCTGATCAATACAATGACAGAAGATAATTCCAAAGAACCTGTGATGGGAAAAAACAAGCCATCTACCTGCAGAGAAAGAACCGATGAACTCTAAGTGCAAATTGGGGTATAATTTTCTCATTTTCTTTGTTCTTCTTGCTTTTTTGAAATAAGGCTGGTATGGAAATGTTTTGCATGCTTTTGCATATTGTTTGCCTTCTCAGTGGAGGGGGAAGGGTGGGAGGGAGGGAGCAAATTTGGAATTCAAAATTTAAAAAGAAAATGATGTTTAAAATAAATAATAAATTAATTTGAGGGGGAAAAAGGACCATTGGTAACTCTGGAGAGAGCAATTTACATTGAATGATGAAGTCAGAAGCTGGGGGTGGAGGCAGGGGAGCCATGGGAGGTTTGAGGAAGGATGAGAGAGGGTTTGGAAAATATTGCTCTGGCAAGTGGGAGAGTGAATCCATTAGAGAGGTCAAAAAGGATTGCCTAGCCACAATGAGGGCTCTGCTGAGATTATGTACCATAACTTTGTCATGGGCCCAGCCGTTATGCATCATTGTATTTTGCTAAGGCTGGTTATTTCATTTAGTTCCTATGTTATAGAAACTAAGGTCAACATAGACTCTACTCCCATGTGAGCTTTTACCTTTGTTCTGTTCTGAGGTCCCTCCCTGAAACCTTCCCTGGGATAGCTGTGTCACTGACACCCTGGAAAGATCACTGTTCTTCAAGTCAGGAGAACTGGGTGTGTCTCTTGTTTCCATACCTCAGGATTGGGGACTGGAACTTTGGTATCATTGGTCTAGGGAACTCCAGGATGAAGAAACTCCTACCAATGAAAGTGAATACTTTTTCTCCAACTTACAATCATGGCTGTCTGGAGCACTAAGAAGTTAAGTGGCATACCCAGGGTTAGAACATCAACTAGGCACTTCTACATCTAAGTCTATGATTCTATAGGCAATATTCATCAACAGATAAGGAAGACAGGGTTGCTTAGTGAATAAAACACTAGACTTGGAGTCAGGAAGACCTCAGTTCAAAACTTGCCACAAATACTATGCAACACTAGGCAAATGACTTAAGTTCTCTCAGGTTCAGTTTCTCCATCTATAAAATGGGAATAATGATAGCACCAATCTCATGAGGTTGTTGGGAGGATCGAATGAGATAACATAATTGAAGTACTTTGGAAACTTTAAAGTTCTGCATAAATGTTAGCTCTTATTTGGGGCCAAAACTGAAATGCCAGACTGAGTTTGGACTTTCTTTAGTAGACTACAGAGCATCATTGAAGATCCAATCATGCCAGAAGGCACTGGAAACCTAGCAGCTACTTGGTCCCAAGAATTCAGGCAGAGTAGGCCAATAGGTCTGGCAGGAGAGCCAGATTGTTTTCTGGTGACTATTTTAAGATGAAGTTTACCCAACACAGACTGGAATGATCTTAAAACTTCAAGCAAAAAGATAAATGGGGGAAAATATAGATATATAGATATATATTTTGTTTCTTTCTTGAAAACCAGCTGCTCCTTAAGTCACAACAACTTTCAACAGTCTGCCAAGGCAATCTGCACCACTAAGGTAGGAGCACCCAAGCCAGCCTGTTGGCAGCTGCTAGAGGCTTCAGAAGTTTGCAAGTGTTTGTGTTTATTTTAAGTGGGAGATGAAAAACAGTGGGGGAAAACAGGAAGCAAATATTGAAAAGGTGGCATTTTAGAAGTGCCATCATGCATACTGAAACCAAGTGACAACTTGGGAAAACATGGACTTTATCAGGGCATCTCCTTCTGAGAGCCTTTCTGAGTTTTTGCCTGGTAGCTTAATTAGGGGGCTGGTTCCCACTGAAGCTATGTTGTGTGGGTGGCAGTGGGGCATTAGCTCAGCCCAAAGGAGGAACCAACAGAACATAGACAGGGTCTAGAGGCACCAGCATGACTGCCATATTACGATGGTATTATCCCAACAATTCTTTGCGAATGGTACATTCTGGTAAGAATTTAAAGGGGATAAAGATGGCCATATCACAATAGTTAGTATATATTGTAACTCTGAATTTACCTAATGACATACATTAAGATCATAAAGTTAAAACAAGGGATCCTAAAGATAATCTAGTTTAGCCCCTTGATTTTATAGAAGAGAAAACTAAGACCCAGAAAGGGAAGGAAATAATCACTGATTAGGCGTCTACTATGAACCAGGCACTGTACTAAGTGCCTTACAAATATTATCCCATCTGATCCTCACAATAACCCTGTAAAATAGGTGCTATTGAGCTATTATTAGCTGAGAAAACTGGGACAGAGGTTAAGTGACTTGCCCAGGGTCATACAACTAGTAAGTATCTGAGGTGGGATTTGAGCCCAGGTCTTCCTGACTCTAGGCCCAAAGCTTTACCCACCATACCACCTAGATTCCTAGAGATTAAATAACTTCTTGAAGGTCATATACATGAAGTAGTAGAGTATGGATTTGGATGCATCTTCTTTTTCCAAATGCAATATATACATATATATGAGTGTGTGTGTGTATAATATATATAATATGTATATACATATATACACATACCTACATATATACACATACATATATACACATGTGTGTATATATACATGCATATACATATATGCATACATGCTGTATATAATTTCTATTGCATTCTTTATAGAATATAAGCAACCTAAGGGCAGGGACTATTTTGTTTTTCACCTTGTATCCTCATAAAACATGGAATTAATGCAGATAAAGTGGTTTACATGTCCATATACTTCAACCAAGAGATTCCACTGGTAGGTATATACCACCAGGAGGTCATTGATAAAAAGAAACATCCCATATACGCCATTGCCAACTCAGACCAAACTAGACTGCTCATTGTTCCCCATCCTACCCTCATCTACTTGATACTTTTCCTCCCTCAAACCGACCTTGTGCCTAAACTTTATTCCCTTCCCATTTCTACATGGAAAATTCTTTCTCTTTTCAGGTCAGATTGCCATTCCTCCAGAAGCCTTCACTTAATATCATAATCTCAGTTTCCCCATATATTAATACGAATATAATAACACCTAAAGGGCCTACCTCACAGGATTTTTGTAAGGCTCAAATACATGGAAAGTGCTATAAAAAGTTATCATCAGGATTACTGACTGATCTCCTCCAGCTAACAGTCCTATCCTATTTTCCTCCTATTTTCCCAAAGCACTTTGTCTTAGTCTACTCTTCTTTACACCATCACATTCTATAATCTATGAATGGTTCCAGAGTAAGAAATACAAATAATCAATAGCCATATGAAAAAAATTATCGCTAATAATTAGAGAAATGAAAGTTAAGGCAAATCTGAGGTTCTAACTCACATCCATCATATTGCCAAAAATGAAAAAAAAAAGAAAATGACAAATGTTGGGGAAAATATTAATAAATAGGTACATTAATACACTGTTAGTGCGGTTGTTATTGTCACAGACATTCTGGAAAGCAATTTGGAACTATGTCCAAAAAGTTACTAAACTATGCATGCCCTTTGACCCAGCAATACCACTAGTAGGTCTATACCTCAAAGAGATCAAAGGAAGAAGAAAAAGATCCACATGTGCAAAAAAAATATTTATAGCAGTTCTTTTTTGTTTTGGCAAAGAACTGGAAAATAAAGGGGATATCCATTAAGTGAGGAATGACTGAAAAATTATGGTATAAGAAAGTAGCAAAATGGCATTGTCCTAGAAGAAATGATGAAAAGAACTGTTTGACAGAAATCTGGGAAGATTTATTTGAACTCATGCAAAGTGAGCAGAATCAGGAGAATAATCTATGTACTACCAACAATACTTCAAAGACGAACATCCTTGAAGTAGTTAAGAACTGTGATCAATGCAATGACCTGTCACAAGTACAGAAGTCCCATGAGGAAACATTCCACCCATTTGTTCACAGAGAGATGACGGACTCAGAGTACAAACGGAGACAGATTTTTGATCATGACCGATACGGAAATTTGCTTTGTTTGACCGAATATTTGTTAGAAGGATTTTGTTTTTTCTCTTTCTTTTCCCTGAGATGAGGAGAGTTGGGAAGGAGAGAAAAAAGATTTTTATTAATTAGAAATTTTAAAATTATTTATGTATCATTTCTCACCCTTCATAATAGATTACAAAATCCTTGAAGTCAAGGATTACATAGGTTTCCATCTTTGTACGCCCAATGACCAGCATGGTACTTTGCACATAAGCTTAACATATGCTTGTTAGATTGAATGACTGACTTGTAAAGGGCCTTAAAAAGAGTAACACCACTATCCAATATTGTCAAAGCCAGTCCTAGACAATGCTGCACTAGAATCTTTTAGTAACTTAGGATTTAAAGATAGTTTATGAAAGCTGAGGCGGTTCCCCTAACATTTTCCCTAGAATACAAATGATGTTTTTCTGTCTTGGGCTGGAAAAAGAAAACTTGCCAAGTATCTATCAAGTTAAGAGATAACAGAAAAGAATAAAGAATATCAAGATTCCTCAGCTGATATGAGCCAGTAATAACCAAAACACTGGGAGTGGAGCCGGAAAGAAAATCAATTTATAGCTATTGGAGCAGGAAATATACATTAAAGAAAAAGAAGAGAAAGTAGAGACAAAAATGACTCCTATCCTCTCTCCATCAACATGCAACAACTCAAAAGATTTACTAATTGGACTGTTACTATTTGGTCCCCAAGCCAGTGTCCATTAATCCAACCTGATCTTGACAATTATAAAAACCTCAGTAAATGTCTTACCAAAGAATCTACTGTGATCCTCTTAAAACATACTCTCAAATGATGTATGCAGTAACTACACATATATGGCCTGTATTGAATTGCTTGTATTTCCAGTGGGGATGGGTGACAAGGGAGGAAGGGAAAGAATCTAGAATTTAAAGTTCTAAAATCAAATGTTTAAAAAAAATATATATATATATATATATAAATTATTATTATTTACATGCAACTGGAAAATAAGATTTACAGGCACTGGGGTAGGGAGATCCATCTTGCCCTACCAGGAAGTCAGAGGGGTGATGGGGAAGGATATAGGAGAGAGCAGATTAGGGGAGGAGATATACGTTGGGATTGCTGTTTTGGGGTGGTGGGTAGGGGAAAGGCGAGGAGAAAATTTGTAACTCAAAATCTCATGGCAATGAATGGTGTAAACTAAAAATAAACAAAAGTTAATTTCTTTAAAAAAAAATATGTATGCAGTTGTACCAAAGAAAATTACACTGACATGTCAAAGACCTTTGGACTCAGACTTGAAACAGCATTTACAAGACAAGGAAGTTTCACTACTTTAAGTCTGTGTACTCTGGCTAATTACTCTTGCCTCCTATAAGGAAGGATAAAAATGGCTTTAAACAAAAATAATTAAAGGAAACTAGACCAATGTTACAACCTGCTGAGAAGTGTGTGCAAAGCTGTAACTAGGAATTATTTAATGAGGAGCAAAAATAGGGTAGACAAGAAGACAGTTCAACGAGGGCAGGGTAAGACAGAGGGTGGTCTGACCACCTGTGTCACTGCAACGGAAAAGGGACACCCCAGAAAGTCTCACCTAAACACTCCAGTGCCAGTGCCCTGCAGCAAAGCCCCCCCAGCCCCATCCTTGTGATCTGGGGGTTTCTTTTTTTCCTATAAACTCTCTTTATGTTACTCGGTATGTTCATTAACTCAAGATTATCAGAATATATTGGGGGATCAGAAGAAACTTTCCAAGTCAAAAAAGAGAATGGCAGGTTTACTGGAAAGCTAACAGTAAAAGCTGATTCAAATTATTTCCTATGAACTTCCTGAAGTTCCTACTCCAAAATATCAGGAACTCAAATTCTGAATTATATGACTCTTAGAAAGAGATTCCACTAATGTCTTCTCCACATGGAGCATAAGCTCTGCCTTGAATGTAAACTCCAGTAGAATCTCTTGGAAGGTTGATAGTGATTTCCCTATTCCCTCCGACCCGTATCCGGTGTACTTTAATTAGCACTCCCACTAAGGTGTTTCACACTCTGCCAGGAGAACAGGGATGGAGTTCTTTCATATCAATGTTTCCTAGGCCTAGATCTTGGCCAAATTGTACTGC
The DNA here is from genome assembly GCA_028627135.1 of Pseudochirops cupreus. Classification (NCBI taxonomy): domain Eukaryota; kingdom Metazoa; phylum Chordata; class Mammalia; order Diprotodontia; family Pseudocheiridae; genus Pseudochirops; species Pseudochirops cupreus. The sequence continues at coordinate 334,627,631 of CM053583.1, forward strand.
GGGTGCAACAGCACAAATAAAAGTAGCCACATCTTGGAGAGTTGTGACTTCCTAGTTACTTCATATGAGCAGGTTAAAGGGGGAGATTCAGAACAAGACAACACTGAGGAAGATTTATAAGCATTTTTAAGCATTAGGGTACTAATCAGTGTTTCCATATCTACCTGTATATTTCAGATAACAGTTGACATGATAAATTAATAGGGTTTATTCTAATCAATTGTTCTTTCTACCTTAGAATTCTAATAAACTGACTTCCTTAAGTAAGTGGGAGACTGTCCTATGTAATCTGTGCCCTCCACCTGCCAACAGTAAGATCCAGGTTCTACCCAGGTCCCAGTGTTTGTTCACAGAAAATCAAAGGGAACTAATTAACACAATATAAGGTGAGATTGATGCCTGTGGGAATTTGGGGGAAATCAATTATAAATGCTGGTTTAAAATAATTAAAAAGAAACTTTAAGTGCCATTAATACTGAAAACTAGAGAAGGAAATGACAAACTACTCTAGTATCTTTTCCAAGAAAATCCCATGGACAGTATGGTCCAGGGAGTCACCAAGAGTTGAACACTGAGTTACCAAACAACAGTACCAATGCTGAAAATACAAATCGCCATTGATGCCCTTACTTGGTCCTTTTGACAGAGAAAAGTAAATGTCATATATGGTCTATAAGATGGTCTAAGACAAGAGTAGGAGACTCATAAACAGGGGGCTAATTGGTGGCCTCAATAAGTTCATTTACTTTCAACATATTGCAATACGTTGTTGCAAAGTGTTAAAGATTTTGAAAAAGAACAAAGCTTCCTCAATTATATTTGCATCACCAAAAATTATTGATGATATTTTCATGAGAACAAAAAAAAGGTTTTCTGAACTATTAATAAAACTAAGAAATAGTTTTAAGACATTGTTTCCATCATATTTATCCTTTTATGCCTATTTTATGTCTTAGGATATATACATTATATTAGTATAGAAATACATGTATATAATTTATAAATATGTGTGTACGTATATGTGTGTGTGATAGTGCTCTTTTTTTTTTTACTGCTAAGAATGCACAGTCAAAAACATTTGGAGACCACTGCACTAGAATACTGTTCTCTTAGCAGAACTTCTTTATTAAACCCTTCCCATATCTCGTTTTTCTCAGGTTCTATATGTCTGCCTGGACTCCCAGCCCTGCCCCTTTCAGGCCTGGTTCATCCTCCCACAGTCCTATCCCTGGTTACAACACCAACATTTCCCAAATGTCATACATTCTAAATGCCAAGAACATGTTACTAACTACAGACACGTTATAATTAGAGATGTTAAATAAGGTCATAAAATGTTTAGACAAATACTCTAGAGCATGTTGCTAATTACATATACATATTAGAGATGTTAAATGAGGTCAGAAAAAGTTTAGGTGAACATTCTGAAAGTAGATGTTTTTGATGGTTGTAATAGACAATTAATATGGGCAATAAGAATACAGGAGGGACTAGTTCAGTTTTCAAGATGTAGTTGAAAAACAGAAATGATTATTGGGAAAGCCTACTATATAGATATCCCTTGCATTGCAAAATAAGTGCATTTACTAAAAGTACATTATAAAGTCCAGAGACGGCATGAACAATGAGCTTGCCTTGGAGGCAGGAAGATGCCTTTGACACATGTTGACTATGAGACCCTGGGCAAGTCCCTTAACCTCTTATTTTGTCCTACTACCCCCCTCCCACTCCTCACCAGACAACTCTCTAAGACCCTAAATTTAAGAGAAGTTGAGGATCTGCCCTGGTTAAAAAAAAAAATGGTTCCTCACTAGAAATTTCCAATAATAAAGAATCATTAATCCAGTTTTGTTGTTTTGTTTTAATTTTTGCTTTTTTTTTTTTTGGAGAAGGGAAGGCAGGGCATTTGGGGTTAAGTGAATTGCCCAAGGTCACACAGCTAGTAAGTGTTACATGTCTGAGGCTGGATTTGAACTCAGATCCTCCTGATTCCAGGAATGGTGTTTTATTCACTGCACTACCTAGCCTCCCTGAGTTTTTTTTTAATGTTATAAAATACACATCTATCTTCATATCTATCTGTCTTTATATATATATATGTGCTTGTTATCTTTAAGGTACATTAAGAACTGCACAGTGCTGTATAATCTGAACTGATCTTCAAAATAACACTGTGAGATAGATAATGGAGGTATTTTTTATCTCCATTTAATAGAGGAGAAAATGGAGTCAGGTTGAATGGCAACTGAATTCAAGGTCACATAAGTGTTGCATATCAGAGCTACATCATTCTATGTATTCATTCACAATATGCTTCTTTAAAGAAAATTTTGCTTTCCCTTTGACTTATGTCACAAAATAAAAAGTGTACTCCACAGAAAAATCAGTACCCTAGATTAAGGTGAGAACTTTTGATTAGGAAACTCCTAAATCATTAATTAACAAAATGATGAAAAATGACAATACTACTAAAATTAATTTATAGATTTAGTGCTATACCAATCGAACTACAAATAGGATTCTTTATAGAGGAAGACAAAATAAAAACAAAATTCATTTGGAGAAGCAGAGGATAGAATATCAAGGGAAATAATTTTAAAAGTAGGAATAAAGGGGGAATAACACTGTTTCCAGACCTCAAACTCTATTATACAGAAATAATTGTTAAAACTACTTGATACTGGTTTTTTTTTTTTAAAGCAGATCAATTAAAAAGACTCCACAAGGAAAAATCAGAGATAATTTAATCCGGTATTTTACAAACCTGAAAACACAAATTACTGAAAAAAGACTTTCATTTGACAAAAATTACTGGGGAAATTAGAAAGCAGTCTGGCAGAAATGAAATTTAAACCAAAATTTTACATCAATATATTATAATAAATCCAAAATGGATGCCTTAAATATTAAAGATAATACCATGAAAAAGAAGAAAAACAGGTCATATCCCTTTCACAGATAAATCTAGGAACTGAATTCTTAACCAAACAAATGATTGAGGAAAGTGAAAAGATAAAATAGATGATTTTAATTACATGAAACTGAAAAGTTTTTTGCATGAACAAAGCTAATGTAACCAGGATAAGAAAGGAAGTGGTAAAATGGGGGGGAAATCTTTGTATCAAATATCTCTCATAAAGGTGTTATTTCAAAATATGTAAACAACTAATAGAGATATTTAATTCCAGAAGTCATTTCCCAATAAAGAAGAGGTCAGAGTATATAAATATACAGTTCTCAAAAGAATACTTACAAACTATTAACAATAATATGGGAGAATGTTCCAAATCACCGATAACAAGAGTTATTAGATCAAAATAACTCTAAGACTTGACCTCACATGCAGAAAATTGGCAAAGATGACAAAAGATTGAAAGAGTGAATCTTGAAGGGGTTGCAGAAAGATGGGTACACTAATGTACTCATGGTTGAGTTTAAATTGGTCTGATCATTCTGGGAAACAAATTATGCAAAAAGAATGACTAAACTACCCATACCCTTTGACCCAGAGAGTGCCTTGCTAGGCATATACTCCAAGAAGGTCAATGACCAAAAAAAAGGTCTGGTTTAAAATTTTAATAGCAGCACTTTTTCCTCATCTATTAAGGAATGGCTAAATAAATTGTGATATAGGAACATAATGGAATATTACTATGCCATAAAAAGGATAGAAATAATACATATAGAAAAGCGTGGAGAACATATATGAAGTAATGCAAAGTGAAGTAAGCAGGAAAAAAAATTTTGTTTGGCCCCAAAGAAGAGATAGAAGAAGGCATTTCCTTATCCCTGCTTGTTTGAAATGATGAGGACTATGACTGCAGGACACTATATATAATCAGGTTTTCTGGTGTGTTGTTCAGTTTCGTTGAACTTTTTTGTCTTAAAAAAAGGCAAAGCTCAAAGGGACAGGAAGGAGAAAGGGATGCATTAGTAGATGTAGGTGATATGAGAATATATGGTATGAGTACCATTAAGGTGTTGACCAACTCTGACACGCTGAGAACATGAGTACATGCTGAGAATAACAGTCCTGTTTGCTAAGCATCATAGACATCACCTAATATTTCCTTTTCCTTGACAGCACTCAGCACTTAAGAGTATTTTAGCATTCTCTAACACTTTCCAGACTTTAGTATCTTCCCTTACTCATACCCCATCCCTCCAAGAGCTCCAAAAATTTTTTTTCTTGTGTCTGAGAAAATCTAGGCTGTCAATCTAATCAGGGGTGGGGCAGCCAATCAGCAGAGATCTGAGCAAGCAGACACTCAGTTTATCTTCAATATTCAGAGTATAGTCAAAAGCTAATAGAGTTCACCAAATTCCACATGGGCAGGCAAATCCTCCTTATCTTCTCATTGGAAATCTTTTGGTTTGTCTTCAGAATTACATTATTGAGAGCTTCCCAGTTGTAGGTGAGGCGAGTAGTAGAACTGAAAATATTTGAGCTAACCCCCATGCTCCCATAATACCAACTGCAGCTATTGTAAGCCAAGACATTATGGAGCAGACCTAAGGCAACAAGATTATTTTGCCCCCAGCTGAAGTTATCTGGGACCTAGCTGTGGGTCTTTTGGTTGAGGAGGATGTAAAAAGTTTTATTTATGAGCGTTGGCAAGGAGCTCCTAAGGTTCCAGGAAACTTCCTTGCCATCTGCTTATAATTTCCTTATCAGTGACTCTTCCTTGTTCCAATCCACCTTTTGGATTGTTGGTTTTAGGGATGCCTTTACCTGTGGGTTATTGAATATGCTTTTTACCAAAGGAATTGAATTTCTGAACCTCAGGTTCTGAGTGATCCAAAGTACCAGAAATGGCACCATAATCAACATGCCATCTCTCCTGTACACTTTCCCTGTAGGATTTTAAGCCAGGGGAGCTTGCTGATCATGTCTCTGAAACCTTTGAAGTCTTCTCTCCCAAAATCTAGAACAGATGCCATTCCATAAAGGGAAAAAAGAAGTAGAAACAATGGGTAAAAGTTACAGAGGCAAATTTAGGCTTGAATTAAGGTAGGCTTTCTTAGCAACTAGAGCTATTCAAAACCAGGTAATACATAATAGGCTCCCTTTTGCTGGAGACCTTGTTGCACATGCTTTATCAAGGATTCTTTTTCAGATAGGTGATCTTTGGACTCCATTACAAATTGCAGATTCTGTGACTATACCTGGCTCTCCTCTTTTTTTTTTTTTTAATCTCAAAATCTAGACAGTGATTACTCCTCCCTTTCCCCTTTTCACCCCAAAGGGCCACCACATCTTCAGCAATCATTTTCATCTTATTTTTTTGACAGAATCAGAAATAAAATAGAGGTTCCTTTCATTGCTTCCTCCACCTTTTGTAGAATAAGATTATCATTAAAATAAGGTAAAAAGCTATTAACTGCTCCAATCCTGGCAGAGTGAGTTTTATCAGAAGGGTGCATAATTGAAGTTCTCCCATCACTCCTATATGATGATCCCATGCCAAATTTGTGATGTTTCTGAAGTTGTCATCTATTTCTTCCTTCTGTCCAGGTAGGCAATAGTTTATTCCAACAACAACATTGCTTCTGTTTCTCCATCCCTTGATCTTCATCCAAATGTTCTATGTCATGCTTCTCTTATTTTTGGTGCCCAAGATATCATCATATACGTAATGCTTTCTTAATATACAGTGTTTCTTTGTTCCCCCAATCCTGTTCCTTTTGAATATTGTGTATCGTTCCAGTGCAATATTCTAATCATGGGTCCTATCAGATCTCAGGGATATGTATGATGTGCATGTCAAATTTATTCCTATTAGGCTCTCCAGCTAATCTTGCTAGTTACCTATGATATGTGCAATTGCGTACAGATATCTGAGTCTGAGGGCTTTATTAATGGTCTTTAGACATTTCTACTACTCCTCTTCTTACATTATAGTTGCTTTTTCTGGTATCTAGCTTAGTAAATATATATAGAAAGACTTCTTTATCCTCTTCCCCTTCCTTTTCAGTTTAAAGCCCTTTTCATTAGATTTGCAATGCTCTAGGCTAATACAGTTTTTACCAGTTTTATTAAGTGTATTTCATCCCTGGTCCACCATTCTTATATTTTAAATTGTGATCCACAAATCAAAATTCCATTCTCAGATACTATCTCATTTTATCAACTGTTCACTTCCTAAAATGCCCTTCTCTTCCTGTTGCCTTCCATCAGCATCTGTAACAAAAACACCATCTGTGACCCTAAGGTCTTCAATTTCTTGCCTAGGACTTCATAATACACAGCAATTCTTTTTAGATGCCTTCTAGTAGTTGTCTTTTGTTTCCATGTAAATTACCAGAAGTGGTGATGATCTCCAGGTTAGAGAGGCCATCATCTTTGTAAGATCATAGGCACAGAGCTAGAAGGGACATTAGAAGGGACAATCCAACCCCCTCCATTTTATAGGAATTGGAGTTCCTCTATCATAATTGGGATGTGAGCTCCTGAAAGAGAGTAGGCTTCTCAATCATTTTTAGGTAGGACAAACTGTTGTCCTGACACTTTTTCACCACAGTATCTCAAGCTGCAATTCATTTCTTCTTTTAACCTGTACAGAATTATCTGTCCCCTAAAGCCCCTGTGAACCCACATCTTCATTCCTTATAGCTCCTCACTCTATGGGAAGGATCTCATAAATAACTCTGAAACCAGTTGCCACACAGGAAGATAGATAAGATTATATATATGAGTAAACCATACAATGAGTAGCCAATATAAAAGGAGGGCTAACATCAAACCAAATGATTCATTTCAATTCAGTAAATGTTTTTAAAATAGCTACTACAAAGACCTACACTAAATGTTTAAGGCTATAAAACTGAAAAAAGAAAAAGGCAATCCTTGACCTTAGGGAATTTTACAATCTCACAAGGAAAACTACTGTAATCTGGTTCCTTATCTTCCTAAAGTTAGGACTGATCTCAGAGATTAGACCAAGGCTTGGTAAGAAGAAAGTAGTTATCAGGTCTGCCACCCAGAACTGGGAGGCAAATGAGTAGATCTTAGAAGATCACTACATTTACCACAATCACAAATGTTTACAACAATGACTCTTACTCATAAAAAAAGATTACTTTTGACATATTATTTTAAAAGGTAGAGAAATATGGAATATCTTTTAAAATGACTTTCCTCCCAAATGAAAATTTGAGGCACTTTAATTGTGCTAACTTCAATTATCCAAAAAGTTCATCTATCTGTCAGGGATCTTAGATTAATGAGGACATAGAATTTAGGGATAAGAAGGAATTTGAAGTACAATAATGAAGATGAGGATACTAAGAGAGGTTAAATGATTGTCCATCACATAGGATTTAAATAAATAAAGATAGATTTTTAACCCAGGTCTGTTTATTCTAAATCTAGGGCTTTTCCCACTATATCACATGGATGTAGTTGCATTCTTACATCCAAATTCTAAAACTCCCCTTAAGAAAGTAAAGCAGAGGCAGACCAGGCTGATTAAATCTGACAACCCTAGTCTGCTTTCTAATCTGGGTCTCTCTACAAAGCAAGCCAGGAAAATGTCCAAGTTGTCATGACACTAGTCATTATTTCTAAGGGTGGACAGAAGGTCTGATTGAGTCTTCCACTACTGGCAAAGAGTCAAAGAGGTCCAGACTATGGAATCAATACCCAATTACCCTCTGAGGGAGAGCCCCCAAATCTTTTTGGTCCTATAGAAAAAGGATTCTCCATAGGCTGGACTACACTAAACACCTAAGAAACAAAAGGAGAGGGAATAGGGCTTCCAACCAAATTAAAAAGTTTGAAAGGATCTGTGTGTATATGAGTTTAAAATGTTAATGAGAGCAAGGTGGCTGCTCTGAGTCAGAGAGGAAGAAAGAGGCAGAGAGGAGAGTAATGAGGTTTGAAAAACTCTGAAAGGAGGCCTGATAAATAAGGCCAAATTGAAAGGGATAAAGCAGCTCTACAAAAAAGAGGGAAATAGAAAGCTGCCTCCTTCATCCAATCTCCTTCTCCCACACAAACTAGTCTAAGCAATGCTTCTGTGGAAAAGTGCAATTAACACATTCAAAGTAAACTGCACACAAAACCTGGGGAAATGTCAAGTGATGATGATGAAGGAAATGGCCAAGAGTAAAAAAACAAAAAATTATTATAAAATTAGGTGATAAAATCAGAGAAAGAGTTTTTAAGATTACAAAATAGGAGGTGCCGTATTAAAAGGATACTATGAACTACATACAGGTCAGCAAGGAGAATGTGCAAGAATTTTCAAAGTGGCAAGGTATAAACAGTCTTATTTCTTTCTACCAGCTGCTAATTCTACAAGTCAGTAGGAAAGGCAGCTTCTAAGCAGGACTTAATCAAATAAGTCCAAGAAAGACAAACATAAGAGAAATGAAATTAGTTGGGCGTCCCCAGATTCTTTCCCTCTACAAGTCTCCGTTGGTCCAAAGAGGGAAATGAAAAGTGATGTTTTAATAAAAGTATGCCTGAGCTTCCCAAGTCTTAAAGTCTGGTGACCTTTGCCAGTATTTAAAGTGCACCATGCACCCCCACCCCAACATTTGGCCTTCATAAAGGATTCAGATGGATGATAAAGCAAACCATGTGTCCCATCCTATAACCAATCACAATTCATACAATCCCTTTAATGTGCTCTAAATCAAAGGAGTTACAAAATTTAAGACCAAAAACTTTATTAGGACATCAATTCTCTTGCATTGAGACAATGTACTTTTTAGTTACTAGTCTAAAATATATCATGAGAAATACATTACCATAGACTAGATCATTATAATTAATACTATTATTACCATGACATTTTTCCTCCTATTTTCATTTCACTGTATTTTTTTTATTGGAAGTCACCTATCCACTCTCATAGAATAAGTATATCCATTATAAGATAGTGGAGAAGAAGAAAAAAGGAAACAAAACTCAAACTTTTCAATAGTTAGAGTTAGCATGCCCTAGGATGTCAGCTTCTTGAGAGCAAGAAGTTGGGTTAACTTTTGTCTTTGTATTCCCAGTTCTCAGCACAGTGACTTATAAGTGCTTCATAAATATTTGCTTAATTTATTTGAATGCACTGAAGGTTTAAGAAAGAAGACTCAATGTAATGAATGGCGAAATAGAATTAAGGAATTAAAACCTTGGTACACAAAGCACTCTCTTCCATTTGTCAGGCCAAGATATGCCTGTAAATTCATCAGGACCAGAGTAGATTTGGCCAGCCCCCTCCTCTATCAGCTATCCAGCACCTCAGCCATTCATCTTATTTATGCTCCTTACCCAAACTGTACTAATAATATTAATAGCCTTACATATTATTTTAATGTTTGCAAAGTGCCATATAGAGATATAATTTCATTACCTTACAACAACCGTGTAAAGTAGATGCTATTATTATCATCACTTTACAAATGAAGAAAATTAGTCTGAGTAAAGTTAAATGACTTGCCCAGGATCATATAACAGTAAGTGTCTGAAGCTGAGTTTTAATCATGGGCTTCCTGACTCCAAATCCAGTACTCTTTCCATTATACCATCTAGTTGTCGTATCCACCTGACATGCAGATATATACATCCAAATGTTCACACACCAACAGTCTCCCTGGCTGCAGAAGGAAGAGTCCAATAAGAAAGTGGAACACAGTAACCAGACACTATAATTGATTTTGAAGGGCTTTCTTAACTTTTTTCAAGCTTCTTGGAGATAAAAATATATGTTTGCATGTCTGACATCTTTGTCTGTATGCAGCTAGGCAGACAGACAGATTAGAGGTAGGAGGTGTGCCTATTTTTTGAAATAAAGCCCAAGGATGAGCTTTGGAGATAATCTATAAATTTCACTCTTCTATCTACAGCATCTTCTTTATTAAAGGCTTCCTCCTTATAAGATGGAAGTGACCATGGGCTTTCAAAGGCAAACCCTAACCAAACTGAAAAAGTTTTGCATGTAACTCTGGCAATAAAATGTGTGTCTCTTGTCCAAACTAAATTCAGAGAGGGTCACATCAAGTAGTGAAACTGTCCACTGTGGAATGGCAGATCTATGATTTTCATCAGTAGAGGTGGTACATTCTTGTATAAAATCATTGATTCCCAAAGGATCAAAGATCTACACTATTTATAAGAAAGAATTATTATGGCATAGTGGATAGTATGCCAGGCTTGGAATCAAAGAAACCCAAGTTCAAGTCTTGCTCTGGCATAAATTAGCCACATGGTTATGGAAAAGTCAATTAACATCTCAGTATCCCAGGCAACAATATAAGACTATAAATTACAGAGTTGATGGTTGTTTGTGTCAGGGTTTACATTCAAAAATATTATCTAAACCAATTTTATGAATCATTGTCTATAGCAAAGGTGCTTAACCTGGGATCCATGAACTTATTTTAATATTTTGATAGCCATATTAATTTTGTAATCCTTTGTACTTTTCATTATTCATTTAAAAACATTATTCTGAGAAGGGATCAATAACTTCACCAAATTGCCAAAGGAGACCATGACAAAAAACAGATTTAAGAACGTCTGGTCCATAGAGATATAGAAAAATAATTTTTTTTCAAATAAGAGATCAAACCTCTGTTCATTTTTTCAATATTGCATACATAGTGACTTGATGCAATAAGCCCCACTAGATTCTTCTTTCACTATGTTATTAATGGCACAGTACACAGTAATCAAAGCTGCAATATGAATTCAAGCCAATCAATCAACAAGTGTTTACATATTAAGTTCTTATTATGTGCCAGGCATTGTGTGAGGTGCTGGGGATTTAAAAACAAAGATGAGAAAGTCCTTGCCTTCAAGAAGCTTATATTCATTGAAGGTCATCTTTTCAATCACATACATGCACATACACATACATGCACACACACACACATGCACATACACATACATGCACATACATGCACATACACATACATACACATACATACATATACACATACCCATACACATACATGTTTAATTTTTCTAACACTTTTGCCTTGTCTTCCAAAATCAACTGTAGATTTCCTGAAGTCAGGAATGGAGTCTCATCCTTCTTTGCATTTTCCATAGAACCATGCACAGGAACCTTACACACAGAAGGCCCTGAATGAATAGTTGTGATTGATTTTAGCCATAAAAAATAAATTTGGAGGACCGGAAGACAGAAGGGATACATGGGACTATGTCTACTTTAAAAACTAGTTCTGGTAGATGATTCCCATTCATCTGATAAAGAAGTATTTATTAAATGCCTACTGTGTACAAGGCCTCGGGAATCCAAGATGAAAACAACACAGAATCGGAACTAAGGAGAATTAAGGAGCATACAATGTAATGGGAGGGAGGGAAGGAAGACATAGAAAACAAATAGCTCCGATAACTTCCCAAAGGGAAGAAAAATGACCCTGGCCCTATTTCTGAACTTTTGATAACTTTAGGCCAGACTAACAAAACAATTCCACATCCCATTTCTGGGAGGAAATTAATTCTTTGATGAATGCACTGTTGGGCATAGAGCCACCAAAAATATTCAAACTTTCATGGCTGTTTGAGCTGACCTGGTCCAAAGCAATGGTAGCGCAGGTAAAATTCAGTCACCAGAAAAGCCGCCAGGCAGGGAGAGGTAGGCACAGATGGCAATAATTAGAAGCCTGGGTGACATGGGTGAGCACTGATGTTTACATTCTCAGCATCCTCTGATGCTATCTGATGTAACCACAAGTAAATTGCATCTAACAAATGCTTTTCAAAGGGTTTATGAGTGTTCAAAGTTCCTTCCCCAGGGCTATGACTTCAGCATCTTGAATATCCATATTAATAAGGATCCCTGGCTTTAATTCTCCTGGATTAACCACGTTGTTTCCTGTGCACAGACCAGCTGAACGCCATGTACAAGAACTCAGAATGAGGCCCTGGTTTTTCCTAAACAATAGGTCTTATGTGCTGACTGACCTGCTCAAAGCTGAAAACCCCCTCTCTGCCACAGAGAAAACTTCTCAAGACACACAAACGTAGCGATCACAGACAAGACTGTGAATTTCCTTAATGACTTTCAGGTGATTTGTATGAAACGATATTCCAACCTGATTACAATTTGAACTCTCAACTACATAGTTCTGCTTGGGGGGAGGAGAGGGCAGCTAGGTAGCACAAAGGACAGAGCACTAAGCCTAGATTCAGAAGTCTTGAGTTCAAATTTGGCCTCAGATACAAGTTACCTAACCCATCTACTTGAGTTTCTTCACCTGTAAGATGCAGATAATAATAGTACCTGCCTCCCAAGATTCTTGTGAGGATCAGTTGAGACAATATCCGTAAAGCTGTCAGCACAGTGCCTAACATGGTAGATGCTTAATAAATGTTTTTTCCCTTCTCTTTCCCCTAGCTGAGAGCTAGAAGACTCCCCAGGCATCACCTAGTGCAACTCTCTGGCTTTACATATGAGTAAACTGAAACCTAAAAAGATTCATTAAAATGTGCTTGAAGAATGGCTGGATGTTGGGCATTCTTTTTGTTTGTTTGTTCTTTGTTTCATAATTCTATTGGTCTTTTACACTGAAAGTTTTCCAAATGACTGTTGTGCAACCTACAAATGTAAGTGATGTTCTAACATCCATGCTGAAGAAAATCTGAATGCTGGAGTTTCAGTTTAAAGCTATCCCTGAAGTTGATCTGTAGTTTTATAAGTAAAAAATTAAATACTCAAGTACAAGATGGGGGAATGCAGCTGTATTCTTAGGGTTTTAGCAGACCGGAATCTCAATATAATTCAGTAATGTCAAATGACAGCTGAAAAAACTAACTCATTATTAGTCTTAATTTAGAGGCACAGTGCTCAAGACCAGGATGGTGATAGCTCCACCACACTCTGCCCTGGTCAGATGACATCTGGAGCATTGTATTCCATTCCAGGTGCCACATTTTAAGAAATACATAGATAAGCTAGGGAGCTTCCAAAGAAGGGCAGCCAGGGTCCTAAAGAGCTCCAAAAACATATCATATAAGGGTAAATTGAAGGAACCAGCAATGTTTCATCTGAAGAAAGAAGGCCTTGGTGGGAGGTGAGGGCGGGGTGATAGTGATAAAGAATGAAAGTTGTAACGATGCTTTCAAGGGTTGGAGGGTTGTAACCTAAGAGATTTGCCCCCTTTGTTGTCATTCCCCCAACCCCCAAAGAATAGAACAAAGAATGTGGTAGAAATTACCCCCAAAAAATCTTATTTAGGGTTTGATGAAAGGCATTTAAAAATTCCAACACCTAGAACTATCCAAAAGTATGCTGAACAGCATCAGAAAGCAGAGGGTCCACCTTCATCACAGGTCTTCAAGAAAAGGCTGGATGGATGCCTGTCAGTTATGTTGTGAAGGAAACTCTTATTTCCATACAGACTATACTAGACCGTCTCTGAGCACCCTTCCAGCTCTGGAATCCTATGTTTCTGTAAACCTGTGAGGCAACTAGCATTGTCATCGTACAGATGAAGAGATTAAGACAGCTAAGAGAGACTAAGTGACTTTTCCAGGGTCACCCAGATAGTAAATGTCAGAGCCATGGCTTAAAACCTGCTTACAAAGTTTTCTATATGCAATGTCTTCTCATTCCATGATTCCAAAGTCAATTTTTCTTCCCCATGTAGAACAAAGACAACTCTATGTCTTTATAAAAAGGTAAACTCATTTTAAGTAGGAATCCTTTCATTCTTTCTATGTGCCCAGCACTTACCACAGTACCTGGCACATAATAGGCCCTTAATTAATATATGTTGATTGATTAATAAGAAACAGCCTCTATAAAGCAGTATTTTGATGAAACTAAACAAGTCCAAATATTCCATGAAAAGCTACTCCCTATGCAGGGATACAGTTGTCGTTTACAAGATTTCAAATTCTGATAAATTTAATTACCAAGATAGCATTTTTCCTGTTTATTTAAATATAAATTTGGTCATTTGACATTTCTACCACAGCAATTATGAAAGATAAATGCTTTACGGAGGAGTGAGCATGAACTGGAAGTAAGTAAAAGGGGTAACGGAGCAGAGAATAGACCCAGAAGGGACACAGAAGTCAGCTAATCTAACAGCCTCATTTGACAATTAAAGAAACTGAGGCTCACAGAGGTTAAGTGATTTACCTGAGGTGACATAGGCAATAAGCTGTGGAGGTAGGATCTGAACCCATATTGTCTGAGTTCAAATCCAAGACTTTCCCCTTTACCATTTTGGCTCAAGATGGAAGAGAGATAAAAAGAGAAGGGTTCAGTTCCAAAAGGGTGGCCAATATACCATTGTAACACCATCCAATCTCAGATTCAATCCTTACTCCATAAGCTTTTTTCATTTACCCTTTTTAAAGAAACCATGGCAGAAAAAGGATTCCAGAGGGTTAAACGGCTGTTTACAAAAAGATATATGAAGTCTGCCTGGTATTTATGATTCAACATTATGTCCTAGAGCCAATGAACGAGACTAATCAAAAGGCAAGTGACCAAAAAGCACCACATACATCTTCAAACAGCCATGTTCTAACCTGCCAGGGTCAAAGGTGTTGAAAACTCTGTTTGGCGGCAACTTTGACCCCTAGCCAATCTCCCTGCAGCTGCCACAGAATGAGTTTGAACATATGAGGATTCAAAGTTTAGAAGAATGAGAAAACAAAGTCATTTTTTTTTCTTTCAGCTATGTGTCCTCCCTTCCCCCAAAGCAGAGGAAAAAACAGTCAAACAATTGACCTGACCAAGGCCACAGAAAACATCCATCATTTCCAGTGCACTGCACTTTTAATTAAAAGCTCTACGTTTGGCAGGGAAGGCTTTTAAGTCCTTTAAGGAACCAGGGATATTTGAAAACAGGTCTCAGTGGCATTTACACTGAATTTTACACAGGGTCATAAAGTTTAAATAAAGGCCGACAGTTAATAAAACACATACTGTACTACCGAGCAAGACTAAAATGTGGGCATCCACCTCATCTGTAATCCAATGTTAATAAAGCCAGAGGGAGAACACCAATACTGCCTCCAAAAAAATGTTGTTCCCCTGACACAGCAAATAACTCTAAAAACAGATTACTGGGTTATTTTAAATGGCAAATTATATCTCTTATCCTCGGATCCCTTCCACATAAGGAATCCTCTGAAGCCTCATTGTGGTATGGAGGTTCTAGAAAGCTATATCAATGAAGTGCAAATTCTTTCAGATCCTCCCATTCTGGAAAGGTTTTGGGAAAGCAGTGAAGAAAGACTGTGTGGTCTGAGTATCAGTGTAGCTATTACACAGAGGTTTATCACCAGATTGGTCAGAAAGCAATGAATTTTTTTAGCCACAGTGTCTCTTGAAGATTGTGGACCAAGTCATCAAGAGGTCACCATCTGTACTAGTTAAGGGAGCACACATTGAGTAAATCACTGATACTTGGACTGGTGACGAGATCCTAACATCAGGAATAATAAAGCTACAGCTCCTAGCTGTGTGATCTCAGGAAAATCATTTGACCCCTTTGAGCATCAGTTTCATCTATAAAATAGGACTGATAATGTTAATAATGGCACTACCTGCATCACAGGGTGATCGTGATGAAAATGCTTTGCAATCCTAGAGCACTTCATGACTGGGAGCTATTATTGTTCTGATGGAAATTTCCTTCACCTCCCAAGCAGGAGCACAATCCTTTGTGACGATGAAAATTTTAATGGTAACCATCATTTTTATTTCTCAGGACAAGAACCTTAGGCATTTTGTCTCTGAGGTCATCAATTTATCCATTGTACTACACTGACTCCCAGTCAACATCATAAACAATTCTCTAAGATTAGAAATTAAGATGAGTGACTGATCTGCATGAATAGTTTCCTCAACAATGAAATCACAGGTCTAGACCAAAAATAATAATGACATTTCTATAGAGTTTGAAGGTTTGCAAAGCACTTTGCATTGTCTCATTTTTTCCTTATACAACTCTTTGATATGGGTACCAGAGGTAATATTTGACAGACAAGGACATGGGCTCTGAAAAGTAGTCACTTGGTGAGGGTTACACAACTAGTAGAATCTGAACCTTGATCTTGTTGCCACCAAGAAGCAGATAAACAATAGAGCCCTGGAAATAGAAGTGCCTCCCAACCACCAATACTGTTTTCCAGACTCGCTCTCACAGCTGGAAAAGTAACCACTATGGAACAGAGCCCAGCCATCCTCATCAACTGCCACCCCTGGGACAGAGGGAGATGGAGGAGGAAATATGCATGAAGCAGTTCAGACCTCCACCACCATCTGCTGTCAGACCCTGATTGAGACAGCCCAGGATCCTGAATCCAACAGCCTTAGGAATGAATAGCTATACTTCCAGCCTGGTACCCAAAGTGATCTTCCTGGTAAGTAATTCCTTAGAGATACAACCTGGCAAGTGCTCCTGCAGGTGCTAAAGACACATCTACCAAAACACCAGAAAATAAATTTCTTGTCACCAAAATGAATCAATATCAGAACCATCAAAAATTGATGTGATTTTATCAGTGGAAATGACATTAAAGAAGAGTCATTACCATCTGTTTTGCCCTTACATCCAAAGGACAATGGGACTTTTCTATCTGACTTGCAACTGAAACCTTTCATTTGTGCCATCTCCCCTATTTGAACATCAACTCGAGAGCAGGAACTGTCTTACATCTGTGTAATTCCAGCCCTTACCCCAGTGCTTTGCAATTAAATGCTTCACTCTTTCATTAATTTTTTGCTCTAAGACTACTACTCTATCTACTATCTCACACTTCCCTTCTAGGATGCCTTATAACAGTGTTTCTCAACCTACGGGTTATGTTCAATTTGTAACAATGAAAATACATCCTGCATATCAGATATTTACATTACGATTCATAACAGTAGCAAAATTACAGTTATGAAGTAGCAAAGAAAATAATTTTACGATTGGGGGTCACCACAACATGAGGAACAGTATTAAAGGGTCGCGGCATTAGGAAGGTTGAGAACCACTGCCTTTTAACATAATATCCTCTAGCACTTTATAATATTTATCTATGTAATTTTGGGCTGAAGGTCAGAAGACTCAGAGTCAAGAAGCTTGAAATGTATTCCCAACAACTTAACTCTGACAACTTTGAAGTCATGCATAATTCAGCTACATAACCTGGTAAGGGCATTACAAAGCTAGTCACTTGCTAAATTCTTTGAGCTCCTTCATGGAAAATCTCACAGATGAGGAATAGGAATCAGTCTTTATGAAGTTATAAATAAAGCAACTTTAACAGTGTTTCAAGATGTTTTTAATAAAAAAGTCTCTGGTAAATGCACAAGCTCTTTTCACATCAGAAAAGACCTCTGGTATTTTTGTTGATTTTGCAGGTCACCATGGACACAAAATTTGTCATTTGATGACTTACCTATTGGTAAGTCTTCATACATACCCAGGTTGATTTTCAAATTACAGACCAAAACTATTGCTGAGCCTGTTCTCAAAGTCTTTAAAGACTGGTAGAACCTTCCTATCAGAGCTGGCACTCCACTGACATAACATTGTAGAAGACAGAAGCCTCTAGGGCAGTGGTTCTCAACCTTCCTAATGCCGCAACCCTTTAATACAGTTCCTCATGTTGTGGTGACCCCCAACCATAAAATTATTTTTGTTGCTGCTTCATAACTGTAATTTTGCTACTGTTATGAATTGTAATGTAAATATCTGATATGCAGGATGTATTTTCATTGTTACAAATTAGGGATAACCCACAGTTTGAGAACCGCTGCTCTAGGGCCTAGAGGGTGTCATCAGACAAACATGCTAGAATAGAAAAATTTAGGCTCCATGTTCTCCGATTTGCTTAACCTTGACAGTGAAGAAGTTTCTCAAATGTTTCCAACAAAGTTGACAGCTACCCTCTCACTTTAATATCTTAGCATTAAAATAACTCTAGCCCAAGTGGGTGGAAAATTAAAATAAGAAAAAAAAAAGCCATAGGCCATAATTCTGAACTTTCACACTGTCCCATAGAAAAGGAATGAGCAGATATTGGGAAGGAGAGATTCACATTTGAATAAAATCTATTATCCTGTCAGGTTTTCTGCTGAGAGAGCTCAGAGAGAAGTTCAGGATAATGATACCCAAAGCAAAACGGAGCAGCTGCTATGAGGATCACATTGAGTCCAATTACTCTAATTGCTTCCAGGTCTGGCCTAGCAAGCGGTTTTTCCAGTCTCAGGATGGATGAGGGCTGGAAAGAAAGCCCTAATACATGAAAAGGAAAGGGTAGAAAACCAGTACATCAAAGAACATTTTCAGAGCATCCTTGGACAATGTGATGATTCTCAAAGGCAGCTAGGAAGCACAGTGGATAGAGCACTTGGCTTAGAATCAAGATTTGGGTTCAAATATGTCCTCAGATACTAGTTGTATGTTTCTGAGTGAGTCACTTAAACTCTGCCTCAGTTTCCCCAGCTGTAAAGTGAGGATCATAATAGCACCTACCTCACAGGCGCAAATGAGATAATACTTACAAAGTACTTAGCACAATCTCTGACAAATAGAGGTGCTTAATAAATGCTTGTTTCCTACCCTCCTTCTCCTTTTAAGTCTTGAGTTTCATTTAACTCTAGGACCATAGAATCTCATTCAGCACCTATCCTGATCATGAACCAGATCTATAGAAACCATTCCATGGACTCGTTTCAGAACTAGCAGAAACTAACTCTGTTCAAATGAATAATCATGTATTAAATACCTACAGTACTTTGTACTGGTCATCAGGTATCAGAGGTGAAAACAGTCCCTGAAATAGTTTCCTGCCCTCAAGGAACTTACGTTCTATGAGGCAGTATACAAAACATACACAGATACATAAGCATGGACAAGTTAATATGACATAATAATCAAGAAATAGAATACACCAAGAACTGATGAGATCAAGGGAGGTTTCCTCCCCTAGGACCTGGCACCTGAGCTTTGAGAAGTTTGCAGGAGGTGTAATTGTAACAACCAGCCTTACCTTAGGAAAAGAGATGAGAAAATGCAACCCTCTCCTTCCTCCAAGGTTTGAGGTATGCCCAGTCAGCTGAATTTACTGTATCATTTGGTTTTGCTTAACTGTTTTTCTTTGTTACTTGCAGAAGCTCTGTGGGTGGGTTTGTGGTGGGACGGGAAAGAGAACAATGAGGAGTATTCAAAAATGATGTGATATAAAAACAAAAGTTATTAATAAAATTTTAAAATAAAGTTAAATTAATTTTTTTAAAGCCACAGAGATATAACTACAGCAATTTGAGTTTTCCTACCAAGTTACCCTCAGTGCTGCTTTCTGAGATCCTGAATGCTACACCTATGAGTAAGGTAGTCAGCTCATGTGGCAGACCTATGATTCCTACCAGGGACCTTGCATAGACCAAGGATGGGCCATCAGCTCTTCTGGAATCAAGACACCAGGAATATTCAAGAAGGTTTCTACTCGGTAATGATCTGATCCTACTCAATTGAGCTCAGAGTTAACCTGAGAAACATAGACCTGATCCTCCTCAGCTGAGCTCTGTTCCCTGTTGCCGAAGAAGACTGCCTGGAGGTGGACATTTTCATGATCTAGGGTTACCTATGCCCATCCAAAAGAGATAGTTGCATAGTATTTATTCATTCATTCAACAAGCATTTATTAGGAGCTTACTTTGGATACAAAACCAAAAAGTGATAGTCTTTGACCTCAGATAACTTAGAATCTTTTGGGGGAGTAGAACACATAAATACATGATTAGAACATAAAGTAGGATGTGGTAGGCACAAAGGAAAGCCAAAGCGGGTATATGAGTGTGGAGGCATGGTTTGGAAATGTCAGGGAAGTCACCTGGACACCAGGTTCTAGGTAAAATAAGCCAAAAGCTCACCTATCAAAACTCAGGGTGGTTCCAAGGGGCAGAGTCCTAGATATGGATGAGAAGGGAATGACATGGATGGCCATAGGGCCAGCAGCATTGTTTGGAAATGAAACAGAATGGATGGTTAAAAAAAAAACAAAACCCAAATGGCTATAAAACTATGCACAACCTTTGACCCAGCAATAACACTACTAGGTCTGTGTCCCAAAGAGATCAAAGAAAAAGGGAAATTATCTACTCGAACAAAAATATATATAGCAGCTCTTATTGTGGTGACAAAGAATTGGAATTTGAGTGGATGTCCATCAATTGGGGAATGGCCGAACAGTTATGGTATATGATTGTGATGGAATACCATCATGCTATAAGAAATGACAAGCAGGATGGTTTCAGAAAAACCTGGGGAGACTCATACGAACTGATGCAAAGTGAAGTGAGCAAAACCAGAATAACACTGTGCACAGAAATAGCAAAATCATAAGGATAATCAACTGTGAAGACTTAGCTATTCTGATCCAGACAATAACCCATGACAATTCCAAAGGACTCATGATTAAAAATGTTATCCGCTTCCCCAGAGAGAATTGATGAACTCCAAGTGCAAACTGAAACATACTTTTCTTACTTTATTTGGGGGAGAGGGGGTTGTCTGTGCTTTCTTTTGCAACATGGTTAATATAGAAATATATTTTGTATGACTTCACATGTATAATCGATATCAAATTGCTTGCCTTCTCAAAGGGTGGGGAGGGTAGAAAGGAGAGAGAGAACTTGGAACTCAAATTTTTTAAAAATAATGTTAAAAAATTTATATGTAATAGGGAAATATTTAATGAAACAAATAAAAATATTTTTAGAAACTTTAAAATAGTCCATAACTATCAATTTACACAATGAAATAACCTCAAAAATGAGTTAGCTTCATTCTTTTGGGTCAGAACCTTTTTTTCTCTGTAAAGAACGGAATCTCCTGGTAAACTGAAGCTTTTTCAAGGAGTCACAAGGTTGTGACTGAAAAAACAGTTGTGTTTAAAAAAAAAAAAAGGACTTTACTCCAGGGAGCAACTGAAGCAGGAGGAATGATGTGGGAGGCTCTTTCCCAATCTCCATTCCTTCCAAATCAATGAGTGGGAAAGCAATCTGTTCTGTCAGGGAAATCATCTCATGGACTGCAGTTCATGAGGAGCCCTGGGCATCATTTTTATTTCTTCCTGAAGGGTTGAAGTTGATATATCTTCCCTGTTCTACCCTTTCCATGGACCAGTTGGTAAATTCTAAAGTTAACTCCCCAACTGGATCTGCTGGGAATTGTGCTGCAGAGCTTTAAAGTAATAGGAAAAACAACAACAAAGAACAGAGAGATCTTCAGAGGCCCCCAGCAAAAATGCTTCTCCAGAGCAGTGCCCAGGAGAGAGAAGAGTCAGTGTGTGCCGCAGGCCTCTTGGCAAGCGTTATCAGCTGACTGTCTCTTCTATGACAAAAGCCAGGCAGCGTTCAGTGTGGAAATGTCTATGAAACCAGCAGCAGGAGACCAAAGTGCTTCTAGCCACTGAAAAGTTAGGGGGATGGGGGCGGGGGAAGGAGATCCTGACAGTTTGAAATATTGAAACAGGAGAAAAAAATTTAATTCTGGATCAGCTCATGCTGGGCACTGTGGCACAACTGTAGATAAATAAAGCCTAACTCTGGCAGCAGGGAGTCCAAGGGGAGGGGAGGTCTAATGCTTCTAAATGATGGATGGAAATCATCATAATAGTTCAATTTATAAAGCACTTCAAGACTTTCAAAATTCTTTGCATCTGTTTTATCTTACTTGCTTTTCAAAAAAAGCCACCCTGGGTAAGAGATGGGTCATACAAATATTCTCCCCATTTTACAGATAAGGAGACTGAGGCTGGGAGAGGGTAGGCAAATTGAAAAGATCACAGTGAGGATATATGGCAGAGCCCAACCTACCGCAAAATTGTGAGGCAGACAAAATCTGTTTTGTCTAAATTTTTAGACCCTGGGTGACTCTGGATGCCTAACAGGCAAGTCTCTGCATCAGCAGTTGCCCTGAAGAAAGGGATGGAGGCACTCCAAACCTGTGTGACTTAAAAGGCTTAATTAATATGTTACTCTTCTCAAGGATATTTACATATCAACTAAGAAGCAATTAAAGGATTAATCATCTCTAGGGCTTTTTTGTTAGCTTTTGTTTTGGGGTTGTTGGGTTTTGGTTTGTGGTTTTTTTGGGGGGGGGGGAGCGGGACTTGTTTGTTTTTAACACCAGGCATCAGCAAACAGGTGAACTAAGGAATTATGACCGAGTTGAAGAAGTTGGGGGTCAGGGAAAAATAGGACTTTTGAAGTAATTCGGTTGTATGACCTTTCTGGGGATAGTCATGGTGTTTGAGGTTGAAGTTGGAGGATTGTGGAGAAAAAGGGAAGCATTCTCTTATCTCACGTTATTCCGTTGAAGAGAAAATGAAAAAAAAGTTAAAAGGAAATGAAGAGGTAAAGAGGGGAGCAAATTGAAAAATTAGGTAGGATACCAGACTATACAACGCAACATAATATAGTGCAATACTTCCAGTAATCTTTGACCTCTTCCACCATCAATTTGGGTGTTCCTCTCATAAGTACAAATAGAAAGTTTGTGTTTTCTTAGCCTATGTAACTGTTTTTCACAATCTTCCATAGATCCTACCCAAGAAGAGATCTTCCTCCAGGGTCTTTGCTTTTATTCTGGCTCTCACTGAGTGACAAGTCCACCTGCTTTTCCCACCACACACTCTCCCCTCTGTTGAACATAAGCCATCATTTGAAATCAGGTAAGCAACTTGTGTCCACTGTGGGTCTGTTCATTGTCCTTTGAGTCATTGACAACTTCGAATCATTAGAGATAATGCTCTTAACAAGGTTTAAAACCAGATCACATAATAGGGAGAACAGTTGTATTTTTTTATAAATGGGTCTTTGCTCCGTGAAGTACCTTGGGAACAAGACTATTTCCCAAAATGAAATCCAGCCTACTCTCTTCCTACTATTTCTGGGCTTAACTCACTGTCTAAATTCAGTATCTGATGAATTTCTAGATTTTGTAACCTTAGTACTTCACACAAAGTTTTGCATATAGTAGATACTTAATAAGTCTTTGTTGATTACAATTTAATTGAATTTGACAGATTGTGTGCCCCCAATGCACAATATAATACAATTTTTTCATCCATTTAGTTTTTCCAGTATGATTGTTAGGCCAATCTCTTTTGAATAATCATTAATTTCACGGAGGAGGATTGATAATGTTATGGGGTTTGATTTAGCCATCACAAATCATCTTCAGAGTTGCATATTGAGGACCTCACTACTTATAGGGAATCTCTCTTCCATTATACTATGTGTAAAATGACCTACAGCGATGATCATATTTTGTGAGAATACATATCCCTGTCGTGTTGATATCAATAATCAGAGGCTTATTGAACAGAGCGATGATCTTTAGAGTTGCATCTATTTAGAAATTGTTGCAGGCCAGGATGCTAATGGAACTGGGGAGGCCTGAGTTAACCTAACCTATCTCTCATGATTTCCTCCCCACCTCTACACCACATTCCCACAATACCAGTCAGAAATGCTGTGGGAAAAGAATGGTATAGATCTAGGGCAGTTTGAGTTAACTTTGCTCCCAGAGGATTGATCTTGGATCCAACTGTGAGCCATTTAAGCCAAAAGTTTCCAGGACTTTGATGGGGATCACCTGAGATTCTAGTGTACCTCTTGGTCGATCCTTTTAAATGTCTTTGCCTGCTTAGGCCTGCTTTTGCTTTCATGAACTTCCCTTTAATTCTCTGAAGAATCAATTTTATCTGGGGCTATGTGTTTATATTTTATTAAAGAGATTGATTATTTGGACTTTTATACTCCGAGTGATACATTGCACCAGATGCATAATCTACTGCCTGGACTAAACTGACTTTTAAATGAAGTGAGGACACTCATAACCCATTAAGTTTTCACTCTGCTCTCCCAAGTCAGGTATGGTTTGTTTGTTTTTTTGTTTTTGAGGAGAAAGTGGGTTTAGTAATCAACAAAAATATTGAGATCTTAGATTCTCTGTACCTTTCAGTCTACTGAGTGGCTGTAAAGACGTCCTGCATTAGAGAATTTGTTTTTATGAGACCTTGTCTGTGCCTTTCTCCTATTTCCATCAAGGATACCTTCCATACATATGTAGATCATTCTTAGAGATTTTTATAAAGTCTGTAAGGTGGTAGTTATCCATGGTCTCTAGACCATATTTTAAGGGTAGTGATATCATCCATTATTTTTTCCCCTTCTATTTGTTATTATTATTTTCTCCTCCCTGAGATAGCTTGTAAATATTTTCAGGTTTATATCACTTTTGAGTACAGAATCTCTCAATGTGTATGGGCTCTCAATTAATGCCATTTGGTCTAGCTTAGACACACATACACACAAACACACACACACACACACACACACACACACACACACACACACACAAAATGTATTAAGTACCTACTGTGTGAAGAGCTCTGTGCTAGGCATTGGAGAAGAAATAATAGATAGGAAAGACATGGTTACTATCCTCATGGAACTTTTAATAAAAGGCTAAGAAGGCAATATACAGAAATACTTTTTTTTAATGGGACCTGTAACTTCATTAGTATAGGGAATTTCTGAAGAAAACTATTCTCGATTTCTCTATAATTTATAGTCTTAGAGGGTTATTGAGAGAGGGAAGGCACTGAGAGGCTCTGTGAATTGCCAGGGGCACATAGCCAGTATATATCTGAGCTTGACTCAAACCCAAGACTTCCTCATTCAGAGACCAGCTCTCTATCCACTAGACCACATTTCTTTTCAACAAATGAATTTTAAAATAAATTTAAATTTTTTTAATTTAATTGAAAAAATGTACAAGTATAAAATTTTAAATGAGTAAGTATTCTATGAAGGAAAGGTCTCTGAGGGATATCTGAGACAACTATTCTGGAAAGCAATATGATACTGTGGAAAAGGGACTGAATAAGACCCAGATTTGAATCCTAGCTGGGTTCTTTACTACCTGTGTGACCTTGGGAAATTTATTTCACTGCTCTGGAACTGAGCTTCCTTATCTGCAAAATGAGGGTAGACCAGATCTGGGTCAGCAAACTTTTTCTCTAAAGAGACTAGGAAGTAAATGTTTTAGGCTTCATGGAACAAGAGACAAAACTGAGAGTATTGGGTAGTATTAACAAGAACAAAAACCAAATTTCCACAAATTTTAATTGACAAAATTCTAACTATAATCATAATAATTGAGTATAATTGTAATACAGGTCTAATAAGAAAATAGAATTCTTTTGGGGGATAATATTACAATTAATTGGGGTTCAAAGTTAGTTTTCCCTGTCATCAAAATTGATTGCAAATGTTCATCTGCTGATCTATAATGAGATTTTATGTATTTCATCTGAAAAAATTTTTTCCACCCATATAGAAACTGCTAAATACTGATACCAATCCCTATGTGATTTTAATTGAGCATATTCATAGCTTAGTAGGCACTTATAGAATTCTTTTTGAGTCTTTTTTCAATATTTGCCTTTTAAGCATGTCATTACACTGTATGTTAATCACTTGCAGTTGAAGGTTAGGCAGAAGTTCCTCAACTGCACAGTTAAATGGATTTTGAAATAAGGAAAAATTTTTTGCACTTGCATCAAGATCCAAAAAACTCTGTTGCAACTGTAGTTTGAGCTCAGAAAATATATCTGCTGCAAATTTGTGTGGGAATGGAGATTATACTTGTTTTAACTTTTGACAGCATAGGAAGTGTATAAAGCATTTTGATATTACTTGTGGTTCAAATGATGTTTGTTGTCAAATTGGCTTTACTGCAATATGTTTTGCATATAAGCACAATTTTGCCTTGTGAGTTTAGGTTGAATTCATTAAAAAACATCATCAAGTCTGTACCAATAGCTAATTTCCAAAATCATTAAGTCTTCAATAGTAATGGCTGAAGAGAGTTCTCATTCAGAAAAATTTCAATCTCATCCCTGTGCTCTAAAAAAATCTAAAAACCTTTTTTTTCATATTCTTTTCTGGTTTTGATATGATAGTTATGCACTAATAATTTTTAAAAGTGATAGTAGAGAGATAAGCATTACATCTGAATCACTGTCAAGATACAATTTCATCACTGCAATCTGGACTGTATAGACAGCAGGGCAAATTGATGAGAGTGGCACATAAAGTCTCTGTACCACTACTCAGCTCTGCTATGGTAGCATGAAAGCAGCCATCGACTATATGTAAATGAATGAGCATGGCTGTATTTCAATAAAACTTTAATTATGTACACTGAAATTTGGATTGCATGTAATTTTCATGTGTTGTAGAGCATTATATTTAATTTTTAATTTTTTTTCTCTTTTGATTTTTTTTTCAACCATTTAAAAAAACTGTTCTTAATTCGGGTGCAGCACAAAAACAGATGGTAGGCTGGATTTGGCCTGCCTATAAGACTTGGCATGTGCCAGATTCTGGACAATAATCTTATGATCATGTATATGGGAGGACAGATAGAGTTAAAGTTAGCAAACATCAGAGCGTTATGCCCTTTAGGCTTCTGTCCCTCAAGAGCTAGGGTTGCCAAAGAGTCAATATCATGCATATTAATACACACCCAGATCCCAACTCTTCTGTACCATGTCCCTCTATCCTTCAGCAAGCCACAGGATGATTGTGATTAAAAATAGTAACAACTGATTTAGTACAGTTCCCCTTCCCATCCCTCACTGGCATTACACTTTCCTTGGTGGAAGTATGTGTGTGTGTGTGTGTGTGTGTGTGTGTGTGTGGTGGCGGGGGGGGGGGTAGGGGGGAGGAACTCCACAGTATAATTTCTTAGAAAACATTAATTACTATCAAGTTTAATGGAACAAATTTATAAGGGTTTTCAAGTCCCCAAATTAACACCATTTTAGCAACTATTGAAATTCAGTTGCTTGTGTAATGAACCTTTAATGTAACCCCTCCCCCAAAGGGAAGAATAGAAGAGACAAAAGAAATAAATGAAAACAAAGGAAATGACATCAGATTCATCAAATAAGTTGAAATAATGTGGAAAGGTAAGACAGTAAGAAGGCGAAATTAGGGCAGCTTCAGAAGGCAGTCACAGTAACACTCTCTTCATTTTGTGAGGAGTAGAGCATGGACTTATCACTACCATATACTAGCAAATCATGAGTACTCTGAGGGGGGAGTTTAATGCAACCAGTAGCCCCTTAGACAAGGCACAATTATACAGCTGCAAGGATGACCTGGCTTTCGTGGGGTCTGCCAGACCAGCAAAATGCAGATCAGTCCTCTTAAATGCTAAGAAACGCCTGGTGAGCTCAAGTAGGAATATTAAATGAAACTCCTTGTAAAGTCAAATCCCCAACCTTAATGGGCTTATCTTGGAGAATGATTAATAACTCACACTTAGTACTTTAAGGCTGTTGACCTCCTTCACAACAAACACCCCAGTAAGGCAGATTCCACAAGGATTATTCACCCCATTTTGCAGATATTAAAAATGACTTGCCCATCATCTCATGGCTAATTAGAGTTTAAAGCATGATTTGAGACCAAGTTTCCAGGCTCTAAGTCTGACTATCTTATGTTACCCCTTAACTAAATATGATGCTTCCTGCAATGAAAGAAACTTTATGTGGAGTAATAAGCAAGCACATTGATCAGATCCCTAAAACCATAGGCAAATTTAGATCATTAACTTTGTCCCTGGGCTTTTTATGTGTTTTCCAAACGTGTCCGAGCCACGCTCGGGGAAGTATTTGGTCAGTATGTTCCATTAAGCAATGGGAGTGAAAACACTTCCTCTGAAAAATTTTTCTATAACACTATGAAATCATTTGCAAGGGATGGGACAGTGGTCCTTTGATTTCCCTTCCACTACTGCCCTCTGTTTTATGTTGCTAGTAACATACAAAAATTACAGGAAAAGAGAGAAAGTGATACTCTTGTTCCAAAAGGATATGAAATATAAGTGCAAATTTCACAGTTTTCTAATAAAAAATAACCGATATTTCTATAGCCCTTTAAAATTTCCAAAAGACTTTCCTTTTAGCAACATGGTACAGTAGATGGCAGGAGAATTATTATCCCAAGCAACAAATAAATCAACATTTATAAAACACCTATGGCATCCCACACACTCTGCAAGGCACTGGAGATACAAAGAATGAAACAAGCCCTATTTCCCAAGTGGGGAAACTGAGGTTCAGAAAGGTTAAATTACTTGTCTAAGGTGGCATAATAAGAACCTGAATTTGACCCCAGGCTTGCCAATTTCAAACCCACTGCTCTTTCCAGGACGTCACACTGCCTCTGCTTTATATCTCTTTTTTTTCCTTTTCATTAGTTTTCAAGAACTTCACAAGCTAATAAAACCTACTCAGAATAATAGAATTAGAGGGGCTTCAAAGAATCTTCATTTTATAGATAAGGAAACTGAGGCCTAGAACTATGAACTGACTTGCCTGAGGTCACAGTTAATAAGTAACAGATCTGGAGAGTCCTATGCTTTCCCATAGCACCACAAGAAATGAATGGTATGTACTGTTTGTCCTTGTCTGCTATGGTTTTATTATCTGTATTGGATGAAGGAGATAGAAGGGGTCAAACCTAGAGCTAGCAATGAGGGGAAGATGACCCTGGCAGTCTCAAAAAGAGAAAAGCCTACAGCGGAGTAAGTGAGGAGAAGGGAAAATTGAAAGGGAGAGGAAGGAAAGATGGGGGGAGAAAGGAGACCTTGGTTTGGTGGTAAGAGGGGGTTACACTAATGAGTGGTTCTGTGAATGAAGAGAGATCATCTGTGAAAAGAGAACTATGGGGCAGCGTCCTCTCTGACATCTACGATAACTGGCATTGTTCTGAGAGTGAGGACAATGGAAAAGGGGAATCCACAAGGCAAGGTCTACAAGCCAGTGGCAGAATTTCCTAGAGGAGAGTCTAGAATGAATACCCTGGAAGTTTTGATTACATGAAGAATATAGAGAAAAGAGAACATTATAGGGGTCATGAATCAGAGAGTGAAGGTCTAGGATAGACAGGGAGAGTTCATAATAGAGAGAATGGGAGAAATTCTTATTGGAAAGGGGTAAAAAAATGAAATTTTAAAAACTAATTGGAGGAGAGGAGAAGAAGGGTAATCTATGTAACTAACAAAGAAGGGGGGGAAAGTAAGGAAGAATTGTATAACCAGATAAAAAGAGGAAAGAAAAAGGTACTAATAAGCAAAACCCCAAAGGGAAAGGGGCAATAAATGAGAAGGGTATCAGGGGTACATGGAAGAGAGTAGATGGCAACAGGGCTTCCTTTAAAAAAAAAAAGATTAAGGTAAAGTAACCAAAGGAATATGGTACTATGCTTACAACAGAAGAGGGGAAAAACCATAACTTGATAAAAAAAAATGTTAGACACAGATGGATCAAAATATAAACCTAACTCTCATAACTTTAAATGTGAATTGATTGGATGATCCAATAAAATAAAAAAGAGTGACATATTGGATAAGAAAACAAAACTACAATCTGTTGCTTATATTAAACACATTTAAAAAACAAAGATATACACAACATAAAACTGAGGGGAAGGAAAAAAATGTACTATGTGTCAAATGAATCCAAAAAAGCTGGCATTGCAGTCATGTTATCTGACAAAGCAAAAACAAACATTTGAAAAATAAAAAAGGATGAGCAAAGAAATATATTCTGCCGAAAGGAACCACACAAAAAAATCAATATCAGTCATAAACTTACATGCTCCAAATGCTTTAACATCCAGATTCATAAAGGAAATATTATCTGAGCTACAAGAAAACATAGACGGTAACCAATAGCAACAGGTGACTTCAATATCCCTCTCTCAGTTTTAGATAAGCAACAAAAAGATAAAGAAAAGGGAAAATAATGAACTGAAAACCTTTATGGAGAAACTTGAGTTAAAAGACTTATGATATGGAACAACAAAAGAATATACATCTTTTATACCACCACCTGGATTTTTAAAAAATTAACCATGTACTAAGGTACAGAGATTTTGCAAGCAAATATAAAAATATCTTTTTAGAAAAGAAAGAAAAATCCCAAGAAAGAGAACTTACTGTTCCAAATAACTATAAAATGTATAAAATATCTTGGGATCAACCTACCAAAACACAAAAGACTTATATAGATTGAATTATATGGTATTCCCTAAATAGACAGAGAAATCTTTTCAGTGCCCAAGGCTAGGCCATGCCAATACAATAAAAATGACAATACTACCAAAATTGGTTTACACTTTTAATGCTATACCAATCAAATTACCAAAGGGATAGTTTATAGAACTTGATAAAAAAAATAACATTCATTTGGAAAAACAAAAGATTTAGAATGTCAAGAAAGATGATGAAAAGAAATAAGGATGAAGACAGAACAGCAGACCCCAAAGCAGCAGTAATCAAAAATGATCTGGCTTTGTTTATAAAATAGAAAGATAAACGGAACAGGCTAGAAAAAGGAGAATCAGAAGGGAACTCAATAACCTAGCATTTGATAAAGTAGAAAATATAAATCACCTAGGAAAAAATGCTTATTTTATAAAAACTGGTGAGAAGACTGGAAAATAGTCTGTCAGAAGTTAGGCTTAAACCAACACCTTACCTTCTAAATACATTCTACATAATACCTTCTAAATGGATACATGAGCTTAATGTTAAAGATCATAGTATTTAAACAAATGAGAAGAGGAACAAATCTTATAACTCTCATAGCTATGGGTAGGAGATGTATTTTTAACCAAACAAGAAATAGATGCAATCACAAAAACAATACATAACTTTGGTCACATGAAACCAAAAAAACTCTGCAAGGATGTATCAGCAATGCAGTATTTACAATGCCTACAGTAACTATAAATATGCTGATATAGTTATTAACCACAAAATGGAACAGGCTCT
>CM053583.1:334658976-334679487 GCA_028627135.1 Pseudochirops cupreus
GCATGGAGACTAGCTTGGTTCCGGCGTTCTCTTGCTCCACCCCTTCCTGCTACATCAGCAAGCTCAAGGGGCGTGGAAGATCTTCAAATCCCAGTATCGTTACAAAGGAGGATTTCAGAAAAACCCGGAGAGACTACATGAATTGATGCTGAGTGAAGTGAGCAGGACCAGGAGAATATTGTACATAGTAACAGCAACATTGTGTGATGATCAGCTATGACGGACTTAGCTCTTCTCAGCAACACAACGATCTAAAACAATTCCAAAAGACTCATGATAGAAAATGCTATCCAAATCCAGAGAAAGAACTGTGGAGTCTGAATGCAGATCAAAACATTTAATTTTCACCTTTTTTTGGTTCTTCTTTCTCATGGTTTTTCCCTTTTGTTCTGATTCTTCTGTCACGACATGACTAATAAGGAAATATGTTTAATATTACTATACATGTATAATCTATATCAGATTGCTTGCTGTCCTGGGGAGTGGGGAGAGGAAGGAGGGAGAAAAAATTGGAACTCAAAATCTTACAAAAGTGAATGTTGAAAACTAAAAAAAAAATTTCTACAAAGACGAAATCAATACACCTAGGATAAGAAGGGAAGTGGTCAAATAGAAAAATAAATCTTTGTGTCATATTTCTCTGAAAAGAGTTTCATATTCAAGATGTGTAAACAACATACATAATGACTAATAACTATTCCCCAAATAGATAAGTGATCAAAGGATACAAAGTTTTTAAAAAATTGCAAATAATTCACAACCACAAGAAAGAATGCTCCAAATCATAAACAAAAGAAATGCAAATTAAAATAATCCTAAGGTTTTACCTCACAGCATGCAAAATGACTAAAATGACCCCAAAATAGCAATAGTCAATATTGGAATGATAGGTACAATAATATATTGCTGGTAGAGCTGTGCAATGGTACAACCATTTTGGAAAGCAATTTGGAATTACTCAAATAAAGTGACTAAGATGTTCATACCCTTTGAACTAAAGATTCCATTACTGAGTTTGCACCCCAAGGAAACCATTAACAAGAAGAAAGTTCCCATATAGTCAAAAAATATTTATAGCAACACTTTTTGTGATAACTAAGAATTGGAAACAAAGGAGATACCCATCATTTGCGGAATGACTAAACAATTTATGGTACATTAATATAATGGAATATTGCTGTGCTATAAGAAATGATGTGTGTAAAAAAAAAGAGAGAAGTATGAAAAGATCTATATGAACTGATGCAAAGTGAAGTAAGCAGAGTCAAGAAAATAATATACATGGTAACTACAACAATTTAAATGGGAATAACAGCCATACACCAAAAAATGAAAAGTAAAAGAAACAAAATATAAAAATCAAGTAGGACTCAACTGAAGAGAGAGATGAGAAGACAGTACCAATCACACTGCACGTGTTTTTGGACTTTTTCAATGTAGTGATAAATTGTGCTGAAGAGTTTTTTTCTCTCTCTAAAAAATACTATTTCTTATATGGGATAGCTCTCAGGAGGTGAGGGAGAAAGGAGAGAAATACTTGGAATGACTATAATAATGTAAGAGACAGAAGATATCAGTAAAAATGCATTTAAAAAAAAAGAAATTGCATGGATACCCCTGGAACATTTAAGTCATCCTTCTGTTACTCATAGTCCTCATTCTATGACTAATGCGCCTTCTTTTCCAGTCATGTATTTCTGTCATGACATCCTTTTAACCCATTTCTTCTGTACAGTTTCTTACAAGTGGTGTTTTGTAGCCTGTTATCAAACACCACATACCTCTCCATTATTTTCTGGGTGACCCTGAACTTTAATCCTTCAGGGACTGTGATTCATAGCCATGCTGCATCACCAGAAAAAAAAAATTGTCACTAAAAGGACTGATCTTTGTTTCAGCAAGAAATTTGGGGTCACTAAAAGCTCTACATTTTCCAAAGGCAATATAGCCAATCTCCTTCTTTCTCCTCTTATCCTATTCTGGGCCCCACTCATCATTCATCTGTGTGTCAATTTCAAGGTGCATGAGTTGATGAGACAAATCAAAGAAATCATGAAATCACCTGTTTATCATTATTCCACATACCACCTCAGTTAATCAGGAAGGTGTGAGAAAGTGAACTTGGGGGAGTGTTTACTCCTTTACCGTATTCATACCACAAGAGCTAGAGATGGAAGGCAACTTAAAAAATTAGCCAGTTGAGTAAAATGGGTAAAATAGTGGATTTAGATTCAGGAAGGAATTCTACCTATGATATTATGCAACCCTAGACAAATCATTTAACTACCCTGAAACTCATTTTCTGTAAAAATGGGTATTAATAGTACCACCTACCTCACAAAGTAGTTGTAACAATTGCAAAGTGCTTCACACAGTGCCCAGCACAGAACAAATGTTCTAAATGTTATTATTATCATCATTATTATTAGTATCAAATAAGGTAATAATAACTAGCACTTATATAGCACTTTACTAATACTATCTCATTTGATCATCCCAACAACACTGGGAGGTAAATTATTATTATCCCTATTTAACAGATGAGGGAAATGAGGTCAACAGAGGCAAAGTGATTTTTCCAGAGTCATACAGCTAGTAAGTATCCAAGGCCATCCTGACTATATAAGTCCAGTGCACCACCTACCCTGCCACCAATAGCCTGACATAAATTTGAGGCACAATATTATCTAGCTCAACTGCACCATGAAACTGAAGACCAGGGAAATTCACTCAGTAACAACTCCAAACCTTTTCTAAACGATTTAGGGTCAGCATGTCTAAGGCCTTAGTCACATTTGATCAATAAGATACATGCTAATCAGAATGACTAAGGTTAATTCTAAGAAAGTAAGAGGTTAAATATTCCAAAGTAACTGTTCACATCTTATGTGAATACTGTTTTACTGCATGCCAGTAGGATTTCTGACAACTTTGGTCAGAACAAATTAAAGACATGCTGACTTTGGAAAGTTTGGTTCATTCCAATGTTGTAAAAAACAAAACAAAACAAAACACCCTATTTGGTTCTATCACAGTCATTAACTTGCAAGTTTAAACTAGAGGGTTTTATGATTAGAAGCATAGAGTCAATGTTACTCATGCTTTCAGCTGGCAATGGCTACCTCCAAAGAAGAATCATTGATCAGTCTTGAACAGAAAAAGCTGAGCTTCCTCAGCTTTAAAGAGGGCTATATTGATAGCTCCCAGTTCCTTTGACATGTAAAGAGAGGGAGAAATGTAGTACAATGGAAAGAAAACTGGACTTGGAGTCAGGATCTGCATTCAAGACCCCAGATCTGCCATTTACTGCCTTGGATACATTACTTAACTCTCTAGACCTCTTTTCTAAAGTATAAACAAAGAGTCTTGGACCAGACAACCATGGCATAATGTGAGGTTATTGGACTTGAAGTCAGGAAGTCCTGCATTCACTTCTGTCACTCAGTCACACAACTAACTAAAATGTATAGAGAATAAAAGATGTCATTGCACCTGTTGATTATTTTTAAAAGCATTTGATTTGGTAGAGCAAAATGAGACCTTAAAGGTTCTCCATCCAACAGGGAGTTATAAATGCATATATATTAAATTGTACAATGTTCCTTAAAAGTTGCATCAACAAAGATGATTTTGTTTGACAACCCCTCATTAAATATCACATGAGGCATAAATTTGCCAAAATGGTTTACCGTCATCATGGATGATGCCCATTGTTCACTCCAAATGGAAAAGATATTTCCTGAGTATGGTGAAATCTACTCGATTCTCCTTTTGTAGATGACATTGTGCTAATTACATCCAGCACTGAACTTGCAGAATCTTCTAAATGAGATGCATATGAGAGCCCAAGAGAGTTTGGCCTAACTATCCACACTGGAAAATAGAAGCAGAAGAAGAAGGTCTATTTTCCAGATTATATTATATAGTTGAATTGAGATTCCATAGAGCTGGTCAATGAGTAAATAAAGATACTTCAGACAGATACTGCCAAGGAACAATAACTGGGCTCATAACTGGAATGGAAGAGTGAATAGGCTACGTTGCTTTGGGAAGGTAAACAGTGCTTTTAATAACTGGAGCCCAAGCTTCACTCTTAAATAAAGTTCAATGTTTTAAACACCAAGATTCTTTAGGTGATGCTATACATATGTGAAACACAGAATACACAATACCCAAATAATTAAAGTTGCAGGTTAACCAAAGGTAAGGAAGAAATGCATAGTGGGTATGAATAGACCTTGACATATTAACAACAAGGAACTATGAAGTACAAGTGGACTAAAAGATATGATCAAAGAAATATTAAACCAGAAAAGGAGATGGATTGGCCGTGTGGAAATCAAAGTATGACTTACAGACAGTCTTGTGCTCCACTGGTATCCGGGCCATCTTGTAAAGGAATAAAACATTAAGTGGAGCCCCTGTTGAAGACAGGAGGACATGGACAAAGGATAAAAGACCTACGTAGGTTGTAACTGATATCAACAGACAGAGTAGATACATTGATAAGATCGTAGATTCATCAATTCATGGAAGTATTTAATTATTATCATCACTAACTAGAGAGGCAGCCTTACTAGGCTAGTGGGAAAAGTCTGAGACTTAGACTCATTACATCTTTTCCACAATTGTCAATTCCATGGCAATAAAGCACAGGATTAGGGAGGGATATTGGTAACTTTCATGTCTTCTGAACTGTCTGATCTGGACAAATCATTTAATCTCTCTGCATCTCAATTTATTTACTTGTAGAATAGGGAATAATAATGCCTATTCTATCTCAGAGAGATGGAATCAATTGAGATTCATTTTATGAAATAGTTTTGTTAAAGTGTTACACAAAGATAAAGTGGTATTATTAATAATAATTAATATTCACCAACTATTTGCATACCATTTCTGAGAGACAACAGGAACAGAAAAAGTCAGAGAGACACAGAGAGAGAGAATGAAAATACTTTTTTTGTTATCTTCCCTTTAACCTTAATTCTTCCAGTAAATCCTTCTGTAAAGGGAATAACCAGCTCTATTTGATTTTTTTCTTTTGAATTAGGATTTTCTTTTATTGAAAGTGCTTAAAACTAAGACTCGTACATTTGTCTACTAAGTTATAGAAGTAATTCATGTTCAAGTATGGCCTAGATTAGATGGCCTCTGTGGCTCATTCAAGTTCTGAGATTTTAAGACTCCATGATTCAGAAATAATAGTGAAAGAGTTACTTCTTAGTACTAGATCTCCTTGGTAAGGCTAATAGTCCAGGGATTTACTGAAAAGTTTAATCACTTTGGATTACCTAGCAACAGGGAGAAGAATATATTTGAAACAATTTAGATAAAGAGTTTAATAGTGCTATAATCAAAAACCTTAGTTTGTGCCTATTTTGTTGTGGGTGGTTAAGGTAAGGTGGTAATGGCAGAAAGGAAAACTCAAATACCTAGATTTGTATAAATTTTTAAAAATTATTATTATTATTACACAAAAAGTAAAATGAGTGTAGCAGGCCTTTTATTATGTGGCAAAATCATTCATGAGTGAACAGAATAAACCTGTGTTTCTTCTTTACTGAATGACTCAAAATTATTTTTCCAGATACTTTAGTCTCAGAAAAGCCTCAAATGTCTACCCTCCCAGCCCCTTAAGTGCATATTAATTTACAAGGAAATTTAATCCATATGTCTTTGTCTAATTTTCATACAAGTCAAAATGTTTTCTGGGAGAGGATTTATGTCTATTGGAGAAAAGTTTTGCTTGTTGGTATTTTTTTTTACCAGACCAAGGACAGGAATATAGAAAATAGGGAAAGTACCATAACAAGGGAAGAAAATGAGAAAGATCACACAATTTTAGAATTTAGAACTAGAAAGGACTTCAGACATCATTTAGTTCAGTAATGTGATATAATGGAAGAGCCCTAGATTTGAGGTAAAAGGACATAGTTCAGATCTGGCTCAACCACTTAGGATCGGTGAGACTTAACATCTCTGGGTCTCAGTTTCCTCATCTGTAAATGAGAAAATTGAACTAAATGGCTCAGGTTGCTTCCTGCTTGTCCTCAAACATTTACTTCTTTGTGACTCTGGACGAGTCACTTAATCACAATCTGACTCGGTTTCCTCATCTGTAAAATAGGGATAATTATAGCACCCATCTCCCAGGGTTGTTGTAAGATAAAATGAGATAATATTTGTAAGGTGTTTTATAAACCTAAAGCTCTATGTAAATTACAGTTATTTTTTATTATTTCATAATCCCCATAATTTTAGGAATGGAGAAAACTGAAGCACAGAGATGTAAAACAATATGTCTGAGGTCACAGAGCAGCTAAGTAGAAAAACTGGACCTTTCCAAAGATTTATTATGTACCAAGGCATTTTTTAAAACTCCATAAACAAATATAGAAAAACACATCAATTACTGACCACAATTTAATAAGAATTATAATCAATAAGGGGAATTTCAATTTAAATGCAAGTAAATAATACAATCCTAATGAGTAAGAAGGTCAAAGAGTAAATTGGGGAAACAATAGATAATTTTATCAATGAAAATCATATGGAAATAACTTGCCAAACTTTTGAGGTGCAACCAAAGCAATCATCAGGAGAAAATTTCTATATCTAAACATTTTCAGCAACAAATCAAAGAAATGAGATCAATTAATTTTGATAAGCAGAAGCAGAAAATAAATAAAAAGCCAAAAACACATAAAAATGGACATTCTAAAAATAAAAACAATTATAATTTAAAACAGAAAACCACGAAGTTGATAGGCAACTAGAATCTGTTTTATTGAAAAATTAATAAAGTAGTTAAACTATTAGCTAACGTAGTCAAAGAAAGGAGAGGAGAACAAAATGAATAAAATAAAAATGAAAAGAATTTACAATAGTGAAAAAAATACCAAAAAATGTGAGAAACTATTTTACTTATTTACATTCCAACAGATCTTGAAATTTAAATGAAAGTTATAAATATTTTCAAAAATATAAAATAGATTAAAAGAACAAGAAATTTAAACCAAATAGGAAAAAAATAAATTCACAAAAGGAAAAAAGGGGTCTATATGGACTCACAATTGAATTGAATAACCAACTGCAATATTACATAAATTATTTGCCAAACTGTCTCTCTGAGGCAAATATGGTCCTAATAGCCATACCAGGGAAAGATAAAGCAGAAAAAAACTATAAATATCTCTAGTTAAATATTGATGAAAAATAATAGCAAAGAGGCTATAACTATATATTCAAAAATTATTCATTATATGTGAGTTGGATTTATGTCAGCAATTAAGAATTAGTTCAATAGTAGGAAACTATAAACAAAATAGATCATATTATTAGCATGATAAAAACCATATGATTATATCAATACATGCAAGAAAAGCATTTGACAAAAAAACAATTCATTTATTTTAATACTGGAAATTATAAAACTAAACAAATCTTTAATAGAGTAAACGGTACCTACCTTAGACCCATAGCTATCATGATCTGTAATGGAGAAATATTAAAAACCTTTCCAATAAGATCAGAAGTAAAACAAGAGCATCCATTGTCACCATTATACTTTGATATTGCTAGAAATACTATGTAAAGCAGAAAGACCAGAAAAATAAATTAAGGAAAAAACAAAGAGGAAACAAAATTATCATTATTTACAAACAATATTCCAGTTTACTTACAGAATCTTAGTGATATGACTAAAAATTATAATTGAAACCATAACTTCAGTTAAGTAATAAGATACCAAATTACCCATCTTTATGTGTATTACTGAAAAATTCAGAAGGTAGGGTCTAAAAATAACCACAAAAGATACAAAATACCTAAGATTCAACCAATAAAGACACATTTAGAAATTAGATGAATATAACTACACAACATTATTCCCTGAAATAAAGGAATAATAGTGATTGTATTTGTTCATGGCTGGATTGTAGTGACAGTAGTAACCAAATTAATGCATAGATTTAGTTCTATTCTAACTGAACTAACAATAAGTTACATTATAAAAATAGACAAAATCACAATAAATTTTATCTAAAGGAACAAAATGTCAAGAATTTCAAGGGAAATTAAGAAAAAAGTAGAAATGAAGAAAGCTTAGCATTAGCAGATCTCAAAACTAGAGTACTAAGCAGTAATAATCAAAACTATGTGATACTAGATTAAAGCTAGAAAATCTGGCACTGGCAAGTGAGTTCAGTGGAGGGACAGCTGCTACTAGTTACAAGTTTCTAGTGGTAACCTTGTGAGCAGTTATCCTCTTGAGCACTAGCTCACAAGCCCCCACCAGTGTGTTTCCCCTTAACAGTCAGGCAGTAACCTCCGTTCTTTAACAGCCATTTATTCAAGTGGCATAGTATGAACATTATTTACAAAGCAATATCCCCTAAAACCCAGGGCACACTCTCCAGTAAATAGAAGCCATAAGGGTAAGAAGGGGCACCAATTTAAAATACTATGGAAATGAAGCATACATGTAATAACACATGGTCAAGGCAACTCAATATTAGGGCCCTTTAACTGAATACAAACTTCACAGAACAATTCCCCTTAATAAAAGGATTTGTTCTGTAAAACTTGGACTCCGTCAAAAGGCTGTACCCAAAAACCCAGAAGGCCATACATGGCCTTGAGACCACAGGTTCCCCATCTCTGGTCTGGGCATTATCGATCAAACAATAAATATTTATTACGTGCTTACTTTGTGCTAGCTAAGCACTAATGATACAAAAAGAAGCAAAAGACTTGAATTTTAGGAAAATCACTTTGGTGTCTGAAAGGATGAATTGGAGAGGGCAGAGAGACTTGAACACAGACCCACCAGCAAGCTATAGCAATAATCAAGGCATGAGGTTATGAAGGCCTGCCCCAGAGGGATGGCAGCATCAGAGAAGAGAGGGGAGTGTATTGCAGAGATGTTGCAAAAGAGAAATCAATGGACCTTGGCAATGGCT
The DNA here is from genome assembly GCA_028627135.1 of Pseudochirops cupreus. NCBI lineage: Eukaryota > Metazoa > Chordata > Mammalia > Diprotodontia > Pseudocheiridae > Pseudochirops > Pseudochirops cupreus. The sequence goes on from CM053583.1 coordinate 334,667,940, forward strand.
TAGACATGGGAGGGGAGGGGTGAGAGATAGTGAGGAATACAAGATGACTTCTAGGTTGCAAGTCTAAGGGATTGGGACGGTGGTATTGCCTTCTACAGTAACAGGGAAGATAGGAGTGGAGGGAGGGTTTAGGGGGAAAGACAAAGGTCCCTAGGCAACTTCATTGTCTCACTGACTTTAGTCAGGATAATTATAATAAAATTGTACTACTCTGGTCTTGGTCCTTTTCTACTATAGAGGATGTCTATTTATATCTGAAAGCCTTCTTTACCTTTAAATGTTTGTGTTGCTTAGTCATGCCAGACCCTCAACTTTTGCTGAAGCTTCATGGGACAAACTTCTTAGACAAGAAATTGATACAAATAAGAACAAGAACTATTCCCCAACAGGTAAATTGTCAAAGAATATGAATATAGAGTTTTTAAAATAAGACATGAAAGCTATCAACAACCATATGGAACAATGCTCCTAACATTCATAATAAAAAATGTGAATTTTAAAACTCTTAGGTTTCACCTTCTATCCATCAAATTAGCAAAGATGAAAATGGCAAATATTGGAAGGACTATAGGATAGCTACACTAATGCACTGTTAGTAGACCTATGGATGTGTATAATCATTCTGGAAAATAATTTGGAATTATATTTTTAAGAAGTCATTAAATTGCATATACCCTTGAATATACTTGTGCAAAAATATTGATAGCAAAGAACTAGAAACAAAATGAATCCCCATTGAGTAATGGCTGAACAAACTTCAGAATTTCAATTTTATGAAATAATTGCTGCTTTGTAAGTGATAACCAATATGAAGAATTCAAAGAAAAATTAAAAGATTTGTATGAATTAATGCATAGTGAAATGAGCAGGACCAGGATAACAATTCACATGATGACCACAATAATACAAACAAAAAGAGAGAAAGACTTCAGAACTTGGATCAACTCAGTGGCCAAGAATGACTTTAGAAGACTAATGTTGATGCATACCTCTAGCCTTTTGTCTGAGAAGTAATGGGCTAAAGATATGGAATGAGATATGTATTTTGAGATATGGCCAATGATTTAATTTGTTTTGCATAATTATATCTATTTGTTATAAAAGAGGTCTTCTATGATGGGGGCAGAGGGATTGTAAATTAGTGGGATATGATGGAGATACAAAAAGAAAGAAAAAAAAGAGAGAGAGGAGGGACAGAGAGAGAGGGAGAAAAAAGGGGGAGAGAAAGAGAGAGAAGGAAAGAGAGAGAGAGAGAGAGAGAAGACCACTAACAAAATATTAAAAATCCAATAGAAAACAACCAATAGTTCTGAAGGGGATACAAAAAGGACAATTTTGTTACAACCTTGTTAATCTGATGTGTTTTTTAATTATAAAACAGAAATGGACACAATTCTTTTTGGTCCTTTGTGTTTGTTGATGATCATTTAAATACATAATAAGAAAGAAAAAAAAATATTGTTTAAAAGCAGCAGAGCCAAGACAGAACTAGACCAAAAAACAGAATGTCTGGATGTCAGATACAGCTGAAGATACAACACATTTTCTAAACTCTTTAACATTTCTTATTTATAGCTGAGTCACAGCAAATCATTTTGCCTTGAGAGTTAGAAAATGTCTTAACCAAATGAAAGATTAGATTAGGATACTTACATAAGCTTTAAGCTAAGGATTATTTTTTTAATGTCTCATGCTCTTAATCACATATGTTATGATGCTATTTCTGTTTTATTTCTTAAGGATGAGCCAGCTGCATTAAAAGCATATGGCAGCTGTACCGTCCTATCCAGCTACATTTAGATCCTGAGAATAAGAGTCAGTGAGCACTGTAATGGATTACTGAACAAAATTAGAGGAATGCCTTCTCAGGCCAGGGAATGAAGGAAACAAACCTCAGAGCCGGACAGACCTTGGTTCAAGCTAGACCTCTGACACATACCAGCTGCATCACTGTGGGTGAGTTACTTAACTTCCCAGGGCTCCAGGCAACTCTATGACCATAAATAACAGATGCCATACTGGGAGTTTCCCACAGGAATAAATTCAGAAATCTAACAAAAAACAAGCAAACACACACCAGTTGAAGAGGATTTTATAACTGATCATTGCACTGTCAATTACTTTAATCAATTAACCATGTTTTAGAATCACAGCACCCTTTGTTTCTGGAAGAGTTGAGTTCAAGTCCTGAATCTGACATATACTGTCTGTGTGACCCTGGCGGAGTCTTTTAACTTCTCAAACCCTCAGGCAAATTACTAAGACTCTAAGTAGAAGAGGGCTTATTCTCCAGGAGTTTCCTACCACCAATGAATCACATATCCCACTGCCCCCCCCAAAAATGGTACCTCCCACAATGCCTTCCTACATTCCCCCAACAAGAATCTATGGAGTGATCTACAAGGTTACATAGGAAGGCAATGTGGCACAATGGGAAAAACCCTCCCTCTAGGATCAGAGGACCTGAGTTCAAATCTTCCCTCTGACCTTCCTACCTGCACGATAACGTTAACAAGTCACATAACTTTCCTGGCACCTGTTTCCTCTTCCGTAAAGAGAGAGAAGTTTGACTGTATTGTTCCTTCTAGTTCTGACTCTGTGATCCTGAGTCCCTCCACTTCCCTAATTGTTAGCACTCTCTTCAAAATCACTTCATATTTATCTTAAAATTACTTAACCATATTTATATTGTTTCCTACCAAGAAAATGTAAGCTCCCTGAAGGCAATAACTATGCTTTTTTCTCTGTATCTCCCATGTCTAGTGAGTTCTTGGCACATAGTAGGCATTTAATAAATGCTTTTTGGATGGCGTTGAATTGAGTTGTCAAATTGATTTGAACCTAATCTGTAAAATGGGAATAAGAATATGTGTACTACCTACCTATAAGACTGTTATGAAAAAAGCATCTCATAAACCCTAAAGTGCAATATAAGTGTGAACAATAATTCATAATTAATCTGAGCTGTTAAATCACCAGTCATTATAATTCACATTTCTATAGTGCTAAGGCTTACAAAGCACTTTCCTCACAACAAAATAGGCATCAAAAGCATTTTATTCTCATCTTACATAAGAAGAAATGGAGGTCAGAGAATTGTAGAGACTTGCCACAGCTAGTAAGAATCAGAGTCAGGATTCAAATCCAAATCTCCTAACTGCATACCTAGTACCATTTCCACTATATCATGCTGTCCTCTCCTCCATGAAACTACCCAAAAAGAGAAGTAGAATCCCTAAGGTCACAGATGCATGGACAGAGACTGAGAAGCAAGGAAAGATACTTGAAGGATTCCTGGCTAGTTACAAAGAAGGGCAATTCTAGTAGGAAAAGAACTGATTCACTTAGAAATCAAGTGGCTAAGGCTAGGCATGGAGGAACCCACCTGCAGTCCTTACCATTGAGGAAGCTGGGGCTGGCGCATCACTAGAGGTTGGGAGTTCTGAGCTGTGGTAAGGCTAAACCAGGGGTGGGGAACCTGCAGCCTCAAAGGGCTGCACTTGAGGACCTAGAGGGTCACATGTGGCCTTGCGGCCTCAGGTTCCCCACCTTGGCTAAACCAATCAGATGTCTGCTCTAAGACTGGCACCACTATCTTGAGCCAGTGAACCCCCTCCCAGGTGCCTAAGGAGGGGTCAACTGACCCAAATTGGAAATAGAACAGGACAAAGCTTTTCTGATGATCAGTAGTGGGATCTGGCTGTGAGTGAACACCTACTATACTTCTAGCCTGGGCAAGATAAGAGGATCTGTCTCAAAAAAAGAAGGGAAGGGGAAGAAGAATAGGGAAGAGAAGGAAAAGAGAGGGGAAAAGAGGAGAGGAGAGGAGAGAAGAGGAAGAAAGGGATAAGAGAGGGCAAGGGAGAGAGGAGAGGAAGAAGGGAGAAGGGACGGGAGGAGGGGAGAAGGGAGGGGGAAGGGGAGGAAAGGGGAGAGCAGAGGAGAGAGGAGAAGAAATTTCCGGGAGGTCTCTTTCTTAGATGGTGCCAAGCTTTTCTCAACACTCACCAGAGGCAGAGGGGAAAATGAGCTCTAAACTACAGCATAAAGAATTCAGTTTAAGTAAAAGAAAAAAATCCCCTAAGAGTAGAAATTGGTAGGCATGGGAATATGGGAAGCTAAAGATGTTCCTTCTTGAAAAGGAGGAGAAAAAAACCTATTCCGACCAATCTAATCTAAATGTAGCCTGAGGCTTGGAGGGTAGGGGGAGTTTGTGATGCTTCCAAGTGCCTAACTACTGTGGGCATCTTATGAAGCACATTGCAGGGCTGAGCTCCCACCATCTTTCATGTGCATCATGGAAAAAAGACAGGAAGTTCACCAACTCCACAGATCAAAGTTAAGCAATCTAAGAATTCCACAGCTTTGCCAAGAACCTTCTGAGCTTATTAATGAATGTTAAGGATGAATGAACAAGCTACAGGAGGAGGGGAAAAGGAAAACAAGCTGACCAAAAGCTCAACCACTTTCCCAAAAAAGTTCACTCTTTTCTCTCTCCAATTGCATCTTCTTCTACCCATCTTTCTTCTGTTGGCAATTTCAGCTTGAGAAATCATGGTGTCATGATGTGTGATGGTTTATTGTTTCCACCTCCACATCTCCTAATCTTTATTCCTACTGACACCACCCTAGCAGAGCTATTTATTATCATTATTAATTATTATGATATATTAATTATTATCATCCACCTAGTCTCTCTCTGTCTCTGTCTCTCTGTCTTTCTCTCTCTCTTCTCCTCCCCCACCAGCTTTCAGCTCCCAGTTGTGTGTTGTCTTCTCTCTTAGAATGTAAGCTTCTTGAGGGTAGGGATTGTCTTGTTACCTTATATTTATAACCCAACAGCTTAGCACAGTGACTTATACATAGTAAGTGCTTAAACAATGTTTATTCTCCATTTTCTTCCTCCCTTCCCTTTCTTCTTTCTCTCCCTGCCCCATCTCTCTTTCTACTTATCTCTCTTTCTTTCCTTGCTACCTCTTTCCTATTCTATCCTTCACATCCTTCATGTATTACCAGACTAATCTTCTTCACATATCAGGCTGGCAATGCCTCTCCTCCACTCAAAATCCTTTAAAAGATCACTTATTGTGGATGTCATAGGAGCCAATTCTGCTCAGGGACTAGATGACATATTAGGTTCCAACCAATTCTGGCACCCCGAGAGTCTATGTGAACCTATGAGAATGGAAAATAGTTTCTGTTCATTATAACCACAGGTTCTCAAAGTGGTGATACTGCGTCCATGGGAGGAGGCACTGGAATTATGCTGGGGGTGATAGTAGCCTCAAGTGCAATTGGGGAGCATTGAATAAAAATAAGGGGACAGTGGAAGCATAAAGAAAGAGAAGAAAATTTTGAAAAACCATTCATACATGTTTTATCCATTGTGTAACAGAGTCTAAAGTCATAGTGATTACATTATTTTTTAAATAAACATACAAAATGTACATTATAAGTGGTCAAGTCTGTCAACAGGTCTTAACAAGCAAGTGTTGGCAGGCATGTCATGTATTGTTGGGAAGTCCAGTATGCATTAGCAGGAATATGTGCATGTAATGACTTATTTATAATATGGTTACATGATGTAATATTGTATCATCAAAATTTCAATTCATCAAAACCCCATAAATTTACAATAAATTATTAAATTTAAGATGTATCATTTTAAAAATATATATATATTTTTTGTATTTTTTTTGTTATGACACAAATTTCAAAGAAATACTGTTAAAAGATTAAAGAAAGTAGATTTCCAAGGGGAGGGGTTACTGAGTAATTTTTTTCTTTTAAAGAGGGAGGTAGACCAAATAAGCTTGGAAATCTCTGATTATGGCTAGTTGAAGGAAACAGGAAAGAGGGATGAGGAAAAATAGGAATAGAGGGCACAGAAAGAGGAAAGGGGAAAATAAAGTGTAAGAGGGGAGAGAGAGAAAGTGAGAGAGGGATAGAAGCACACCTGAAGGGAGAGGAAGAAAGACAGAGACACTAAGGATAACACAGGCAAATGTACACAAACAAAGAGCTGAGAGAAAGAAACAGAGGTACAGAGGAAAATGGACAGAATCTTGGTAGTTTCTGAGGTGGGTGTTCACAAATAGCTCTCATCATACTCTGTTGTACACGTAGGCTCTAAGCTTTGGAGAACTCCATTAATACTTTTTTAAGTTGTAGGGATGGGGGGATTGAAGGGTGTCTAGAATTGTGATTGCTCCAGCTTAAGGGAACTTTCACTGTGGAAACTCCTATCTCTGTTGCAGAGCAGTCTTAGCAAGTAGTCTGTGGGTGTATGGAGGTTATGACTCGCTAATGGTCACATAGTATATGTCCGAGGCAGTACTTGAACCCCAAACTTTCTAAATCCAATATCAACCCTTTATCCACTATGCCATGCTTCCTATCATTAATTTTCTTATGACTTCTTTTGACAAGGCTAATAATTAAATGGACCACTGTCCATAACTCTTCAGTTGCTTTATTAAATCGTCAATGATTCTGTTCTGACTCCATCCATAGTCACTTAAGTCACTTAACCCTGTTTGCCTCAGTTTCTTCATCTGTAAGATGAGCTGGAGAAGAAAATGGTAAACCACTCTAGTGTCTTTGCCGAGAAAACTTGAAGAGTTGGGCACGACTGAAAAACAGCTAAATAGCAACAACAAGTAAGTCACGATGCTAGGTGCTGGGATATAAAGAATAAATACTATACATATTCTGATGTCAAAGAACTTAAAGTTTTTTGGGGAAAGGCGAGTATATACATCACTGGTACTAGGGAGACTCAGATAAGAAAGAGCAAAGGAAAGATCCAGGCAAAGCATCATAGAAACCTTCTCTTTGACCAGGGGTGGAGGCTGGTAATAGGGAAAGTTTCCTGAAGAAAATGGCACTGTAACTTAGTGAGTCCCCAAGACACAGAGATGGGAGAGGGTGGAACAAGAACAGGGGGCAGCCTATTTTGATTACAAAATAAATGTAAAGGGAAAAAGCAGAGTAGAAAACTAGGTAAAGGATGAAAAATAAATTAGATTTAGATTGTGAAGGACCTTGAATGCCAGGATCAGAAATGTATCTTAAATTTGCTAGGCCATGTGAGGTCACTGAAGATTTGTAAGGAGAAGAAAAATATAAGCAGAACAATACAACAAGAAGGTCATTCTGCCATTGGTATCAACAGGATGGACTAGAGAAGGGAGATAGGAAAGGGGAAATAGTAAGATCCCTCATGGGGTTATTCAATTTCACAAATATTTATGGAATGCCTATTGTGTACTAGGCACTGGAGATGGAGATACCAAAAAGAAAAAAGAAAAGAAATGTCTCTGCCCTCAGGGAGTATATGCTTCCCTGTGAATGAAACAATTTTCATAGAAGTAAGTCAATACAAAATAAAAGCAGTCATTTCAGGGACAGGGTAGAAGGAGTTAGTAACAGAAAAGGTCTTGTTTGGAAGGTGGGATTTGAGGTGAACCTTAAAAGGAGCTAGATGACCTAAGAGAGAAAAATTAGGAAGGAGAGTATGGCAGGCATGGGGGGACTGATGGTACAAGGAATGGAGATGACAGGTATACGAAATATGTCAAACAGACCAATGTGCCTGAAAGTATGGCATGCAGGGTAGTGAGGAATATGAAATCATTCTAGAAAGATCTAAAGAAGACAGATTTTCAATGGCTTTAAATGACAAAGAAAGGAGTTTGCAATTGATCAAAAAGGTAATATGGAACCACTTCTTTAGCATTAGATCTATGTTTTAGGATAGCCAATTTCGCAGTCAGGCAGAAGGTGGATTAAGGAGAAAAACACGAGGCAAAAAGACCAAGGAAATCTGTAGCTTCCTCTCTATATGTTTCCCTTTTTCTTTCTGCCTAATATTCCTTTTATTTTCCTATTCTTTTTACTATTTTTAAATGCAGGTATGAGAAATACAGACTTACAGAGAGAAAGAGAGGAAAGGGGAGGGAACTATAGACAGCATTTAAGTGCATGTGGTCAGGAAGGGGCATGGAGGAGGATTGGACCCCACCAAGATAAGGTAAAAGTTTACCCAGAGTCAGAGGTGGTGGGGAAAGAAATCAGGGTGTGACACCCAGAGATTGAACCCATGATCAGTGGGTAGGATGTCATATCAACTCTAGGAGCTATAGCTAAGTGTCTGAGACAGGATTTGAACCCAGGTCTAACTGATTCTAAGTCCAGTGTCCTATCCACTATATACTACGGTTTCCATCTTCTTAGTGAGGTAAAAGTTAAAATAATCTGTTGACAATGCATTTAGGTTTTAGTAGTGAAGAGATTTGGAACTGCATTTGTGTAGAAGTGATAGAAATCCAATAAAAGAATAAAAAAATTGTCATGCAGCTGTAGGGGCCCAGTTAAGGTTTGACAGAATAAATTCATGGTAGAATCATTCAGCACAGTTTTATTACTTCCCCCAGCCATTTGAGAGGTAGGGGCTAAGGAAACATGGTAAAGGTTGCCTAGGATGTAAGGTGGTAGAAAGGGCATTATTGAAACCATGTTGGGCAGTTATATAATCTTTTTCCTTCTTGCTATGGACAAACTTAGTATGATTCTCAGCTATCCCCTGGAAATTTATGCCAATGCATTTTAGTTCTATAAAAAGAAGTGACACTGTGTGCTGCGGTATCATGGGTATTCATTCTTTCCCATGAATAGTCATGCCTCTCAAACCACCAGCTCTATTTCTTTCCTAGTCCCCACAGCCATTAATGAGGGGAGAAATCATTGTGGAAATGGGGCTCAGCTCCTTTACCACCACTGGCAGCAACTGCTGACCAACCACTGCCACCAGGCAGATGGGCACAAGAACCTTGGGCATGGCAGCACCCTTTGATCACTGATCCTACTTCCAGATCAGCCTTCACAGTAATTAACCAAGGAAGCAACTCCTTTGGAGAAGGAGTAAGCCATCTCCACCATTTACCAATCACCTGCAACCCACACAGGAAGCAAGCCAGCCTACATAAAGGGGTTAGGCACTCTGAGGGAGAGACAAGAGGCAGCACCAGCCAGACAAGTTAAACCACTACCACCACATTGATAGAGACATCTAGGACACTGATGTGTCATACTTCCCAGCCATACTTCCAGGCTCAAAGACTTCATCCTAGGAAGCAACCCCTGTGGAAATGTAGCCTGGCAATGCTTCTACCAATGCTACAACCACAAATTACTAAAGACCTAGAAAAGAAAGTTCTTTCCACCAAAGCCCTTGGTACTATCAAATGGTTCAACATTAGAAACTGATAGTTTGTCAGTGGAAATGGCATTAAAGTTACTACCATTTACTGTTTTACTCTAACGACCGTGGGACTTTTCCACCTGATTTGCACCTGAAACTTTCCATACCTCTTATCTCCCCTATTAGAATGTGAGCTCATTAAGAGTAGAGACTATTTTCTTCCTTTCATCTTCCCAGCACACAACACACAGTGCTCTGTCCCATAGTAAGTCAGGTTTCTTTTACTAATTCTTTCCAATTTTCCACCTGAGTTCCTGTTAGGGTGGTGGCACGCTACCCAAGAGAAGGAGAGAATTTTCCAACCTCCCTAAGTCTCCACAGGCAACTTCACAGATTTGTATCACAGGAAACAGGCTTTCCAAAGCATAGTTTAGTTGCTGTTGAATTGTCAGAAAGTCACCAGATGTTGCTATTACAGCGAATATAAAACATTTTGTCTAAATGTGTGTGTGATTAGATCTGGGGGAAATACTCTATCATTACAGTAATGGGGAGGAATTTTTTTTCCCCTATAAAGTTGAGTTTTTTCTACTCAAAATCTCCTTTGAATGGAATAATTTCCCATGTGTAACCAAAATATTGTTGGTGTCATTGTGCTTGGAGCTATTTTTGCTCAAATTTACCCACATGGAAATTTCACCAAAAACGTTCCTTGACAACAATTTTTTTTGTGAGCAAGATAAAAGCACGTGTTTTAAATAGAACCACTCTTGCTCCTTCATCTCTAGTACTTTTCTTGAAGCAAACAGGCATCCCCAGCTGCAAAATGTTTAAAGACATATTTCCTATGGAGGCTGGAATCCCTTGTTCATTTTGAATTAATGGTCTGATGACTATATTTTGTAATATGGGGAAACTAAAGCCTACTTCTAGATCCCAAACAACCTAATGTTGAAGGCTTTAAAGGAAATAAAATTTAAAGTGTGTTATATTCTTTTGTGGGGCAGCTAGGCAGAACAGTAGATAGAGTGCTGGGCTTGGAATTAGGAAGACTCATGTTCATGAGTTCAAATCTGTCCCCCTACCCTCGCTAGTTGTGTGACCCTGAGCAAGTCACTTAACACTGTTTGCCTCAACTTCCTCATCTATAAAATGATCTGGAGAAGGAAATGGCAAACCACTATAGTATCTCTGCCAAGAAAATCCCAAATGGGGTCATAAACAGTCAGACATGACTAAAATGACTAAACAACAACAATTTCTTTCACATTTACCTACCACTGTTTCCTATTCCAGTTCTACTACAGATACAGTATTTCATTTCAGTCTAGCAGACAACTATTAAGCATCTACTATATGCAGAACGCTGTGCTAGACAATAAAGAAGATATGAAATCTGGACAAAACATGGTTCCTGCCCTTCTGGAGTTTCATCCAAAAGTGGGTCAATCTAGTAAAATGAAATTTAATGGAGTTTCAAAACTTAGGTTGAATCTACTCCACAAGGACAAATTGAAGGAGGCAGAATATTAAAAACATTATTTTGGGATTTTAGTGGACTACAAACTCAACACGAATTAACAGTGTAATATGGGAACCAAAAAAACAACTAATGCAGTGTTGGCCTACATTAAGAAAGGAATAGCTTCCACTAATAAAGAAGTGATAGTAGTCCCCTATACTCTGCCTTGGTCAGACCATGCCTGGAACATTATGTTGAGCTCTGAACACCACATTTTAGGAAGGAAATTAATATGCTAAAGATTGTCCAAAGGAAGACAAACAAGATGGCGGAGGACCTTGAGACCATCAAAACTTGGAGAAGAGACAACTTGGAAATGGTGAATGAAATGAGCAGAAACAAGAGAATACTGTACACAGTAACAACCACATTGTGTGACGACTAACTTTAATAGACTTAGCTCTTCTTAACCATGCAAGGATCTAAGACAACTCCAAAAGACTCATGATGGAAAATGCTATCAACATCCAGAGAAAGAACTATGGAGTCTGAATGCAGATCCAAGCATACTATCTACACTCTCTCTCTCTCTCTCTCTGTTTTATTGCTTTTTCTTTCTTGTGGTTTCTCCCATTCATCCTAATTCTTCCTTACAACATAACTAATGTGAAAATATGTTAGATAAGAATGTACATGTAGAGCCTTCATCAGATTGCATGCAGTCTTGGGGTGGGGAAGGAGGTGGAGAAAATTTAAAATTCAAAAGCTTATGAAATAGAAGAGTAGGGGGAAGGCGGATGAGAGGTAGGGTGATGGAGGGGAGGGCAGGGTGGGGGGGAGGGTTGATGAAAGTGCACACTTCTGTAGAGGGACAGGGTAGAGAG